>OZ038519.1:28283770-28321270 GCA_964036315.1 Acanthosepion esculentum | reverse complement strand
TCCTAGACCAGTTGCCATCCAAGGCTATAGAACCCAGTCTGTCCTGCTATTTATCCGTAGCTGGAGGGAGAAGAAGTGGATTAATTTCCCAAGGTTATGAGCACGTCAGTTAAGGCAATGGATTCGACTGGAATTCGAACTCGGCTCTCCGATTCCTCAATCCAAGCCACTATCCATTACTCCACCGTGCCTCTCTCACTCTCTCTCTCTGTCTGTCTGTCTATCTGTCTGTCTGTCTGTCTGTCTGTTTCTCTCTCTCCCTATATATATATATATATATATATATATATATATATATATATATATATATATTGAATAATGGAATACAGTGTCAAATCAGATCCATTCTTCTTACAGAGTTACATGTACTTTATTTTCATTTGAAAAGTGCGTCCGCCTCTCAGGCAGGACTTTTTGTCAGAATTTTTTTTTACAGTGCTCAGTATTTCTAAACAGTTACCCATCTAAGTACTGAGCAGGCTCGACGCTGCTTAACTTAGCTTAATGCCAAAATGATTATGTGAACGCTTATGGAAATCACTCCCCCATATCTAATCTGTCCAGCTGTCGGCGACACGTGCGAAGTAATTTTCACTTAATTTTATCGTACAGTGCTATTTTCACAAAGGTCTTCCTGTTATGCGCCGTCCTGGGTATGACGATAAACTACATCCAGCAGCCATGCCTCTGATCAGGAGGTTTTGATGAGCGTGGAACCACCTCTTAATTGTTGATGTTCCCAGGTTCACCTTGACCTGGGGTGGTAGCACCTGTTATGGTCCCAGTTATGGGAAAATAGTTAACCCCGAAACTAGGGGAGAAAAAAAACCTATGAAAGTGTAAGTTTTAATACCAGAAATGCTTTAAAAAATTATTACCAGCAATAAATTCTTGAAGAACAAAAACTATTACCAGCAATACAGTTTTGAAAAAAAAATATTACCAACAATTTTAAAAAAAAAACAATATTACTCGCAATACATTTTTGAAAAACAATTATTATCTGCTGTACATTTTTGAGGAAAAAATATTACCAGCAATACAGTTTTGAAAAAAATTATTACCAGCTCTACATTTTTGAAGGAAAAATATTACCAGAAATAGATTTTTGACAAAACAAAATATTACCAGCAATAAAAATTTTGTCGGCAGTAAGTAACCCATTGAGGTTGATATACCTTAAAACAAAACAAAGCAAAACAAAAAACCCAATATTCACTACATGCAAAAGAAATTTACAGTGAAACATATGCTGTTAGACTTTGTAGATTTTGATCTTGTGCAAATAAAATATTGCCAAGTAATTTTTAAAAAAATTCCTAAAAAGAAATTCAAAAAATATGAATGATTGAAAAATGGTCCAAATATACATACACAACTTTTTTTTTTATCAAACTGTCTCTATGAATCTATTTCAAAATTTTGTTGGCATTAAATGACCCACTGGGGTTTTGATATGCCATAAAACAAAACAACTAAACCAACCTATCATGTGGATCTCGCACGAGATATGTCAGTACATCTAAGCTGCTACACCCCTTTTGAACCTTGTCGGTATCGCTTCAAGAGCTTCGTTATGTTAATATATAGGTTTGCGTGAACGAAACTGTACGTGTGACATGTTTGTATATTTATTTACGTTTGCGTGTATCGGAAAGAGTGTGTGCATGTGTGTGTGTGTGTGTGTGTGCGCGCGCACGCGCGTGTGTGTGTGTACGCGCATGCTTGTTTGCGTCCTGAGTGAGAGGAAGAAAGAAAGAAAGAAAGAAAGTTGGCAGATGAAAAAAGAAAAGAAGAACGAACGAAGAATAAAAACAAAAAAGAAAGAAAGAACGAATGAAGCACAGTGAAAAGAAAGAAAGAAAGAAAGTTGGCAGATGAAGAAAAGAAAAGAAGAACGAACGCAGAAAAAAAACAAAAAAGAAAGAAAGAACGAATGAAGCATGGTGAAAAGAAAGAAAGAATAATGCACGAAAGAAAGAAAGAAAGAAAGTAGACAAATGAAAAAAAGAAAAGAAGAACGAACGAAGTTTAAAAAGAAAAAAAGAAAGAAAGAACGAATGAAGCACAGTGAAAAGAAAGAAAGAAAGAAAGAAAGAGAGAGAGAGAGAGGAAGTAGAGAGGATGGTGAAACAGGGGAAAAAGAAAGGTGACAGAGTCTAGTCGAGGTGAAAGTGTTTCCGATTCTGTAATTTTTCAATTTCTTTTTTTTCTTCTTTTTTTTCTTTTCTTTTTTTTTCCGTTCTGAGAAAAACCAGAAACTTGGAATTCTGAGAAGCAGAATATCAGTTTATTTTCATTGCCAATTTCTTTTTATTTATTTATTATTACTAGATATATTTCTAAACCCACCACCCTCCACGCATATATATATATATATATATATACATGAAATCGCACAGTGAGTTCTACAAGAAATGGAACAGGGTTTGATATAAGATAAGCAAAAAAAATATGCTACTACTAATAAATATAGATTTCTTTAACTTTTCGCACAACACTGACTATATATATATATATATATATATATATATATATATATATATATATATGTATGTGTGTGTGTGTGTGTGTGTACATATATACAAATTTTGTTAAAAATACATTCCTATACCTCTAGATACATAATAAAACAATCTAAATACTGTATAATGGCTAAAGGTATAGCCCAAAGCGCTTGGATATATAAAATATTTGGACAATTTTGATATAATTTATGTCCTTAATTACAGCAACTTATCAGTTGTTTTTTAACGAAACCTGCATAAAAGAGGGATTGCTGCCCAAATACACAATATATATATATATATATATATATATATATATATATATATATATTTGTGTATTTAGGCAGCAATCCTTCTTTCATGCACATTTCATTAAAAACGACTGACAAGGTGCTTTTATTTAGTTTTTATATAATTTCTTGAGCGATCTAATAATGTTTTTCTTTTCGGATGGTAAATTATATAAAAACTGTCCGAATGTTCTTTTTATCTGAGCGCTTTCGGCTATACATTTAGCTATTTTCAAGGATTATATTTTAACTGTTAGAATTGATCGCATGAGAAATTGTATAAAAAACTAAATAAAAGCCAGTCGTCAGTCGTTTTTAATGAAATGTGCATGTATATATATATATATATATATATATATATATATATATTGTGTATTTGGGCAGCAATCGCTCTTTTATGAAGAATTGCTGTCCCTTTTATATATATACAGGGCGTTCATAATGTTCATGTGCACTTTAAAAAATTATAACTTTATTTGTATTTGCGATAGAAATAATTTGTAAAAAGCATTAGAAAGAAGTAAATCTATATTTTTTAAGGTTTTATTGAAATTTTATTTAAGTTTCCACATGTCCTCCATCATTAGCAATACAAAAGGTAATACGATTTTGCAGTTCACGGAAAACATTTGCCAACTGATTTACAGTAATGCCTGAAATCACATTAGTTATTTTAGCTATACTTAAAACTAGGTACATTAAAATTTATAACATTTTTTACAGATTATTTCAATCGCAAATACAAATAAAGTTATAAATTTTTTAAAGAAAAACAGACCCCTTTAAGGTTCCATGTAATAATTTATTTCGCCAAGCCCTTTATTAAAGGACACTGGCTCATCAGACTCCACTTCTAAATGGTGAAACGAAAAATGATAAATGGAGTCTGATGAGCCAGTATCCTTTAATAAAGGGCTTGGCGAAATAAATTATTACATGGAACCTTAAAGTGGTGTCTTTTTCTTTAAATTATTGGCTCTGGATTTACATTGAACTCTCAGGATTTCATCCTTTTTGAGACTATCTATACGGATTACCAAGTTGTTCTTCGCCTATATATATATATATATATATACATATATATATATATATATATATATATATATATATATATATACATACATATATATATTGTGTATTTGGGCAGCAATCCCTCTTTTATGAAGCATTTCTGCCCCTCTTATATATATATATATATATATATATATATATATATATATATATATATATATTAAATAAAAACAGACCACTTTCAGGTTCAAATGTAATAAATTATTTTACCACTGCCTTTTTAAAGCACCGCAGATCATCAGACTTTATGGATATATAGAATATTATTTAAAAAAAGGTCTGAATAAAATTCCTTATAGACTGTTTAAACATTCAAATTTATATCAAACATTATAATATTTATGAACTCTCAAAGTAAAGCAAAACAACAGCGTCTATTTCGGGCCTTTTATTCCAAAGAAAGTTAGTGACACTTTCTCTGATGACTTCCTTCTCTCTTTTTCTGTTTACGACTTTTTTCTCCTCTCCCCTTTCTATATCAATATATAACTTCCATTAAGTTAACCGATTAAATGTGTCAATGTCTGGACTTCCTCAAATAATATTAAATATGAAAGAATAGAAATTTTAAATTACATCTAGCTCAATCATGTCTCTCTCTCCCCCCTCACTTAATTTACATATGCTTAGTACTGCCCGTCAAAAATGTGTAAATTTCTTTTCATTTTTCGTTTCAACCTTTGGAAGTAAAGTCTCATGATCCGCGGTCCTTTAAAAGGGCTGTGGTGAAATAATTTATTACATGGAACCTTAAAGTGGTCCGTTTTTATTTAAATTATTAGCTCTGATTTACATTGAGCTCTCTGGATTTTATCCTCCTTGGGTCTACCCATACGGATTACCTAGTTTTTCGTAAACTATATATATATATATATATATATATATATATATATTACGTACCTTCAACGAAATTTGATGACTCTGATTCAAAATAAATCTTTAAAGATGAAAAATCTTTATTGGAGCTCTTATTTTAGATATAATTTGGTGCTGATACATTTAATTTAATATTTCAAATAAGCAAATTGCTTTAATATATTTCAAAACTAATTTAAATTGACTGGAAGGAGTTTCATTTTAATCGCTAAAAATCGCTGATTTAAGAATCATATTTTAACCAACATATGATTCTCAGTATTAAAAACTCGTTCAAAAATAAAATATACACTTCTGAAACTTTATGTAAGGAATATTAGCTAATTTAATGTCATGAGCTGACTCAAAAAAACATTTTTTTTACCAAAATTTCAAACGTTATCCTCTGGTCGATTCTTTTAATAATGACAGGAAGATTTTGAAGATAACAGTTTATCTTTTTATTAATTTTGATCATGGTCTGCTCATTCTATCTATCTATCTATCTATCTATCTATCTATATATATATATATATATATATATATATATATATATATATATATATATATATATATATTTCTGACAATAGCTCAAAAAGATCTCATTTAAATATTCATGGGGACCTACTGGAGACTGTTCGGAACATACCTGTCGACAACACTAATATAATAGCATCATCCACATGCAAAAAAGGCTAAAAATAATGGAAGCCTTATTAATAAAAACAAACAAACCAACACTTAATAATATTAACTTTGAACATGGACATAATATCTTGACCGTGTTTTGAAACAAAAAAATGAAACATTTTATAAAACATACATATAACAAACTATTTCTTATTTTAACAGTTAAAATATTTAATCCTTGAAAATGGCTAAATGTATAGCCGAAAGCGCTCGGATAAAAAGAACATTCGGACAGTTTTTATATAATTTATCATCCGAAAAGAAAAACATTATTAGATCGCATGAGAAATTGTATAAAAATCTAAATAAAAGCACCTTGTCTGTCGTTTTTAATGAAATGTGCATGAAAGAAGGATTGCTGCCTAAATAAACAAATATATATATATATATATATATATATATATATATATATATATATATATATATATATATATATATATATATATATATATATATATATTACGTGTCTTCAATGAAATGTGATGCCTCTGATTCAAAATAAATCTTTAAAGATAAAAAATCTTTATTGGAGCCCTTATTTTAGATATAATTTGGTGCTGATACATTTAATTTAATATTTCAAATAAGCAAATTGCTTTAATATATTATATATTTAATATATATATGTATATATATATATATATATATATATATATATATATATATATATATTCTATATATATATAAAAGCTGGCCACGTGTATTATATATATATATATATATATATATATATATATGTATCCGTCTACTAGGGCGGCTAGCCAATCCCTATTGCAGATGCTCGCTCAGGCACATTTGTGTTTTTTCAGCACCCACAGAGCCAACCGCTTACCCAATTTCACTCACCATGCTTGGGTCAACCCACGGAATGGTTTTTAGGCGATTTTTAACCCTGCCCCACGCTGACATCGGCCTCCCCCAGGCCGATAACGTCAGAGTCTCATGGTCTCATGATTTAGAAATCCGACACTCTAATCACCCTCCCTCTCTCTCTCTCTCTCTCTCTCTCTCTTTATATGTGTATGCGTGTGTTTGTGCGTGTCTGTAAATATATATACATGAGATACCTCCAAATAATCGCTAGAAAATGAACATACCATGATCAAAAAAATGTCCCTAACTTAATTGAGTGTGCGCATTATGTATATGTTTTAGTATGTTGTAGAGATGTTTTTAATTTCCGAATACGGTTAGCACGTTGTGGCCTTGTTCGTAGTCAATATTGTTAAGAGTTGGCTTTTTTCTTTTTTCTTATTAAAGTTTCCATTATTTTTCATCTTTTTTACAGGTGGATGCAGTTAATATATTTGTGTTTTCTACTAGTATGTTTCTAATGGAGTCTGCTAAGTTTGTGTGTGTGTTTAAATGGGTTCTAATGGAGCTGTGATCAGATAGGTGTAACGTAAGGCATCTGAATAAGCATGTAGTTGTGTAACCGATGTAATTATTTATGGGTCCGGTTTGATCAGGAACACAGTTCCTTAAGGGGCATTTGAACTCATAGAAAATTTGAAATTACAAATAACGAATATTATCTATGAGTTCAAATGATAATGGCTAACGGTATAGCCGAAAGCGCTGGGAAATATTTGGAGAGATTTTACACACCCTTTGTCCAGAAAAGAAAGCTCTTGTTCGAACACAAGAAAAAAACCTTAACCGTAGTACCTTGTATGTCGTTTTTAATGAAACATGCATATATATATATATATATATATATATATATATATATATATATATATATATATATTAAGTTTGTTAGAGAATATTAATAATGTAATTAATTGCGAAATCTCTTCGCTAACAGACTTAATATAAGCATTGACTTCCTAACAGTCCATTGAATGATGGGATCCTTATGTATATAATTGTTGTCAGATGGATCTGGTGTATTTTTAGAGCAGCAAGTACTTTCGAAAACTTCATGTTCTCATCGTCAGGCTGTAATTTTCTCATTAGAAATAAAACTCTTAAGAATGTGTTATTTGTTAGCGTTTATATAATATTGGAATGTGCAAGTCGCAACACTAGAGTTAAATATTTCAAGTAGGAATTTATTTGCATGAATTGCGACTGGCACGTATGCATCCATACGTACATAAGTTTTTCCAAAGATCCTTATATATATATATATATATATATATATATATATATATATATATATATATATATATATATATATATATACATATATATATATATATATATATGTATATATATATATATATATATATATATATATATATATAGAGAGAGAGAGAGAGAGAGAGAGAGAGAGAGAGAGAAAGAGAATTGAGTATTTAGGCACCAATCCCTCTTTTATACATGTTTCATTAAAGAACACCATCACTTGATAAGACACCAGAATTGTTGAAACAAATTGGCTATTTTGTATTGATTTTATAACTGATTTGGTCTACTCTGTATTGAGCATACTTTTAAGGATAGTATTTGTCAGTTCTTAGAATTTATTCCGTATACACCAATCCCATACTTGAGTGTATATATATATATATATATATATATATATATATATATATATATATATATATATATATGTATTGTGATTTTACAGGTGTAGCTTAGATGTGGCACAAGGTCGAAAGCAGGGTGCACCCAGTGAGACCCGAACTCACTACTCACTCGTAATTGTTCTAGAGAGACATGCTTGCTTACCAATGCACCGCCCCGAGGTGCCCGATATATATATATATATATATATATATATATATATATATATATATATATATATATATATATATATATATATATATATATATATATATTGTGTATTTGGCCATCAACCTCTCTTTTATGCAAGTTTCATTAAAAACCACTGAAAACGTGTTGTGAATAAGGACATAAATTATATCACAATTCTCCAAATGTTTATATACTGAATACAGTATATGGATTGTATTATTATGTATCTAGAGTTGCGGGAATGATCTTTAACGAAACAGACATATATATATATATATATATATATATATATATATATATATATATATATATATATATATATATGCGTAGTTATGTGTGTGTACAAATATATCCAAAATTAAAAAAAAATCACTTAAAAAATATTGGCAATGAAATTAAACTGATATTGTGTTTCTCAGAATTCCAAGTTTCCGAAATCTACGTTTATGATTTTACAAATGTTCTTCATATATATATATATATATATATATATATATATATATATATATATATATATAATCATTTCATCCCTAGCAAGGCTAGACCTGGGTATGATGATAAGGTATATCCGGCAACAAGGGAGTTTTGAGGAGCGTGAAACCACCTCTTAATTGCTGTTCTTCCCAGGTTTACCCTGACCAGCGCTGGTAGCACCTGTTCGGGGTCCCATCTATGGTCAAATAGTGAACCCCAGAACCTTCTGTCTGCTATCAACACTGTGTCATCTTCATACCTTACGCTGTTAAGATTGTGTCCGCCAATAATGAAACCTGTTAGGATGTCTAATGCTCCCAGGATCGCCTCGCTGTATAGGTTGAATACGTCCGGCGAGAAGACACATCCTTGTCTTACACCCTTTTCTATTTTTGTATATCTGCTAAACTCATTTTCTAAGCGCATCTTTCCTTAAATAGAGCAATGTAAGCTTAAGTGTCTGTTCTTATCTCCTTATCTTTATCTCAACTGCCACGGCAAAATAACTGAATTATTAACTAATTAAATATAAAATTCAACATTTCCTTCGTTTTTAAATGGAGAAAAAAGTTATCTATTTTAGTAAATTAAAATAATAAGAAAAAAATCGAGAAAATATTGCAATAGATGAAAAAATTCTGTCAAGAAAATTCTGTCAAAGAAATCCTACCTTTTAACGAAACAGACATATATATATATATATATATATATATATATATATATATATATATATATATATATATATATGCGGATGGACTTTTTAAAGAAAAATAAATTACACTATACTCTATTAACCACATATATATATATATTGTCCAATTGTTAGATTCAGATCTGAACCGTTGTATCTTAGAAATCAGCAGGATAATTCTGACAAAAGAAAGTTGGTACAAACGACATTCTATTGATAAAGAGGCCACCACAAATCTCTCTCTCTCTCTCTCTCTCTCTCTCTCTATATATATATATATATATATATATATATATATATATATATATATATATAAAAATAAAAAAATAAATAAAAAATAATAATTAAGATTTTTAGAAGAAACCTCAATAGAAAGCACTGGGCGGCCGTTTCGTCCTATATTTGGTACTCATCAGCAGTGCGCATCCGCTACGAGGAATTGAGACCCGGACAGTTACGTTATTAGGCAAACGGGCCTCGGTGACAAAGAGGCAACGAATTAAACTTTACATAGCGCCGCTCATTCACATATTCCGTGGTGGAACTCATCCAAGTTACTTAAACCAAGGATTGTGCCCCCGAGAGCAACGACTACTATCACCAAGTCGCAACATCCAGAGCATTAGAAGCTCTCTCTCTCTCTCTCTCTCTCTATATATATATATATATATATATATATATATATATATATATATATAATTAAAAAATGAATTAAATTTTCTTTGTCTACCATATTTAACCAGAATAAAAGGTTGCTGCCCGAATACACATTAATGTTAGGGTTTTAAAAGGTTCAAATCAATCAAACATCCCTCGCTAGGGGAAACGTTATATAAGCTGGAATGACCAATCAAAATACAAGTATATGAGAATTCAAAAACCTTGTCAACTTTAGGTTATAATAATTATTTAATGCTTATTTTTGCACTACTCGGTATTGAGCACTCTCTTACGTATATATATATATATATATATATATATATATATATATATATATATATATATATATATCGTCGTCGTCGTCTTGGAAGAGCTACACTACCAACACAGAAGTCCTGAACAGAGTCTCAGGGAGCAGCGTCGAGGCCACCATCATCCATCACCGCCTCCGCTGGGCAGGACACGTCCACAGGATGGATCCTTCCAGGCTCCCCGAGAAAATCCTATATGGTGAGCTGGCCATCGGGACTAGACCACGAGGAGCACCCAAAATGCGCTACAAAGACCAACTAAAGTGCACCCTGACACTTACCAACATTAGCTCGTCCTCGTGGGAAGAAACGGCCAGGGACCGATTAACGTGGAGGAGATCAATACGCGATGGCATCGCGGACTTCGAGGAAAAGAGGAGGGAGAATGAAGAGGCAAGACGACGAAGGAGGAGAGAGCGATGTGAACGACCCCGTCCTCCCCTCCTCTCTCCCCTGTGAGCACTGTCCGCGACTATTCCACCACAGACTGGGCCTCGCAAGCCATGTGAAACATGAACATCAACCGCGTAGATAGGACTCATGATAGAACCCGATACTCGGACACGACTGGGAGCCGACGACGATATATATAATGAGTACAGATGATCCTTAAAAATCCATTCGATTTCATATTGCAAAAATATATTCATCTCTTCCAACTAACGTTTCCTTAATCAAGGAGGTTGCAAGTCTGTGGAGTTAGGTGGCCAGATATAAAGGGTGATGTCTGGCAGGCATGACCGGGTTCGCCTGCTTGTGTGATATGGTGCAGAGTCCTGTTGCCATACATAGGGTCTCCTAGCAGCCACCCTCTTGATTCGGGGTTGTACTACCTTCTCAACGCACGTGATGTAACCCTCCTTGTTAAGTCGGAGGCCCTGTGGTAATATGAATGACGTCGCCATCACAAGTGATTACTTCAGAATTCGTAATCCGCCTAAGAATGTGAAATGTTCTTAATGAAGCTTCCGGCGCGAAATTCCAGCAGTACAGCATGCCGTTTCCAAATTTCTGGTGGAATGAATTGCGTCATGGTGCTCTTTTTCTCACAGGCTGTGTCCGACTGACCCTACTATAATGTGCAGGCGACAATCTCAAAAACAATTTTTTTTTTTTTTTTTTTTTTTAAGCGTATCACTCCAAGCAAGGCTGGAGGCCACTATCACGCAAGGGGTTAAAGAAGGGTTGGAGGAAGAGCAGATAGGAGTGGTAAAGGAGAGGATGTGGAGAAAGAGAAAGACAGTGGGTCGATCAAGGCAAGGGGGTTACAGAAGATTTGGAGCGAGAGCAGATAGGAATGAAAGATGAAAGGATGTGGAGAAGGGAAGTGGATAGATCAAGGCAACTGGAGATGTCGATTGACGCTACACTTAAACCGTTGGAGATTGTATTTGTCAGGGAAACAGTAATAGGGAAGGGAGTTCCACAGGCGAGATGTGCGAGACATGAAGCTATTGGAGTATAAAGCGCATGCGCGAAATTAAACATATAAAATGGCGACAATTTACCCATAGCAGCTCGTTGAGAATTATCAGAATGAAGAGGAATGCTCTTCTTTAAAAACAGTTATTTTTTCTGCTATTTTTACTGGATACGTTTTCTTTCTTTTTTTAAATATGCCGAACATGTAAACAAGAGTCTGTTTATTATTTACATTATTCGGACTATTGTCCTCATCTTTGTCGCCATATTTATTACAACGTTTCGGTCCCCAAGGATACATGGCTCAGTGGATAAAGACGTTGGTTAGATCCAGTGACAGAAAACCAAAAAGTGTGAGTTCAATACCCGGGTTTGGCAGTGGAGAACTTTCGGAGGGAAATTAAGAGCAGATACCTGATAACTGACATCCATTAAAAACATGGCACGTGGAACTAGAACAGTCTACCCCAGTGAGCGAAATAAAGGGTTCAGTTCGACATTCCAACCACCTGAAGAAATACGGAGCGTACAACGGCCGAAACGCTGTAATAATAGTCTGAATGTAAATAGTGTACATAATACGTTGTAATAAATATGGCGACAAAGATGAGGACAATAGTTCGAATAATGTAAATAGTGTACATAATACCTCATCTCAGAAATATAGACAGATACTGAAAGGCCGAAACGATGTAATAAATATGGCGACAACGGTGAGGACTATAGTCCGAATAATTTAAATAGTGTATATAATACCTCATCTCAGAAATATAGACAGATACTGAAAGGCCGAAACGTTGTAATAAATATGGCGACAAAGATGAGGACAATAGTCCGAATAATGGAAATAGTGTACATAATACCACATCTCAGAAATATAGACAGATACTGAAAGGCGGAAACGTTGTAATAAATATGGCGACAAAGATGAGGACAATAGTCCGAATAATGTAAATAGTGTACATAATACCACATCTCAGAAATATAGACAGATACTGAAAGGCGGAAACGTTGTAAAAAATATGGCGACAAAGATGAGGACAATAGTCCGAATAATGTAAATAGTGTACATAATACCACATCTCAGAAATATAGACAGATACTGAAGGGCCGAAACGTTGTAATAAATATGGCGACAAAGATGAGGACAATAGTCCGAATAATGTAAATAGTGTACATAATACCACATCTCAGAAATATAGACAGATACTGAAAGGCGGAAACGTTGTAATAAATATGGCGACAAAGATGAGGACAATAGTCCGAATAATGTAAATAATGTACATAATACCTCATCTCAGAAATATAGACAGATACAGAAGGGCCGAAACGTTGTAATAAATATGGCGACAAAGATGAAGACAATAGTCCGAATAATGTAAACAATGTACATAATACCCCATCTCAGAAATATAGACAGATACTGAAAGGCGGAAACGTTGTAATAAATATGGCGACAAAGATGAGGAAAATAGTCCGAATAATGTAAATAGTGTACATAATACCTCATCTCAGAAATATAGACAGATACAGAAGGGCCGAAACGTTGTAATAAATATGGCGACAAAGATGAAGACAATAGTCCGAATAATGTAAACAATGTACATAATACCCCATCTCAGAAATATAGACAGATACTGAAAGGCGGAAACGTTGTAATAAATATGGCGACAAAGATGAGGACAATAGTCCGAATAATGTAAATAATGTACATAATGCTTCATCTCAGAAATATATACAGATATTGAAGAGTTTGTTTGCAAATCTGTAACTATTACGGACTTTTGTACAATAATACGTCGATAGGGTTTATCTATGGAGTTGAAAGAGGAGAACAGGTACCACTTTTTGATCTCAGGCCAAAAAGCCGATGAGGGTTGCTTACCAGATTTCCCAACTAAGGCGAGATGTGACACAAATCCCAGTCCCCCCGTTCGCAGTCATGCTGGCGTCGACATTACAACGGCTCATAACTCTCTCAGTGCAATGAGGGAGGTCCTGTGGCACGGTTGGGATCTCTGGTACTGGGCGTCTTCTCCCACCTGAATTGAGGTGAGAATGTATACTACGTCTTCATTAAGGGCAAAAGTTAGTTATTTACTTGAGCTCTCCACTTAGGCAGGAGGTGACACAAGGCCGTATTTTATGTGGGTCGACATAAAGTTTTTTAAGGTGGGGTGTCCATACACATAAAAATTAATATGGGTCCCTGTGAGTCTTGTCACGCTGATGCCGATATTACACCGACGTCACCGTGACCATCGCGATATTACCGTAATCCCCGGAAGCGTAATATAAGGATAACGCATGCGCAGTAGATATGAAACGGAGAGATTGACATATACCGCGTGCGTACCTAGGCGCATCATTATAGTTGCCCCCCCACCATGTATTTAACTCCATTCTTTACTCGTCTATCTGTTAGACACTACGTCAAGCTCTCTTTGTGTAGTGAGGGAGGTGCTGTGGCTCGTTCGGAATCTCCGGGACCGAGCGTCTTCTCCCATCTGAATAACATATTTATTGTTTTAATTAAAACAGTTGTGGCACAAGGCCAAATGGGAATATGGGAATGGGTACTTTCTATCTTAGATCTAGTGAATCTGATTCGCGACCCATTGATTCATTACAAGTTGCTCTTTCATTCCAACAAACTCGTTCTTCAAAATGCAGTACTAACTTATACTACAATACAACAAATTCACATCTTCTCGGGGCGGGGGAGTGCTATAAAACGCCCCCCATGCCATAAAAATTTAATGATCCTAAATTATATATAAACATCTAAAGATGAAAAATGAGTTAGTAGGGCCCGTCCAACCCTCAAAAAAGAGAGGCCGCTGTATTCTGCCCGTGGGACAAAACCAAGAAGGGAGTGGGAAAATGAGAAAATATACACGGACATGGGAAAGAAAAAGCTGACCCAGTCGAGATAAAAGAGGGGCCAAATTAAACTGGGGAGGTTGGGAATCTCAACTTGGATCATAACAAAAGATGTAGCCGGGAACAGGCCAGGAACAAGACATACTAGGTACACAAAAGCTTGTCTAACCTAACCAAGTGGGAGGGCTCCACAGGAAACCACCCCGATGTGACGTAGGTTGACCTATTGATTTACTTGACCTCCCACAGGGTCAGGTTGTGACACAAGGTCAAGGTTTAATGTGGGAAGGGAGGGGAAATGGACCCGAGTTTGCACCCGGGCCGCAGTACTTTGGCTTTAGCTGGTCTTAGCTTGTCCAAGCTGGTCTTTAGCTGGTCATAGCTAGTCTTAGCTGCGATACTACCAGCGCAGGGACGAATCCCTGCGACCGGCCTGTATCAGAGATCGAATCTCAGCCCCATAGGCGATCGTCCAGTGAGTAATCTGAGAACAGATACTACACCGTGATCTTAGCCTTGAATCTGAGACGCGACCGGCCAGAGAAAATCAAGGCTAGCCCCGTTCAAACGAACCATGCTCGCCTCTTTCACCCACCTAAAAAAAAAAAAAAAAATGAATGCCAAGAAACAAAACGAAGACGTTTTTAGATTACGAAACAAGAACAAATATTCAGATTATCTATTGTGACATCATCAATGTTTTGTTTTTTTTTTTGTTTTTTTTTTGTTTTTCGTCGCTAACAGTCTAATTGCTAAATCGGAGGCCGTCCAAGAGAGATGCTCCAACTTGTAAAGCTCGGTTTTCTCACTGCTTGTTCCCTGATGATAATCGATGGCATCCTCACCTTTTTACTGGGTAGCTTAATCCTGCATCTAAACGGTCCCACACTGCATCTGTTCAGCGTGGTGGAGGACCTCTGCAAAAGCACGAACGACCAATATGGCGGCACTGACCTCACTACGACGTTCGTGCACGTCAGCATACAAGCAGGTTTTTCGCTAATAATAGGGTTTTGTCTTGCCATGGCGGCGATCCTGTCCATTCTCGGGTTGGGGAATCTAAACCTCAAGTTTATGAAATTCTCCATCGTTTTCTGGATTTTCGCATTTGGTTGCCTCTTTTGCTTTCTCGTCTACAGTGCAGTAGCCACCATAGACGTGAACGAATCTTACATGTACTGTTATTTAAGCGCCTTAATCGACCAGCTGCAGAAAGGTACCGATACAAATAATAAAGTCATGATGTTGTTCGCGGATACGGAAATTTTTCTAAATTGCTGCGGCGTTCGTGGACCGGCAGATTATCGTTTCTATTCGGAGTTGTTTGGAACGGACCGCTATCCGCGTTCTTGCTGCTACAGCAGTAAACTGAAGTTGTACAACTGCAAAGAGGAGCACATCCAGAAGAAAGTGGGTTGCTACCAGGGGATCCGGAACGGAATCAACAACCGAAAATCCTTGTATACCTTTGCGATAGTTTTCATTTTGATTTTCATGGCCCCTTTAATGTTCGGCCTACATTGGATAATGCAGAACATGAGTAGACACGTATATATATATAACGATGAGATGGAGAATTCTTCACACGGCTCTGGAGAGGAGTCGGTTGTTAAGGGAGAATAAATCTTACTTGTAGCTTTATGTCATGTTATTTATTCGTTAAATGATTTAAAAAAAACAAAAAAAACAACATCCCCCCCAAGCAAAGCAACAAAGTCACTAACACGCATTTAGTAACTGAACGAGTGAGAGAATGTGAAAGACTAACCCCCCCCCCAAAAAAATCCACCTGTATCTCTATAATCATTATACCTCATTTCAGGGATATAGACAGATATTGAAGGATCGGTACGGACCCGTATACTAAAAATATAGAGACAAATAGAAATGTCACACCTGAAGAAGGTCGGATCGTACAGGGGCCGAAACGTTGTGAATATGGCAATGAAGATGAGGATAACAGTCCAAATAATGTAAATAATGCAAGTAATCATAATGCCTCATCTCAGAGCTATAGACAGATATTGAAGAAAAATTCCAATCACCTGAAGAATGCCGAAGCGTACAACGGCCGAAACGTTGTGAATAATAAAGATGAGGATAACAGTCCGAATAATGTAAATCTAAAAGGGAAGATGGGGAAAGGCTGCTCTTCAATCTGACTTATCTTAAACTTAGCCAACTACAATTACTGACCCAAACTCACTACAATATTCCTTGCACCAAATCAACACATTCTTAATATTCTTACTACAGTCACCATAATACCGCCGAGTCTCTATATAGTCCTCACTAGTTCCTATAGTATCATGGAGAAAAGTAATATTCATTTTGAAAAATAAATAATATGGTAAAAGCCAGGAGGGTTGATGGGGGAAAGGCTGGTCTTCAATCTGTTTTATCTTAAGCTTATAAGACAGATACAGTCATTAACCCAAACAAACTACAAGATCCCTTGAACCAAAAACAATACTTTCTTACTTACCATTTGTACTACAGCTACCATAATACCACAATGTCTCTGTGTAGTTCTAACTGAAATGAGTTATTATTATTATTTACTTTACTCGAAATGTTATCTTATCTTCATTGCCATATTCACAACGATTCGGCCGTTGTACACTCCGGCCTTCTTCTTTCTATTAGTCTCTATTTTTTTGGTATTCGGTTCCGTATCGATTCTTTCACTATCTGTCTATATCTCCGAGATGAGGTATTATGATTATTTACATTATTTACATTATTCGGATTGTAATCTTCATCTTCATTGCCATATTCGCGACGTTTCGGCCGTTGTACGCTCCGGCCTTCTTCAGGTGACTGGAATTTCGACGACACGTGGGACAAAGACGTCGGTTAGATCCAGTGACTAGAATCGAATAAGTTGTGAGTTCAATACCAGGCTACAGCATTGGTGAACCCCCAAACTTGGAGAGTTGAGTTAAAGGGAAATAACCGAGACATCCGGAAAGAGGCATGGCACGTGGAACTAGAACAATCTACTCCGGTGGACGAAATAAAGGGTTCGAATGGAAATTCCAGTTACCTAAAGAAGGCCAGAGCGCGTAAAACGGCCGAAACTTTGTGAATATGACAATGGAGATGAAGATAACAGTCTGAATAATGTAAATAAATTAAAAAAAAACACTAGGGTGTAACGATAAACGAACAAGAATTAAGAAGCCAGGAGATAACAGTTGATATTGAATTGATGTTTTTAAAGATCAAAGCTGAGCAGCAAGAATCCGAAAGAGAGAGCTACAAGCGAAAAACACGACGAAGTAATTGTATGCATAGAACTTACATTTATCCATTTCAGCTGTAAAATGATGAGACCTAGCTGCCAATCTAGCACTGCGTTTAAATTCATAAAGTCTTGGTAGCATAGAGGAAAGTAATATTTATTTTGTGTAAAATAAAAAAAAAATGTGGGACATGGCCAAAGTGGGGCGTGAGTAACGAAAGACTGGTTTTCAATCTGTCCTATCTTAAACTTAGCTAGCCACAATTACTGACCCAAATATGCCACAATATTCCTTACACCAAAAACAGCACATTCTTAATTTTCATTCTTGCTACAGACACCACAACACCTCAGAGTCTCTATGAAGACATATGTAGTTCCTATATGTACAATTTGTCTGTGAGGTTTGGGGAGTAAAATAATAATTTTTAAAAATTAAACCTCAATGAATATTTCCAGCGGTTACATAGCAGAAAGCAATATTTATTTTAAAAATGCAACAATGTGGCACAAGGACAAAAGAGGAGATGGAGAAAGGCTGGTATTTAATCTGTCTTATCTCGAACTTAGCCAACTAGAATTACTGACCCAGAAACACTACAATATACCTTGCACCAAATCAACAGATTCTTAATATTCTTACTACAGTCACCATAATACCGCCAAGTCTCTATGTAGTCCTCACTAGTTCCTATAGTATCACAGAGGAAAGTAATATTTATATGTATTTGCATTGGACGAAATGATCATCTGTATGAGGTAAATTGTTTGGATCTCATTAATTGTAATTCCCTAATATGCTCTATGGAATAAATTATATTGAGTTCGCTTTTGTGGATCAGTTTTAATATTTTATATTAATAGGATATGCTTGGATTACTTACACACGGATTTTTTACCTGATAAATACATATATATATATATATATTGGGAGATAAATATGAACAAAACAAAATAGATAGATACATACTGAGTGATAGATAGACTGATATGAATGCCCAGGAACACACAGAGACACAGACACATACATATATATATATATATATATATATATATATATATATATATATATATATATATATATATATAAACAAAAAGAAAAAAACAGTAAGATATGTAATCCGGTGTTCTTATTGATATTTTTTTTTATTTTTACAAAATATTGCTCAATATAAATTTACAGAGCATAAATATTATAAATAAACTGATTTAAAAATATGGTTCCTTCGCTACACAGGAATAACCATAATGGTTATTACTGTGTGCGAAGAAACCATATTTTAAATCAGTTAATTTATAATATATATATATATATATATATATATATATATATATATATATATATATATATATATATATATATATAGAGAGAGAGAGAGAGAGAGAGAGACAGACAGACAGACAGACAGACGGACAGACAGACATACAGAGAGAGAGAGATATGAATAGACAGGCATAGATAGATAGATACATAGAAGAACAGACTGTGGTAGATAGATAGATAGATAGATAGAGAGATAGATAGATAGATAGATAGAGAGAGAGATAACAAGCTCAGAGAGATAGATAGATAGATAGATAATAAGCTCAGATAGATAGATAGATAGATAAGAAGAGACTGAGATAGATAGATAGATAGATAGATAGATAGATAGATAGATAGATAAGAAGAGACTGATATAGATAGACACATAAATAGATAGATAGATAGATAGATAACAAGCTCAGATAGATAGATAGATAACAGACTGAGATAGATAGATAGATAAGAAGAGACTGATATAGACACATAAATAGTTAGATAGATAGATAGATAGATAACAAGCTCAGATAGATAGATAGATAGATAGATAGATAGATAAGAACAGACTCAGATAGATAGATAGATAGATAGATAACAAGCTCAGATAGATAGATAGATATATAGATAGATAAGAACAGACTCAGATAGATAGATAGATAGATAGATAGATAGATAGATAGATAGATAACAAGCTCAGATAGATAGATAGATAGATAGATAGATAGATAGATAGATAGATAAGAACAGACTCAGATAGATAGATAGATAGATAGATAGATAGATAGATAGATAGATAGATAGATAACAAGCTCAGATTGATAGATAGATAGATAGATAGATACATAGATAAGAACAGACTAAGATAGATAGACACATAGATAGATAGATAGATAGATAGATAGATAGATAGATAGATATGATAAATGTTATAGAACACTGATAGGAACATACAAAGGTAGGTTTTGCTTATTTGCTGTAGTGGAAGCGCGTGCGTTATAAAATGATCTGTTTCGTCTCAATTCTCCGCGTCTGGAATTCATATCAATACCAGACCACCATGTCCAATTCTGACTGGAAATGCAAGCTGGCACGCTCTCCCGAATACACACGCCAGTATTAACTGTTTGTATTTCCGTTCAAATATCCCCCCCAATCCCCCTTCTTTTTAAAAAAATAAATAAATAAATAAAAAATAAAAATAAAATAAAAGGGAAACGTAATTCAAAGACCAGGCAACGCGTATGCAAAATAAATACGTACAGGGTGGTCCGAAAGTCTTGTCACCCCGCACCAAAACAAAAAATGATGAAAACAATAGAAGAACTAGTAATACAGTAATACAAAGCAAATGTACTGGATGCTGAATCCAGTACATTTGCTTTGTATTACTGTATTCCCACGAGCATGTCCATCCGCTTGCAAACAGCTTCTCTTCCAAATTGTAGGAGCGCGTGTCAGCCATCTGAAATAGCAAATTATATTATGTAGGAGTGACAAGACTTTCAGACCATCCTATACATCGCGTTTTCTGGCACAAAGTAATTCAGGGCACGATTTAAGTCACTACGCGCTATTGACAGTCAAATAATTCAGGTTGATTCGTTTTCTTCGGTTTAGCAACCCTTTGAAGGTTATTTAAAGCCAGAAAATAATTATAGATTGTAAGCATTTAAAAAAAAAAATAATGACTTTGTGATACAATATACTTACTAATTAACCCATAGTTGGGGGAGAAGAGGTGGATTCATACCTTTCCCAAGGGTATTTACGCGTAGGTGAATATAACTAACCCAACCTGAATTGTAACTCGGCTCTCTGATTAACAATTATCCTTTACACCACCCGCACATCCAACACTACAGCAAGTGGTACGTACAAGAGGGCACTCATCTAGATACTGACCGTTGCTTAATTTCGGTGTTAATGCGGGAACCGGTGTTTCAACATATGGACGTAAGCCCTAGTTAAATAAATTCTGTTAATAAACATATTTCTGTGATTAAGTACCTTGACGCGGTGGAGTGGCTTACCAATTCCTCTCACCCGGAGAGCTATTCTGGTGGGACCTTTTCTCTTGACCCCCACCAACCAAACCAAACAAGTCCATGGGACAGTGGCAGACAAAAACGGAATAATCTAAAGGTAATGAAATCAACCTGGAACAGGCAGTTCTTCGCACGTTACCCAGAGAGTCTAGCGTCAACAGACCAATACTTTGGCTTCAAAGACCCTGATCGATGGCAAATGATAGGCGACACCGTCAAATGCCAAACGGCATGGACTGCCCCCAGTGGAAGGTCAGGCAGGGATCGATCATGGGAGACTACGAAGAATGGGAGAAAATACAGGGTGTCCATAAACTTCGTGTGCACATTAAAAAAAATGTACATCTTTATTTGTATTTGCGATAGAAATAATCTGTAAAAATGTGATAAAGTTTAATAGACCTAGTTTTAAGTCTAGCTAAAATAACTAATGTGATTTCAGGCATTACTGTAAATCAGTTGGCAAATGTTTTCCGTGAACTGGAAAATCGTATTAGCTTTTGTATTGCTAATGATGGAAGACATGTGGTAACTTAAATAAAATTTCAATAAAACCTTAAAAAATATAAATTTACTTCTTTCCAATTATTTTTACAAATTATTTCTATCGCAATTTATTATACTGGAATCGTAATCACGATCCACTTCATCAGACCTACAAATTCAAAAATATATATTGACCCCTAATATCATTAATATATATATATATATATATATATATATATATATATATATATATATATATATGGTGTCCATAAAGTTTGTGTGCACTTTAAAAAAAATTATGACTTTATTTGTATTTGCGATAGAAATAAACTGTAAAAAATGTTATAAAGTTTAATGTACGTAGTTTTAAGTATAGCTAAAATAACTAATGTGATCTCAGGCATTACTGTAAATCATTTGGCAAATGTTTTACGTGAACTGCAAAATCGTATTACCCTTTGTACTGCTAATGGTGGAGGACATGTGGAAACTTAAAATTTCAATAAAACTTTAAAAAATATAGATTTACTTCTTTCTAATTATTTTTACAAATTCGAAAGAAAGGAAAAACAGAAAGAGAGATTGATAAAAGTAAGATTAAAGAAAGAAAGGAAAAATGTCAAAGAAATAAACCGATGAAAAAGAAAGAAAGAAGGAAATAAAAGACGAAAATAGGAAAAAATAAGTTGAAGACTAAACAGAAATAAATAAATAAGAAAATGTAGAAGAAATAAAGTACAAAGAATGGAAAGGAAAATGAAGAAAAGGAATAAGAGACATGAAGAAAGAAAGAAAGAAAGAAAGAAAGAAAGAAGAGGAGGATAAAAATAAAAGAAACAGAAAGAAAGAAGTAGATTAAAGAACAAAGAAGGGAAGACGAAAGAAAGGAAGAAAAAAGAAAGGAAGAAGAGAGATAGAAGAAAAAAGAAAGAGAGAAAAAGAAAAGGAAGAAGAAAGAAAGAAAGAAAAAAGGACGGAAGAAGAAAGAAAGAAGAAAAAGAGAGGAAGAAGAAAGAAAGGAAGAAGAAAGAAAGGAAGAAAGAAAGAAAGGAAGAAAGAAAGGAAGGAAGAAAGAAAGGAAGAAGAAAGAAAGGAAGAAGAAAGAAAGAAGAAAAAAGAGAGGAAGAAGAAAGAAAGAAAAATAGAAAGGAAGAAGAACGAAAGAAGAAAGAAAGAAAGAAAGAAAGGATGGAAGAAAAAAGAACGGAAGAAAAAAGAAAGAAGAACAAAGAAAGGAAGAAGAAAGGAAGAAGAGGGAAATGAAGAAAAAAGAAAGGAAAAAGAAAGAAAGGAAGAAAAAGAAATGAAGAAAGAAAGGAAGAAGAAAGAAAGGAAGAAGAAAGAAAAAAGAAAAAAGAAAGGAAGAAGAAAGAAAGGAAGAAGAAAGGAAGGAAGAAAAAGAACGGAAGAAGGAAGAAAGGAAGAAAAAAGAAAACGAGCAAAAAAGTGAAATATATAAAAAGATGAAAGAGTGGAAGAAAAGACGAAAAGAAGAGAGAAAATCAAGATTAAGAAGTAAGAAATAAAGAAGACGACGAAGAAGAAAGAACAAAAGAAAGAAAACAAGAAGAGAAAAAAGAAGAGTTAAATGAAGAAAAAGGAAAGCAGAAGAAGAAAAAGAAGAAAAAGAAGAAGAAGAACAACAACAAATTGTCTCAGTGCCGAATCATTTGTAGTGTCGAATCTTTTGCATACCAAGAAGCGAGATAAATTCTATTGCAAAGAATGTGAAAATTCGTATAGCTAAAGACTGGGTCGCCTTGAAATAAAAGAAGACTTCTTTGGTAACAAAGCAAAGAATACTGAGCTGTTACGTGACATATGTTCTTCTTTACGGCAGCGAATGTTGCACGATATCCTCAAAGATGAAGAAGAAACCCGAGGCGACGGAGATGTGGTTCTACAGAAGGATGCTAAGGATATCATGGACCGAACGTGTGAGCAACGATGAGGTCTAGGAGAGGATGCAATCAAGGAGGAGGCTTATACTTAACATCAGGAAGAGGCAGCGAATGTTGGACGATTTCCTCAAAGATGAAGAAGAGACTCGAGGGGACGGAGATGTGGTTCTACAGAAGGATGCTGAGGATATCATGGACCGAGCGTGTGAGCAATGATGAGGTCTTAGAGAGGTTGCAAACAAGGAGGCGGCTTATATTTAACATCAGGAAGAGGCAGCGAACGTTGGGCGATTTCCTCAAAGATGAAGAAGAGAATCGAGGCGACGGAGATGTGGTTCTACAGAAGGATGCTAAGGATATCATGGACCGAGCGTGTGAGCAATGATGAGGTCTTAGAGAGGTTGCAAACAAGGAGGCGGCTTATACTTATTATCAGGAAGAGGCAGTGAATATTGGACGATTTCCTCAAAGATGAATAAGAGACTCGAGGCGACGGAGATATGATTCTAGGGAAGGCTGCTAAGGATATCATTGACCGAGCGTGTGAGCAACGATGAAGTCTTAGGGTGTAAATGAGGTGGAGGCTTATACTTAACATCAGGAAGAGGCCGATGCAGTTCCTGGGACACATATTGAGAAAGGAGGGTCTGGAGAATCTGATACTCTCGGGTCGAATAGAGGGAAAGAGAGACAAGGGAAAACATCTCGTGACATACCTGGTGGACTTAAGCAAGTGGATGACAGAATTTGTTCTGGAGGAGGAAGCAGAGGGAAGGAATTTGTTGAAAGCTGCAAACGATAGAGGGCGTGGAGAGCCCTGATCGCCTACGTCCTGAAATGATAATGCACATAATAAGAAGGAAAGAAAATGGAAATCTGATCTACCAGACAACCTCAAGCGGGGATTCTTTCGAGCCACTGTTGAGCCGGTTTTAAAGTAGAGTGCCATTGCTTGGACATTATCTAGAATCTTAGCTTGATGGAACCTACACTCGGATGCTGAGAGCTAGACAACTTAACATCTCTTGGAGGCAACATCAAACTAAATCACAGTTCTGATATTTCTACAATCTTCGGCGAACGCAGAATACCCTTTGCAGGACACTGCTGGCGAGCAAAAACAAGAACTGGTGAGTGATCTACTGCGCTGGACACCTATCCATAGAATAAGGTAGGCTTGTCGCCCAGCTATGAATTTCACTGTAAAAAGCTTCCGATCTTGATGCTGTGATGCTTACGGCCGCATCACGTTGAAACACCGGTTTCCGTAAGATCATTGAAGTTAAGCAATGTCGAGCCAGCTCAGTACCTAGATGGGTAACCGCTTGGGCATACCAGATGCGGTAAGCTTGGATGTTCGTGTGGTATAGCTTACGGTCGTATCACGTTGAAACACCGGTGTCCGTAAGATCATCGAAGTTAAGCAATGTCGAGCCAGGTCAGTATCTAGATGGGTAACCGCTTGGGCATACCAGATGCGGTAAGCTTGGATGTTCGGATGGTATGGCTTACAGCCGAATCACGTTGAAACACTGGTTTCCGTAAGATCATCGATGTTAAGCAATGTCGAGCCTGGTCAGTATCTAGATGGGTAACCGCTAAAGGGCATACCAGATGCGGTAAGCTTGGATGTTCGGCTGATATAGCTTAAGGCCGCATCACGTTGAAACACCGGTTTCCATAAAATCATCCAAGTTAAGCAATGTCAAACCTGGTCAGTATCTAGATGGGTAACCGCTTGGGCATGCTAGATGCCATAAGCTAGGAGGTACAGGTGGTATGGCTTACGGACGGATCACGTTGAAACACCGGTTTCTGTAAGATCATCGTAGTTAAGCAATGTCGATCGTGGTCAGTACATAGATGGGTGACCGATTAGGAATAACAGATGCGGTAAGCTTGGATGTACGGGTGGCATGGCTTACGGTCGCATCACGTTGAAACACTGGTTTCCGTAAGATCATCGAAGTTAAGCAATGTCGAGCCTGGTCAGTAACCAGACGGGTGACTTCTTAAATACCAGGTGCCGTAAGTTTGGATGTGCGGGTGGTATAATGGCTAACGGCTCGGAATTGTTAATTAGAGATCCGAGTTCCAATTCCAGTTAGGTTCCTTATATTTACTTACGCGCAAATACTTTTTGGAAAGTTATTAACCCTTCTCTTCCCCTCCAGCTATGGGTTAATTTGTAAGACTTATATCACCACAACCGTTATTATCTAAAATAATTCTTACAATCTAAAAATATTTTCTAGCTTTAAATAACCTGCAAAGGGCTGATAAACCGAAGAAAACGAATCAATTAATTAATCAAATACGGCTACACAGGTAAGTCTTTTTGATTTATTTACATTCTCCGGAATAGAAATATGAAAAGTGAGGGATCATTTTATATACTGATTATATATATATTTAATCACCCAATTTATATCCACATTATAATTTTTTAATTGTTTATCAAATTCTGATTAGGTGTGAATCCAACTCTTCTCCCCCTCCTATGGGTTAATTATTAAGACCTCTATCACTATATCATTATTATCTCGAAAACAAATCTTACGATCTAAAAATATTTTCTGTCTTTATATAACCTGCAAAAGGTTGATAAGCCGTTAAAAACGAACCACAAATACTGATATTTGATTTATCTATATTCTCTGGAATAGAAATATATAGAAACTACTGTGGCCATAAAGTGAGGGATCAGTTTATATATTGATTGCAACATAGAAAGAAATATGGATAAAGAAAATGAAAAAAAGAAAGGAAAAGGAAAATTGAAGGAAAGAAAGAAGGAAGGGACGAACAAGAAAGAAAGAAAGAAGGAAGAAAGGAGGAAAAAGAAAAAATGAATGAAAGAAAGAAAGAAGGAAAAGAAAGAAAGAAAGAAAGGAAAAGAAAAATGAATGAAAAATAAGGAGAAAGAAAAAGTGAAAGAAAAACGGGAAAGGAAAATTGAATGTTAGAAAGAAGGAAGGAGAAAGAAAGAAAGAAAGAAAGAAAGAAGGAAAAACATGAATGAAAGAAGGAAAATGAAAGAAGGAAAAAGAAAATTGAATGACAGAAATAAGGAGAAAGAAATATGAAAGAAAAAGGAAAAGGAAAATTGAATGAAAGAAAGAAAGAAAAAGAAAAGAGAATGAAAGAAAGAGAGAAGGAAAAAGAAAAAATGAAAGAAAGAAAGAAGTAAAAAATGAATAAAAGAAATAAAGAAAGAAGAAGGAAAAAGAAAATATAATTTATAGAAATAAGGAGAAAGAAATATGAAAGGAAAAGGGAAAAGGAAAATTGAATGAAAGAAAGAAGGAAAAAGAAAAGTGAATGAAAGAAAAAAGGAAGAAAGAGGGGAAAATAAAAATGTAAGAAAGAAAGAAAGAAAGAATAAAAAGAAAAAATGAACGAAAGAAAGAAGGAAAACGAGAAAATGAACGATAGAAAAACATATAAATAAATAAATGAATAAATAAATAAATAAAGAAAGAAAGAAAGAAAGAAAACGAAGTAAGGAAAGAAGGAAGGGAGAAAGAAAGGAAGGAAGGGAAGATTTAGTCGACAACTTCGGGAACCGTCTGAAGCACGTCAAATATGTGGAAGACATTTTGAAAATTGCTCTCCATTTCCCCTTCTGCTTGCAATTCCGTTTCGAAGACGCGGGCTCTAATCACGTGTGTGATTAATGATTTTACATTCAGTCACCCTCCCCAACAATCTACCACACACACACATACACACATAAACACACAGCGAGAGGGAGAGAGGGAGAGGGAGAGAGAGAGAGAGGAAGAGAGACTTATTTCATTCATCATCGTTATACGCAATTACAATCATTATTCTTACGAGATCTTTACGTCTTAACGCTTACAAAATGAAACAGCCTCGCCTTCGACATCACGTAAGCCCAAAGACGCTCATGGGTGTTAATTACTGGATGTAAGTTTGTTTTTTTTTGTTTTTCCCCAAAAACTTGTTTTATTATTTATCTTAAAGTTTAAATGCTTCAGACATAATTTAATTTTATTTATTTGCCTTTTTCTCTTCCACTTTTTACGTATCTTTTTTTTTTTCAAAATTCAATTTTTTTTGCCTCTTCTTTTAAAATGATTTCAAGCTGTTAGACGACGAGACTTCTGCATTACTTTAAATCTTAATTTAATCTTCAGCCATGGCGTGTTTTATTTATTTATATATTATTGAATTTCGTACATAATAGGATGTTTTGATAGCTGTTTTTTTTTTGTTAGAAAGTAAATGTTTAGGAGAGAAGGTGGCTGTAAGACAAGGAGGTGACTTCTTACCGGATTCTCCAACCGACACTACATACGGTCAGTTCTAAACCCACTGGATTGACTGTGTGTATTCGTTTTCTCTTTTTTCTTCAGATTAGGTTATTTGCAGTAATATGAATGTATTTTCGGCGTGTATGATGAAATTTGTTGGGCCTTGAAAAATATTGCGTCATCCGTGATTGCTGCAAATCTTTTATCACGCTCAGACACTATTGTCTCGACTGTCGATTAGTTGTCCTACGGACATTGTCTGCGACGGACGTTACTCCAAGGAAGCGTACGAAAATTGTAACGCTGCACGAACACACTGGCAAGCCTTACCAGTGAGCAAAGTCAAAGTTCTATAGACTGGCTCGGAAACTCTCCTGATTTAAATCCAATCGAGAATCTGTGGTCAGTCTGCTAGGAAACACTTCTTGGAGTGGTCGTACGAAGTACTAGCACGTGCACTGGGTCATGTTTCTTTCGGAAAAATATGAAAAAAGTTAAATAATAACTGAATTATTCGTTTTGTTTCAATTTAAAACAATCCAGAGGGAGATGTCATATAGAAAGAAAGGGTAGCGGCCGACGTGAGTAACGCTCATCGCTGACAATGGCTGTAGGACAACTAATCGACAGTTGAGACAATATTGTCTGGCGTGATAAAAATCTGATGCAATCACGGATGACGCAATATTTTTTTTATAGGCCAAACAAATTTCTTCACGCACCCCGAAAATAGATTCATATTTCTGCACACCACGGCAAATTAGCTAATCTGTGGAAAAAAATAGAAATCGGTAGCATCCTGTCATTTCACTGGATCTACATCTGACCGTATGGTGAAAGAAAGGAAAACTACAGCGGTTTTTTTTTTCATTTATTAACATAGTCTCCTTTTTTATAAATAAGTTAGACTACCTCCTTTTGATTGATGGTATGCATATATGGAATCCAGATCTAGTGCTCAATAAAGTCAGGCAACTGACGATTGCCTGACGATTGCATCTAGCATGAAACAGACTGTTGCCTCTAAGTGTTGACTTCTATGTTCACTTTTATATATATATATATATATATATATATATATATATATATATATATATATACTAGCAGCATGGCCCGGCGTTGCCCGTGCTTGATTCAAAAATCGTACCACTCATACAGCAATCGCTATCACTTGCTACATGCCTTACATCTTGCCTATCTCACACTGCGAATTTTTTCTAAGCTCTATACTAAACATTAAATCTGTTTCGAAAAAAGAACTAAAAAAAATGAACACAAAACGATCAGCTTTAAAAAAGGACTCGTAACTGGAAAAACCGAATGAAAAAAGAATGTTAACAACAAATACATTTTCACACCCAACCCAGTTCTGCGGAATCAGAATCAACGTTGAGTTTAAGCAAGCGAATGAGCCAATTGGAGTAAAGTGCCATGCAGATTTAAATTTTTTCCACTTGTGACGAATGCAGCTATTGATGTTTTTTGCATGCTAGCATGCTAGTTATCATTCGTGTCAGTCAGCTGTTGGTTCTCATGCTGGCCAATAGAATCTTCCTGCCTATTCGTGGCAGCCAGCTATAGGCACTGTCCAGTAGAAAATGGCCGCAAACTACATGAAAACTACCGTAGAAGCATGAAAAAATCGATTATTTCCACTATCGATGGGAGTTGGGAAATGCAAAGTCGGTCTTGGCCTTCCCACTAACTTGGAGCATGTGCATGTAAATTTTGGTGCAAATCCGTTGAAAATTGCGGCCGTGCATTCGTTACACACACACACAAATATCATGCCTTATATATATATATATATATATATATATATATATATATATATATATATATATATGTATATATATAGTTTTCAAATATTACGACGGACGTCAAATTAAGGGAGCTAATTAGCTCCCTATATTGGGAACCAAATTATGCCCCTTGATCAGAACTCTTTAGAACAGTGAAGAAAAGAGATTTCAAAATGTCTGCCCGAAAACTCTCTCATGTTCCCTATCGGACACAATTAATCCAATGGTCATTTTTACATCTATTGTTACTCAATAGTAAATAAAATGCATAAAAATACGAATTGCGTGCTCACTTCGCTCTTATTTGACACAAATAAGCACGTCCTTGGACACAACGAAAAGACGAAATTTGTTAACAGCTTACAAGGAAGAGAAAATTGTTGAGAGCCGTCATCGTCATGTAACTCTCTGTGTGAAGAGAAACGGCGAAAGACGCCTTTAAGATGCCAAGCAATGTATAAAGGGATGGGAAACTATCCCTCGGAAGCCACTTGACAGGTTTTGATGAATGTATCGCATAATCCTGCTGTGCTCAGTTCCCTGAGACGGTCTCCGATTGAAAGGGTTCCTCCCTCATCCTTTGAACTAAATATAATTAACCCTTAATTATTTTATTCTCTGACTGGTTTTGCTCTTTATTATTCAATGCACTACGGTTCTACCTTCTTTCTTCACTATCTCTCTTTTTGTCTTCTCCTCCTCTATCTCTCTCTTTCTCTCTCTCTCTCACTCTCTGTCTCTCTATTTCCTGGCTTTGCTTTCATCTCTTTTTTATCTTCTTCTTTTATGTGCCGTGTCCCTTCAGGGCGAAGGCGATCATGGCTCTCCACTTCTCCCTATCCCTTGTAGCTCTCAATAAGTTTTCTCCCTTAGCTACTTCCCCCAGGCCATGTTCTGTCATCCACTTGATTAATCCAGCCAGAAGTGTCACGCGGTGCTTTCCCTTGTCTCTCTTTCCCTCAATTCGACTTGTGAGTACCAGATTCTCCAGACCTTCCTTTCTCATTACGTGGCCCAGAAATTTCAGCTGACTCTTCTTGTTTGCATTCTCTCCAAGACCGCTTCGTTGCTCACACGCTCGGTCCATGATATCCTCAGCATCCTTCTGTAGAACCACATCTCCGTCGCCTTGAGTCTCTTCTTCATCTTTGATGAAATCGTTCAACATCCGATGACTCTTCTTGATGTTAAGTATAATCCTTCTTATTTGTACCCTCTCTAAGACCTCATCGTTGCTCACACGCTCGGTCCATGATATCCTCAGCATCCTTCTGTAGTACCACATCGCCGTCGCCTCGAGTCTCTTCTTCATCTTTGAGGAAATCGTCCAACATTCGCTGCCTTTTCCTGGTGTTAAGTATAAGCCTCCTCCTTGTTTGCATCCTCTCTAAGACCTCATCGTTGCTCACACGCTCGGTCCATGATATCCTTAGCATCCTTCTGTAGAACCACATCGCCGTCGCCTCGAGTCTCTTCTTCATCTTTGATGAAATCGTTCAACATTCGCTGCCTTTTCCTGGTGTTAAGTATAAGCCTCCTCCTTGTTTGCACCCTCTCTAAGACCTCATCATTGCTCACACACTCAGTCCATGATATCCTTAGCATCCTTCTGTAGAACCACATCGCCGTCGCCTCGATTCTCTTCTTCATCTTTGAGGAAATCGTCCAACATTCGCTGCCTCTTCGTGATGTTAAGTATAAGCCTCCTCCTTGTTTGCACCCTCTCTAAGACCTCATCGTTGCTCGCACGCTCGGTCCATGATATCCTTAGTATCCTTCTGTAGAAGGCCTCGAGTTGCTCTTCATGTTTGAGGAGACCTCGAGTCCCTTCTTCATCTTTGAGGAGACCATCCAACACTCGTTTCTGTAAAGGAGGACAGATGTCACGTAGCAGTTCAGTACTCGGTATTGCTTAATCAAATTTCCAATTGCCTGGCTTTCGAGGGACCGCCGGCTGGAAGGAAATTCCTGAAACCTTATCCCAACTTCAGTTCCCATTCAGCTAGTCAACCAGTCGGCGATTTCCTTTAAGCGTGGCATGTGAGCGAATAAGCGATCGATGCGCAGAGCCAGGGAATGCCACTTGTACGGCGGCAGTAACGTTTGGACGTGAACAAGCAAATCACGCTTTGGACGAGAACTTAGAAATCATTTCCTCCGTTCCTTAAGGTGGGCGCTCGCTTATACGTCCAACACGGAAACCGTAATAGACTTCTGAGCTTCTAATACGTCAACATCAATGTGTCTTTTCCGCTTCAATAGTGTAAGCCACCCAAATTTTTTAAGGTCAAGTGAATTTCAATTCTTCATGGTTTATTTTTTTTTTATTGTTTATTTATTTATTTTTTTAATTTAAATTTAAAAAAAAAAAGTCTGTTTATTACCAGAATGGCTGCTTTCGCTGGTTCCTAGGCTTCATGAATTTAAACGTTCTACGAGGCTGGCATCCCGTTCCCACCCCTTCACCGTTGAAACTGTTAGATGTAGACGTCTCTTCTACTCCAATAGCTTCATGTCTCGCACATCTCGCCTGTGGAACTCCCTTCCCCTATTCCTGTTTCCCTGACAAATATAATCTCCAACTATTTAAGTGTAACGTCAATCGACATCTCCAGTTGCCCTGATCTATCCACTTCCCTTCTCCACATCCTTTCACCTTTCATTCCTATCTGCTCTCGCTCCAAATCTTCTGTAACCCCCTTGCCTTGATCGATCCACTATCTTTCTCCACATCCTCTCCTTTACCACTCCTATCTGCTCTTCCTCCAAACCTTCTGTAACCCTTTGCGTGCTAGTGGCTTCTAGCCTTGCTTCGGGTGATAAGCTTAAAAAATTTTTTTAATAAAATGCCGTCGTTTGATGAGGAATAATGTTCGTATATATATATATATATATATATATATATATATATATATATATATATATATATATATATATATATATATGATAGAAATTATTAAGAGGATTTGATAATTATAATTAAGTAATTCATCGAGTCTGAAACCACGACAGAATGCAGAAAGCACTGGACGGCAGTATTTGGGACTCATCAGCAGTGCGCATCCACTACCGAGAATTGAAACCCTGAGAGTTGAGTTATCAAGTGAACATCATACCAACTGTTCCAACGGGCCTCAGTGACGAAGAGATAGCAAATCAGACTCAATATAGCGCCGCTCGCTCACATATTCCGTGGTGGATCTCTACTGAGATTCTCTCTAACCATAGGACGGTGCCCCCGGAGCCACGACTACTATCACCAAGACGCTCAAACTTGAGCATTAGAAGCCGGTTCAAGCAATGATATACAAATGATAGAAATTGTAAGGGGGATTCGATAATTATAATTAAGTAATTCATTGAGTCTGAAAGAAACCTCAACAGAATGCAGAAAGCACAGGGCGGCCGTTTCGTCCTATATTTGGGACTACATCAGCAGTGCGCATCCACTACCGAGAATTAAAACCCTGACAGTTAGGTTGTCAAGCAAACACCATACCAACTGTTCCAACGAGCCTCAGTGACGAAGAGATAGCAAATCAAACTCAATATAGCGCCGCTCGCTCACAAATTCCGTGGTGGAACTCAACTGAGATTCTCTCTAACAATATATATATATATATATATATATATATTGTCATCCAGAGACAGACTGTTTCGCGGTATCATATCTCATCAATGTGGCTAGATATTGCCTCTAGCTAGGATCGAAACCCGACTGAATTGGCGTCAGTCGAGGATTTTACCACTTAGCTGTTGGCGCACGGTAGGGATGAAGGTGAATTTAAGCGAATTTATGTTTAGATAAACACACAGTGACTGAGAGAACTCGATTCGATTCACCGAAGAGTCATGCATTATTAGCCTTAATAGTCACTGTTTACAAACCCACATTTCCTCCCCAGAGAGCTCAACCGAAATACATTTTTCAGGAGCATATATATTGTCATCCACAGACAGACTGTTTCGCTGTATCACAGCTCATCAGTGTGGCTAGACGTCCGGTTGCCTCTTGAAAAAAGAAAGAACAGTAAGATATATAATCCGGTGTTCTTATTGATATTTCTATTTTTTACAAAACTGTGCTCAATGTAAATTTACAGAGCATAAAGAGAGAGAGAGAGAGAGAGAGAGAGAGAGAGAGAGAGAGAGAGAAAGAGAAAGAGAGATTATATAACTGAGTATATAGAGAATAGAATATTATCTAAGATTTTGCTATTTCCTGCAGGTATCTGATTTTTTTTTTTTTTTTTTTTTTGCTGAGGGTCGGCCTTCACAATGTTTGTGTTTGAGATGAGCGAGCGAGCTAAGTTTGTTTTGGCTTGGTTTGTTTTACGTCATATCAACCTCAATGGGTTATTTAATGCCAACAAGATTTTTTACTTCGGGTAATATTTTTTATCAAAAATATCTGTTGCTGAAAATATATTTTTCAAAAATGTATTGCTGGTAATAATGTAAGGCTGGTAATAATTTTTTCTTTAAAAATTCATTGCTGTTATTAAAACCTATTTTTACACAGTGTTTTGACCCCAGTTTTGGGGGTTAACTAATTGCCCATAGCTGGGACCTTAACAGGTGTTAACACCCCGGGTCAAGGTGGACCTGGGAACAACAGCTACTCAGTGGCTCCACGCTCCTCAAAACCTCCCGATCCGAGGCCTTGCTGTCGAATGTAGTTTATCGTCATACCCAGGTCTAGACCCTAAGAGGTTCTACCACCAAGGGTCACGGCGGATCTGGGGCAACAACAATGAAAAGGTGGTTCCATGCTCCTCAAAACCTCCCGTTCAGAGGCTCTTGCTGTCGGATGTAGTTTATCGTCTTACACAGGACGCCGAGCGATTTCGTGCATGTTCTCTTTGTGGTGGTGACGATCTCAGCGACGTAATTTTCAATTCTTAGATAATATGTCTGCTGTATTGTTGGCCTTGTTCAAAATAAGTGAGAATTAGGAAGGCCGTATTTAGAGAGAGAGAGTATCGAAGGAACAGAAGACTAGTTAGAGGAAACAATTATTAAATACTCCTACATAGAACAGAAAAACTTGAGTAAATCAAATTCTACTCAAATCCTACTCTAATGTAGCTACTTGCCATATTCATGAGTAGAAGCAATCCATTATCTTCATATATACATATACACACACAAACACGTATATATATATATATATATATATATATATATATATATATATATATATATATATATGAATATATATATATATATATATATATATATATATATATATATATATATATCTTCATGTCTAGAATTAGATGTCTATCTTGGCATTTCTTAAGCTAATACAACTTTACACAGTAACCCTCTACTTTGAGTGGCTCTTGGGTCTTGTATGGGTGAACATAAGTTTAAAAAAAAAAATATATATATATATATATATATATTGGGTTTCCTTCATAATGATGGAACACATTTTAAATACATGTATCTTGGATTATTAAAATGATATAGAGTATCAATTTTCGCTATTTCCTGCAGGTATCTGATATCTCTTTTGTTCATGGTTGACCTTCACATCGTCTGTGTTTAAAATGAGTGAGCAAGCTCATGCATGTTCTCTTTGTGGTGGTCACCATCTCATAATTATTATATAATATAGTTGTTGTATTGTTGGCTTTGTTCAAAATTACATTTTTTTCAACAATACCAGTGAAATGAACTTTTCTTTATAGCATCCGGAAGAAAGTGATAGTAATAAGACGAAGTGGAAAAGCTATAAACAATGTAATTTGCCGAGAGTGTCTGCCCCTTCAGATTTATTCTAACCTGAAGAAGCCAGAGAGAGCAGAAACTTTTTTATATCTTTTATACTTTATCTTCACACACACACACACACACACACACACACACACACACACACACACACACACACACACACACACACACACATATATATATATATATGAATAAATATAGTTTAAGGTGTTCTATATTGATGGGATAAAGAGCTTATGTAAATATAAAAGTGAACATTGAAATCAACAGTAAGAGTCGACAGGCTGTTTCATGCTAGACGCAATCGTCTCTCTCACCCTCTCTCTCTCTCTCTCTCTATATATATATATATATATATATATATAAATATATATATATATATATATATATATATATATATATATATATATATAATAGGACGTCTAGCCACACTGAAGAGCTGTGATACAGCGAAACAGTCTCTCTGAGGATGAATATATATATATATATATATATATATATATCATGTGGATGACATATATATATATATCATGTGGATGACAATATATATATATATATATATATATATATATATATATATATATATATATATATATATATATATATATATATATATCATCCCGTGTAATCCGGTGGAGCTTAATACTGCCCGTCAAAAGTCTAAATTTTAAATTCATTTTTCGTTTCACCTTTGAAAGTGATGCCTGAAGATCCAGAGAAAAATAAAATTCTCTGGTGAATTAAATTATAACAAATGTAGCCTTAAAGTGGTTTGTTTTTCTTTATATATATATATATATATATATATATATATATATATATATATATATATGCTCCAGGGAAATCTGTTGCAGCTCTCTTGAGAAAAATGTAATTTAAAAAATAATGGCTCATACCGATATTAACGCATTGCTCTTCAAGCAAATTGAATTGAGCTCTCCGGGCCACTGACGTATTTCCCATAGAAAACGTATATAATATATAAATATATACACATATAAATAATAGGAGTTGATAGTTTTGCCTATTGCCCAGTTCACTCTCCTCTCCAGAATTTTGAACTGGGGTAGAGGTTCATCCTTTATTTTATGTGGTCTCTGATCACGATGCCTGGGTGATTAGCTTTGATTGTTCCAGGGTACTTATAGGCTTCGTCTTGTTCCAGTTCCCTTATGTTTGTGACAAAATCTAAATCTACCGGGCGTGTTTCTGTAATTCTCCATTTCTTGAATGTTACTTTTGCAGATTTATCTAATCCGAAGTCCTATATCTATGTCGTCACTGGAAGATTTTACAGAATTGAGGAGACCCTTCAGTTCATTGTCGTCTTTGGCAAAGATTTCGATGACATCCATGCAGAATAGGGGATTAAAAACTTTAATTTTTTTATTACATTTATCCATACCTATTATTGTTTAGTTCATGCGATAAAGGGATTAAGAACAGATAGAAATGAAGGGGTGACAGGCAGACTTTTTGAAAGTTCCTTCGTCGGATATTCAAATAGAAGTGGCAGTAACTTTGCTACGAGGTAAGGCTTAATTAAGGCTTAATGTGGCTTTCCACAGTTCCATGCTATATTTAAGGAAATCTGCTATTACCGAGAAGACTTTGTATGTTTCTGAAGCCTTAAGGATCCAAGAGTGTGGCCCACTATCAAAGGCTTTACGATAACCTGCCCTAGTTGTGCTGAGAGTTCTACCTTTTTTCCTGCAATTAATAACTGATCTTCGCAACCATATGAACCTCTAGACACCCTTTCTGTTCGAGCAGAAGAATCTTGTTTTGATCATAAAAAGAGTAAGTACGGTTCGTCAGGACGGACGTGATCAATTTATATGTTCTGGACAGACATGTTAATATATGCTATAGTCTTTGGTCGGCAATATACCCTCAGTGATCCATTTTGGAAATTCATTGTTTATTATTATTATTTTTTTTATTTCCTTTGATATTTCTTTCCGGGTCCCGGCCAGGGACCTAAGGTTAGAAATGGCATCATGACACTTTCCACTGCAAAAAAAAAAATAAATAAAATAAAAAATAAAAAAAATAATTACATAGATAAAGCCCTTCGTAAAGTGTGGGCTGTACTTGTCAGAACAATTATTATTATTATTGTTATTATTGTTATTATTGTTCTTCT
>OZ038519.1:28253770-28278770 GCA_964036315.1 Acanthosepion esculentum | reverse complement strand
TTGTTTGTGTCTTTCTTTCATTGTTGACCCGTTTAGATTCTTTCTTTTTTTCCTTCTTTCTCCTTTCATTCTTTCTTTCTTTATTTCTACCTTCAGTGTTTTGTTTTCCTTAGGCTTTCTTTTCTTTCTTCTTTTCCTTCTTTCTTTCTTTCTTTCTCAACTTCAGTCTTTTTTTCTTAGTTTCTTTTATTTATTTATTTATTTCTTCTTGGGGTTTCTTTTCCTTCTTTGTTTTTTCTTCCTTTCTTTCTTTCTGAAGTTCTTTCTTTCTTAATTTCTGTCATTTTTTCTTAAACTTTCTTTTCTTTCTTTCTTTCTTTCTGTCTTCTTGAGGTTTCTTTTACGCTTTCTTTCCTTCTTTCTTTCTTAACTTCAGTCTTTTTTCTTTTTCTTTCTTCTTTGGGTTCCTTTTCTTTTGCTTCTTTTTTCTTAGATTCAGTATTTTTTAAAGACTTTCTTTTTTCTTTCTTTCTTTCCTCGGTCTTTTTTCTTCTTAGGTTTTCTTTTCTTTCTTCATTTCCTTCTTTCTTTCTTTCTTTCTTTCTTTCTTATGTTCCCTTTTTTTTCTTAGACATTCTTTTCTTTCTTTCTTCTTTGGGTTCCTTTTCTTTCGCTTCTTTCTTTCTTAGCTTGAGCCTTTTTTTTTATTTATTTATTTCCTCCTTTCTTTCTTTGTTTAGTGGTTTTTCTTTTTAGGTTTTCTTTTCCTTCTTCTTTTCCTTCTTTCTTTCTTAACTTCAGTCTTTTTTCTTAGACTTTCTTTTTTTCCTTTCTTTCTCTTTACTATCCATTTTCATTACTTTTACTCTCTTCGATTCAGCTGCGATTTCGTTTGTTTGTTGGCCGCATTTTGTTTTTTCTTTCCTTCTTTCTTACTTTCGTTATTTCTTTCTTTCTTTCTTTCTTTCTTTCTTACTTTCCTTATTTCTTTCTTTCTTTCTTTCTTACTTTCCTTATTTCTTTCTTACTTTCCTTATTTCTTTCTTTCTTTCTTTCTTTCTTACTTTCCTTATTTCTTTCTTTCTTTCTTTCTTTCTTTCTTTCTTACTTTCCTTATTTCTTTCTTTCTTTCTTTCTTACTTTCCTTCTTTCTTTCTTTCTTTCTTTCTTTCTTACTTTCCTTATTTATTTATTTCTTCTTTGGGTTCCATTTCTTTTGCTTCTTTCTGTCTTAGCTTCAGAGTTATTTTTAAGACTTTCTTTTTTCTTTCTTTCTTTCTTTCTTTCTTTCTTTCTTACTTTCTTTCTTTCTTCAGTCTTTTTTATTCTTAGGGTTTCGTTTCCATCTTTTTTTGTATTAACTTCATTTTTTTACTATTTTTCTCTCTTTTCTTTCTCTCTTCATTATTTCCTTGGACCTTATATTCGTTTTTTTCTTTTCTTTCTCCAGTCTTTTTCTTCGTCTTTTTTCTTTTCCTTCTTTTTAAACGTCAATATTTCTTTCTTCCTGTCTTTCTTTCTTTCTTTCCACGCATTTTTTTCTTTCTTTCTTTCTTTCTTTATTTCTTTCTTTCATAACTTCAATCACATTTCTTCTTGAGATTTCTTATAATTTCTTTTATTTTCTTTATTTCTTTCTTAACTTCAGTTTTTTCTTCGTAGGCTTTCTTTCTTTCTTTTTTTCTTTCTTTTCTCTACTCTTCTTCCCTAATTACTTTCTTCATTGATTCTCATTCTCTTTCATTTTTCTGCTCTTGTATTTCATGTATCTATGTTTTCATTCCACCTTTCTTGTGTCCAGACTTACTTTTGTATAAAACACAAAACTTCGTTTGGTGTGCTTTCCAACTTTCCTCTTCCTGTTAGCAAAGGATCGTTATTCTAAGGTTTTCAACCTTTTCTTTATTGTGACGCATTCACGCTGTCAAAGAAACCTTCAGGCATAAGACATAAGCAGAAATAGAAATTCCACGCAACAGGAAATACATTTTATATACATAAGCAAAATATGCGAGAAAATATAAATCCTGACTAATGAATCCAATGTTCCTGGTATCTATCTATCTATCTATCTATCTATCTATCTATCTATCTATCTCATTCTTTTCATATCTATCTATCTATCTCGTTCTTTTCATATCTATCTATCTATCTATCTATCTATCTATCTATCTATCTATCTATCTCATTCTGTTCATATCTATCTATCTATCTATCTATTTCGTTCTTTTCATATCTATCTCGTACTTTTCATATCTATCTATCTATCTCATTCTTTTCATATCTATCTATCTATCTATCTATCTATCTATCTATCTATCTATCTATCTATCTATCTATCTATCTCGTTCTTTTCATATCTATCTCGTACTTTTCATTTCTATCTATCTATATATCTCATTCTTTTCATATCTGTCTATCTATCTATCTATCTATCTATCTATCTCATTCTGTTCATATCTATCTATCTATCTATCTATTTCGTTCTTTTCATATCTATCTCGTACTTTTCATATCTATCTATCTATCTCATTCTTTTCATATCTATCTATCTATCTATCTCGTTCTTTTCATATCTATCTATCTATCTCGTACTTTTCATATCTATCTATCTATCTATCTATCTATTTCGTTCTTTTCATATCTATCTCGTACTTTTCATTTCTATCTATCTATATATCTCGTACTTTTCATATCTATCTATCTATCTATCTATCTATCTATCTATCTATCTATCTATCTATCTATCTATCTATCTATCTCATTCTGTCCATATCTATCTATCTATCTATCTATCTATCTATCTATCTATCTATCTATCTATCTCAGTCTGTTCATATCTATCTATCTATCTATCTCGTTCTTTTCAATTCTATCTATCTATCTATCTCGTACTTTTCATATCTATCTATCTATCTATCTATCTATCTATCTATCTATCTATATCGTTCTTTTCATATCTATCTATCTATCTATCTATCTATCTATCTATCTATCTATCTATCTATCTATATATATATATATATATATACATATATATATATATATATATATATATATATATATATATATATAACAATATATGAATACTATCTTATGAAGATGTATTATCATAGATTCGGGGGTCATTTAAGCTAGCTACTGCGGAGAGCTCTTCATCACAGTAGGTTAGGGAGGAGATGAAATAGGCAACAATAAATGACAAATAACTCAAAACTGATCGCTGCTTAAAAGAACTGTTTTAATATCTAAGTTTATCTTTTAAAAGTTCAACGATAATGCTTCTGTCAGCATTTAATTTAAACACAATCTGATGTATGTAGGTCCTTACTTTCCGTACAAACAATTATTTATATGTCATCGGTGACTTTCGCTGGATTTCGCTATGAATTTCTATTATTACTAAGTTATAAAAATTGTTTCTTTCTTTAAAAATTGTTTCTTTCATTTACCACATCTCTCTTAGGATAATGGATGTGATTGTCAAAGGCTGACCTATAGATCGCGTACAATACATCTTTCTTTCTTTCTTTCTTTCTTTTTCATTCCTTCATTCTTTCTTTCTTTCTTCGCCTTTCTTCCCTTCTTTCTTTCTTTCTCTTTTCTTTCCTTCTTTCTTTCCTTCTTTCTTTCTTTCTTTCTTTCTTTCCTTCTTTCTTTCTTTTTCATTCCTTCATTCTTTCTTTCTTTCTTTCTTTCTTCGCGTTTCTTCCCTTCTTTCTTTCTTTCTCTTTTCTTTCCTTCTTTCTTTCTTTCTGTCTTTCTTTCTTTCTTTCTTTCTTTCTTTCTTCGTGTTTCTTCCCGTCTTTGTTTCTTTGTTTGTTTCTTTTTTCTTTCTTTCTTTCTTTCTTTCTTTCTTTCTTTCTTTCTTTCTTTCTTTCTTTCTTTCTTTCCTTCTTTTTTCTGTCTTTATTTCTTTTTCCTTTTTCTTCCTTTATTTTCTGCTTTCGTCATCATAACTTCTTTTTTTAATTTTTTCTTTCTTTCTGTTTCTTCCCTTCTTTCTTTCTTTTTTCTCTTTTCTTTCTTTTTTCATTCATTCAATCATTCTTTCTTTCTTTCTGTTTCATCACTTCCTTCTTTCTTTTTTCTTTCTTTATTTCTTTCTTTCGTTTTTCTTTCTTTCTTTCTTTCTTCTTCGCGTTTCTTCCTTTCTGTGTTTCTTTTTGTCTTCTTTCTTTCCTCCTTTCTTCGTGTTTCTTCCCTTCTTTTTTCCTTTGTTTGTTTCTCTTTCCTTTCTTTCTTTCTTTCTTTTCTTCTTTTTTCTGTCTTTCTTTCTCTTTCCTGTTTCTTCCTTTTTTCTGCTTTCGTCATCATAACTTCTTTCTTTCTTTCTTTCTAGTATCCACTAAATAACTGCATTCGCCACTTCTCTCTTCTGATAAAGGATGCGATTCTCAATGGCTGACAGACAGATCTCGTCCAATCTCGGAAGATTCGGTACTTATCGCACAACTTCGGACACACACGATACTAGAGTGCTATCGTTTGGAAACACAAGACCATTTCTCATGTGTAAGGCCGGAGAAGAATAACATCAGTCATATTACGATGCGTTACCGAACCATTAAAAAAAAATAAACAACATTAAAACGAAATACAAACGAAGAGAAGCAAAGGTAAGATGGCCAGCGTAAATTGTTGAATGTTGAATGTCTTTTCAAACAGTCAACGATGAACGACGTTCGCGATTGGCGCGCCGAGTGAGGTTTTAAACAATCTCTAATTGGACCCGAACGATTCTTACGTTCAGTAATAGGTGGGGGCTAGGTTATGGTAAACAAACCAAAACGGAACAACGAGACGAAAAGTGTTTGTCGCCAAGAGAGATATATAAACAATAAGTCGTCGCCATGATTAATCAATAACAGAATAATCAGTCCGTATATATATATATGTAAATATATACTCAGCATCTGGTCATATGACCAAAAATAGTTTTGGAAGGGAGAATTTCTTAATCAAGTTGAGAAGTTCACAGTAGCCCCCTCATATATATATATATATATATATATATATATATATATATATATATATATATATATATATATATATATATATATATATATATATATATACATATATAAGTATTGTGTGATGTTTGTGTGTGTGTGTGTGTGTGTGGCTGTATTATGAATTAAACGCTATAGAAAAATGTCTCTGCTTGTGTGTGTGCGTAGGGAGAGAGAATATATATATATATATATATATATATATATATATATATATATATATATAGAGAGAGAGAGAGAGAGAGAGAGAGAGAGAGAGAGAGTGAAAGAGAGAGAGGGAGAGAGAGAATTGTGTATTTAGGTACCAATCTATATTTTATACATGTTTCGTTAAAGACGACGGAAAAGGTACTTATCTAGTCTTCGTACAAGTTGTTTTCTTTTCTGGTCATCAATTGTATAAAAACTGTCCAAAAGTTCTGCATATTCGAGCTCTTTCGGTTATTCTTTTACCCATTGTAAAAGACGAGTATGTTTTTTTATGGATGTGCCTGAAGTTAAAGGAAGGTTTTATTCTCCAAATACGGTCAGCACATTGTGGCCGAGTTCGGAGTTAATGTTATTGAGTGTTGGCTTTTTCTTACATACGGAGATAAATAGATAGATAGTTAGATAGATAGATAGATAGATAGATAGATAGATAGATAGATAGATAGATAGATAGATAGATAGATAGATAGGAATATACTGAAAGAGAGAGATAGGAACAGACTGAGATAGATATATAGGTATGGACGAAGACAGATAGAAATACAGATAATTAAAGAGGCGGACATAGAAATCTATATATATATATCGATATATATATCTATATCTATCTATCTATCTATCTATCTATATATATATATATATATATATATATATATATATATATATATAGATAGATAGATAGATAGATAGATAGATAATGAACAGGCATAGATAGATAGATAGATAGATAGATAGATAGATAGATAATGAACAGGCATAGATAGATAGATAGATAGATAGATAGATAGATAATGAACAGGCATAGATAGATAGATAGATAGATAGATAGATAGAGAGAGAGATAGAGAGATAGAGAGAGAGATAGAGAGATAGATACAGATATAACTCAGTCGACAGGTAGGTCTCTCACTTGATAGATAAACAGATATATATGAACAAAGTGTCGTTGGCAGAGCGATAAATATATCGATGGGATTTACCACCTCCACCCACGATGACAGGTTAGACACAAGGTCGCAGTTAATGTGGTACCCCACGGACATTCAGAAGGATAGTCCCATAAATTGTCCAGAGTCCTCTGTACTTCCCTTTTTGGACGCCTCAGACATTAAGTGCTGACCCTGACACTGACCCTATCCGCTTAAGTGCAATGAACGATGTGCAATTCTGCGGGACCCCCACAATGCCACACCCACGTAATGCATTTGTGCTAGGCTACTAAAACCGTTATGATATAAACCGATATTTCAATCACAAGAACAGTCTGACATCTTCGTCTGTTCTGTGTCTATCCCAGTATGTGCCTCTCTATCTATCTATCTATCTATCTATCTATCTATCTATCTAAGTCTGTTCCTATCTATCTCAGTCTTTTTATATCTATCTATCTATCTATCTATCTATCTATCTATCTATCTATCTATCTATCTATCTATCTATCTCTTCCTTCCTTCCTACTTTCCTATCTATCTATCTATCTATCTATCTATCTATCTATCTATCTATCTATCTATCTATCTATTTTAGTCTATTGCCATCTCAGTCTTTTTATATCTATCTATCTATCTATCTATCTATCTATCTATCTATCTATCTATCTATCTATCTATCTAAGTCTGTTCCTATCTATCTCAGTCTTTTTATATCTATCTATCTATCTATCTATCTATCTATCTATCTATCTATCTATCTATCTATCTTAGTCTGTTCCTATCTATCTCAGTCTTTTTATATCTATCTATCTATCTATCTATCTATCTATCTATCTATCTATCTATCTATCTATCTATCTATCTTAGTCTGTTCCTATCTATCTCAGTCTTTTTATATCTATCTATCTATCTATCTATCTATCTATCTATCTATCTATCTTAGTCTGTTCCTATCTATCTCAGTCTGTTTATATCTATCTATCTATCTATCTATCTATCTATCTATCTATCTATCTATCTATCGCTGACTTCTTTTTCTGTGAATCAATCGATATATCTATCTCTGTCTTTATGTATCTATCTACCGATCTCTCTTTCTCTCTCTCTCTCACTCTGTCTGTCTGTCTGTCTGTCTCTGTCTCTCTCTCTCACAGTATATATATATATATATATATATATATATATATATATATATATATATATATATATATATATATATATAAGGCTTTTTCATCAGCTATTTATCTTGGGAGCTAGCTCTATCCATTTTCTGTTAGTGTTCATTCATACCAGTCTAGTTTAAATCTGACTGCTTTTTAATATCTATCTATCTATCTATCTATCTATCTATCTATCTATCTATCTATCTATCTGTCTCAATCTGTTCATTATCTATCTATCTATCTATCTATCTATCTATCTATATATATATATATATATATATATATATATATATATATATATATATATATATGGCCTGACGATTGCATCTAGTTCATTTTTATATTTACACACGCTCTATCTCTGATATTGAGCACTTTATCCCATAAATATAGCACACTTTAAGACTATATTTCTTCATATATATATATATATATATATATATATATATATATATTTAAAAGAAGGAGAAAATATTTTGGAAGATTTTAAATACAAATCAATAGAAATGAATAGCTTATGCGTCCGATGTGTCCAGATTCTGTGTTTTTCTCAACATAAACATTAATCACGGACACCGAGAGATTTTTTTTTCTATCCCCAGCTAAGAAGACCCATTGAAAGTGAACGATGATAAAAATATACGACACTGACTTCCGAGCGCCCCGTGCTGCGAGACACGGCTGCTTGTCACACCCGACGAGCGTCTGGGAGAGGACGTCTGGCGCTGGGGGCGTTTTCGCCGAGGTTATCTTCATTTGTGCAGATGTCTCACAGCGCAGAGGCCAAATACGCGGCCGATGTAATTGCTGTAAAAAAACAAAACAAAACAAAAAAAAAAACGATGACTGTGACTGATCGATTATCTACCCCTGCCGATATAATGATAGCAGCCGGCTAGCATTAGTTAAGGCCTCGCCCATGTGAGACAAGATTCCGAAATTCATATCTCGAATCTGCCTGTAAGACTTGCTGTTGTTCTTGACCATATTTAAAAAGAAAAAAAGACTTTCTACGCATCGCTGCAATAAATTTCAAAATACGATGCAGAGCTATCGAAGATATCTGAATCGAAATTCATTTTCTCAATTCGCCTCCCCAACAGATTGAGCGTGTATTTCGGGGTGTAGCCGTAACCACTACGCTGGGCCAACTGCGGGAAGGTGAGGATATTTAATCCATAGACCGTGACACTGACCCTATTCGCTTCAGTGCAATCGTACGGGATTCCCGCCACATTGCAACACCCACGTAATCCCTTTGTGCTAGACACCTAAGACAATTATAGCTCTCAAGAACAGTCTGACATATTTTCATCCGTCTTTTCATTATCTATCTATCTATCTATCTATCTCTCTCTCTCTGTCTCTCTCTGTCTCTCTCTCTCTCTCTATATATATATATATATATATCCGAGTTTATTCATATCTATCTATCTATCTATCTATCTATATATATATATATCCGAGTTTATTCATATCTATCTATCTATCTATCTATCGCTATATATATACATATATATATATATATATATATATATATATATATATATATATATATATATATATCCGAGTTTATCCATATCTATCTATCTATCTATCTCGCTTTCTCTCTCTCTCTCTCTCTATATATATATATATATATATATATATATCCGAGTTTATTCATATCTATCTATCTATCTATCTATCTATCTATCTCTCTCTCTCTCTCTCTCTCTATATATATATATATATATATATATATATATATATATATATATAAATATAAAAGTGGACATGGAAGTCAGCACTTAGAGGCGACAGTCTGTTTCATGCTAGTGCAATCGTCAGGCGACTAGTGCTGTTATTTTTCTCGGCTATTTATATAAGGGTCAGTGGTGCATTATGGGTAGTCTATTTTGGCGGTTACTTTTACCGGAAGTGGCTTATTTGTTTATTTATTTATGTCAAATTGTTTTGCTTGTTTTTTGTTTGTTTTTTTTATTTTTATTTTTATTTTTTATCTTATACATTTATTTATTTATTCTTTTATTTTGATCGGTGTTTTTGGTTAACGTAGTAAAAATTTGTTTATATAGCTTATTGTTGGTAGTCTATAATGGCCGTCATTACCGGAAATCGCTTGTTCGCTTATTTATTTGGGTCAAATTGTTTTGCTTGTTTTTATTTATTTTCATTTTTATTTTTTATCTTATATATTTGTTTATTTGTCATTGATTAAATCTGTTTGTTGAATTTGTGGTTTTTTCTGACTATTATTTAGGTGGGAACAGTTTTTAATTTATCTATTTAGGTTGGTTATCTTTATTTGTTTTTGTTTTGTTTTGTTTTTTAAACGGCTAGTTTATCGTAATCGGTTGTTAGTTTATTTATATATTTGGATGTATTTAGATCGATTTATTATACTTGTTGTTATTTATTTGTTACACTATATCTTTTTGGCTTTCGGTTTTTAAGTAACGTAGTATATTATCTTTTATTAATGTTTTTTTTTTATTTTTTTTTTTTTTATTTTTTTATTATTATTTTTATTTGTATAACAGTTATAACTTTCATCCGTTCTTTTGTTTTGATTTTATTTCGTATATTCTAACAGGTGTGGTTTTATGATTTGTTTGGAGTAATTTATTTTGCTTATTTTATTGTTGTTTGTTTATATATTTATTTATTTTTCTATTTTAAGTTACGTAGTAAAAATTTGTTTTCATGTCTACATTTTGAGATTAGCTCGGATCTTTTATTTAATAATTTATTTTCATCTGGGAAGGTAATGATAGCTATTTTTTCCTCCAAGCAAAGTTTGCAGGTTTTTGATAGGTTGTTGTAGGCTGATGATTTTTTCCTTATTTTCCAAGATATTTTTGGTGTGGTGTGTGTTTTGTTTTTTATTTCCCAGATATACTTAGAAAGCATTGTGCTGTTCGCATATTTACTATTTGTGAAAGACATTTTGTGTACATAATTTCTTTGTTTCCATGGTCCTTCGGTTATTCCTATGTATACTTTTTCTTCATTATCTGCTGATTTTGTCGTGGCTTGGTAGATTACGTTGTTTTGTAAACAATTACCGTTTAAGGGACATTCGTTTTTTATTCTGCAGTTGCACGTGGGTTTAATTTGTTCGTGTGGTTTGTTAATAATTTTTCTGTTGTGCTTTTTTATTATTTGTGCCATGTTCTCGGTGCAACTGTAGCTGATTTTTACTGTGTTTTTGTTGAATATTTTGTGTAGGGTGCTTGATTCCGGGAAGTGTTTGTGTAAAAGCTTGAAGAATATTTTTCCTATGTTTGTTTTTACGTTTTTGCTGTACGGTGGGTTGAACCATATGATATTTCTTTTTCTGTTGGTCTTTTTTGTGTTCTGTGGTGAGTATGTGAGTGTTGCTGGGAATCCGCTATCTTTTAGGGCTGTTTCGTAGTCTTTCTTGGCCTTGTTAAATATAGATTCATCGGAAGAATTGTCGGAAAGCCTGCGGTTAATCGATTTAGGTATCTGTTTGATTATAGAAGGCGGGTGGTTGGAGTATATATGTATGTACTGTGGTTTATCATTCGGTTTTCTGTATGGTTTGTGTGTGCCTTTTCTTAGGTTGAAGGTGACATCTAGAAAATCTACTTCGTTTAGGTTAGTTTTTATATCTATCTCGAATCCGTTATTTTTGAAAATTTTAATTATTGCTTTTCTAGTTTTATCAGTCTTTTGTTTGTTGCAGTTTCTTAAGATTATGAGACCGTCATCTCTGTAGAGCCCTGTGTCATTTCTATCTATTATTTTGCTTAGTTCGTGTAGTAAGTAAATGCCTACGATTTCGCATGTCTCTGCACCGTCAAAGCTTCCCATTGTAGTGTCAAATATCCCATCTTTCTTTATCCATGCTTCTTCATGGTGAAATAATAATGATTTACGTGAGTGCTTAATGATGTCGATTTCGTTTGGTTTTATTATTATTTGTTCCTGAGCTAAGTTGATGGCCTTATCTAGTGTACGTTCTGTTATGGATGGGTAAAATTCTTTTATGTCTAATTGTAGGAAGTGGCAATTTTGTTTGTTATTTATGCTGTTGAACCAGTCAATGGTTGTTTTTGTGTTTTTCCACTGGTTTACTCCTAACTTCTTCCTAAGTTCAGAATTAATTCTTTCTAGTATTGTTTTACTTATTTTACCTAGTTCACTTTTGGCTGGGTTTATGAGTCTGCATGCAGGGTTGGTTTTGAAATTTTCCTTGTGGTCTTTTAGTGTGATAAAGGCTTGCGTCTTGCTCATGCAACTTATTCGGTCATCTAGGTCTAATTTTTGAGCGATTGCTTTAGCTTCTTTATTTATATCGTGTTCTGTTGTTTTGGGTGCCTTTTTGTATGTTTTGGTTATGTTGTTCTTTAGTAATTTATTGTGCGTAGGAGGGGTTAGTTTGTATAAATTTCTTGTTTTGTCGGCTGCGATAAATACATTTGCTGAACTGTTTATTTTAGCTATATCTTCTTTTAGCTTTTTTTGGAATGCATCTTGTTTTTTATGGAATTTTATGTTTCTAACTAGGTCAGTTAAGTCCTTCTCGAAGTCATCTAATTCTTTTTGTTGCGGGGGACATTTTCTTGTTTTGAACCCGTATTTTTCCTTGAGTGTATTATTATTATTGTGAAGATCTTGGTTTAAAAAATGTGCTTTCCATCTCATTCTTTTTATGAAACTTTCTGTTTTTTCAAATAATTTTAGTTTATATATGTAAGGGGAAGGGGTGGGTATGTTTTTTAGTGAGTAGTCGAGGCTAAATTTTTCTATGTCCATGTTGTGTTATAAATGTAGCGAAAGTGCTCTACTGATAATCAGGAGCTGAATATGCAGAAATATAGTCTTAAAGTGTGCTATATTTATGGGGTAAAGTGCTCAATATCAGAGATAGAGCGTGTGTAAATATAAAAGTGGACATGGAAGTCAGCACTTAGAGGCGACAGTCTGTTTCATGCTAGTGCAATCGTCAGGCGACTAGTGCTGTTATTTTTCTCGGCTATTTATATAAGGGTCAGTGGTGCATTATGGGTAGTCTATTTTGGCGGTTACTTTTACCGGAAGTGGCTTATTTGTTTATTTATTTATGTCAAATTGTTTTGCTTGTTTTTTGTTTGTTTTTTTTATTTTTATTTTTATTTTTTATCTTATACATTTATTTATTTATTCTTTTATTTTGATCGGTGTTTTTGGTTAACGTAGTAAAAATTTGTTTATATAGCTTATTGTTGGTAGTCTATAATGGCCGTCATTACCGGAAATCGCTTGTTCGCTTATTTATTTGGGTCAAATTGTTTTGCTTGTTTTTATTTATTTTCATTTTTATTTTTTATCTTATATATTTGTTTATTTGTCATTGATTAAATCTGTTTGTTGAATTTGTGGTTTTTTCTGACTATTATTTAGGTGGGAACAGTTTTTAATTTATCTATTTAGGTTGGTTATCTTTATTTGTTTTTGTTTTGTTTTGTTTTTTAAACGGCTAGTTTATCGTAATCGGTTGTTAGTTTATTTATATATTTGGATGTATTTAGATCGATTTATTATACTTGTTGTTATTTATTTGTTACACTATATCTTTTTGGCTTTCGGTTTTTAAGTAACGTAGTATATTATCTTTTATTAATGTTTTTTTTTTATTTTTTTTTTTTTTATTTTTTTATTATTATTTTTATTTGTATAACAGTTATAACTTTCATCCGTTCTTTTGTTTTGATTTTATTTCGTATATTCTAACAGGTGTGGTTTTATGATTTGTTTGGAGTAATTTATTTTGCTTATTTTATTGTTGTTTGTTTATATATTTATTTATTTTTCAAACAAAAAACAAGCAAAACAATTTGACATAAATAAATAAACAAATAAGCCACTTCCGGTAAAAGTAACCGCCAAAATAGACTACCCATAATGCACCACTGACCCTTATATAAATAGCCGAGAAAAATAACAGCACTAGTCGCCTGACGATTGCACTAGCATGAAACAGATTGTCGCCTCTAAGTGCTGACTTCCATGTCCACTTTTATATTTACACACGCTCTATCTCTGATATTGAGCACTTTACCCCATAAATATAGCACACTTTAAGACTATATTTCTGCATATTCAGCTCCTGATTATCAGTAGAGCACTTTCGCTACATTTATAACACAACATGGACATAGAAAAATTTAGCCTCGACTACTCACTAAAAAACATACCCACCCCTTCCCCTTACATATATAAACTAAAATTATTTGAAAAAACAGAAAGTTTCATAAAAAGAATGAGATGGAAAGCACATTTTTTAAACCAAGATCTTCACAATAATAATAATACACTCAAGGAAAAATACGGGTTCAAAACAAGAAAATGTCCCCCGCAACAAAAAGAATTAGATGACTTCGAGAAGGACTTAACTGACCTAGTTAGAAACATAAAATTCCATAAAAAACAAGATGCATTCCAAAAAAAGCTAAAAGAAGATATAGCTAAAATAAACAGTTCAGCAAATGTATTTATCGCAGCCGACAAAACAAGAAATTTATACAAACTAACCCCTCCTACGCACAATAAATTACTAAAGAACAACATAACCAAAACATACAAAAAGGCACCCAAAACAACAGAACACGATATAAATAAAGAAGCTAAAGCAATCGCTCAAAAATTAGACCTAGATGACCGAATAAGTTGCATGAGCAAGACGCAAGCCTTTATCACACTAAAAGACCACAAGGAAAATTTCAAAACCAACCCTGCATGCAGACTCATAAACCCAGCCAAAAGTGAACTAGGTAAAATAAGTAAAACAATACTAGAAAGAATTAATTCTGAACTTAGGAAGAAGTTAGGAGTAAACCAGTGGAAAAACACAAAAACAACCATTGACTGGTTCAACAGCATAAATAACAAACAAAATTGCCACTTCCTACAATTAGACATAAAAGAATTTTACCCATCCATAACAGAACGTACACTAGATAAGGCCATCAACTTAGCTCAGGAACAAATAATAATAAAACCAAACGAAATCGACATCATTAAGCACTCACGTAAATCATTATTATTTCACCATGAAGAAGCATGGATAAAGAAAGATGGGATATTTGACACTACAATGGGAAGCTTTGACGGTGCAGAGACATGCGAAATCGTAGGCATTTACTTACTACACGAACTAAGCAAAATAATAGATAGAAATGACACAGGGCTCTACAGAGATGACGGTCTCATAATCTTAAGAAACTGCAACAAACAAAAGACTGATAAAACTAGAAAAGCAATAATTAAAATTTTCAAAAATAACGGATTCGAGATAGATATAAAAACTAACCTAAACGAAGTAGATTTTCTAGATGTCACCTTCAACCTAAGAAAAGGCACACACAAACCATACAGAAAACCGAATGATAAACCACAGTACATACATATATACTCCAACCACCCGCCTTCTATAATCAAACAGATACCTAAATCGATTAACCGCAGGCTTTCCGACAATTCTTCCGATGAATCTATATTTAACAAGGCCAAGAAAGACTACGAAACAGCCCTAAAAGATAGCGGATTCCCAGCAACACTCACATACTCACCACAGAACACAAAAAAGACCAACAGAAAAAGAAATATCATATGGTTCAACCCACCGTACAGCAAAAACGTAAAAACAAACATAGGAAAAATATTCTTCAAGCTTTTACACAAACACTTCCCGGAATCAAGCACCCTACACAAAATATTCAACAAAAACACAGTAAAAATCAGCTACAGTTGCACCGAGAACATGGCACAAATAATAAAAAAGCACAACAGAAAAATTATTAACAAACCACACGAACAAATTAAACCCACGTGCAACTGCAGAATAAAAAACGAATGTCCCTTAAACGGTAATTGTTTACAAAACAACGTAATCTACCAAGCCACGACAAAATCAGCAGATAATGAAGAAAAAGTATACATAGGAATAACCGAAGGACCATGGAAACAAAGAAATTATGTACACAAAATGTCTTTCACAAATAGTAAATATGCGAACAGCACAATGCTTTCTAAGTATATCTGGGAAATAAAAAACAAAACACACACCACACCAAAAATATCTTGGAAAATAAGGAAAAAATCATCAGCCTACAACAACCTATCAAAAACCTGCAAACTTTGCTTGGAGGAAAAAATAGCTATCATTACCTTCCCAGATGAAAATAAATTATTAAATAAAAGATCCGAGCTAATCTCAAAATGTAGACATGAAAACAAATTTTTACTACGTAACTTAAAATAGAAAAATAAATAAATATATAAACAAACAACAATAAAATAAGCAAAATAAATTACTCCAAACAAATCATAAAACCACACCTGTTAGAATATACGAAATAAAATCAAAACAAAAGAACGGATGAAAGTTATAACTGTTATACAAATAAAAATAATAATAAAAAAATAAAAAAATAAAAAATAAAAAAAAAACATTAATAAAAGATAATATACTACGTTACTTAAAAACCGAAAGCCAAAAAGATATAGTGTAACAAATAAATAACAACAAGTATAATAAATCGATCTAAATACATCCAAATATATAAATAAACTAACAACCGATTACGATAAACTAGCCGTTTAAAAAACAAAACAAAACAAAAACAAATAAAGATAACCAACCTAAATAGATAAATTAAAAACTGTTCCCACCTAAATAATAGTCAGAAAAAACCACAAATTCAACAAACAGATTTAATCAATGACAAATAAACAAATATATAAGATAAAAAATAAAAATGAAAATAAATAAAAACAAGCAAAACAATTTGACCCAAATAAATAAGCGAACAAGCGATTTCCGGTAATGACGGCCATTATAGACTACCAACAATAAGCTATATAAACAAATTTTTACTACGTTAACCAAAAACACCGATCAAAATAAAAGAATAAATAAATAAATGTATAAGATAAAAAATAAAAATAAAAATAAAAAAAAACAAACAAAAAACAAGCAAAACAATTTGACATAAATAAATAAACAAATAAGCCACTTCCGGTAAAAGTAACCGCCAAAATAGACTACCCATAATGCACCACTGACCCTTATATAAATAGCCGAGAAAAATAACAGCACTAGTCGCCTGACGATTGCACTAGCATGAAACAGACTGTCGCCTCTAAGTGCTGACTTCCATGTCCACTTTTATATTTACACACGCTCTATCTCTGATATTGAGCACTTTACCCCATAAATATAGCACACTTTAAGACTATATTTCTGCATATTCAGCTCCTGATTATCAGTAGAGCACTTTCGCTACATTTATAACACAACATGGACATAGAAAAATTTAGCCTCGACTACTCACTAAAAAACATACCCACCCCTTCCCCTTACATATATAAACTAAAATTATTTGAAAAAACAGAAAGTTTCATAAAAAGAATGAGATGGAAAGCACATTTTTTAAACCAAGATCTTCACAATAATAATAATACACTCAAGGAAAAATACGGGTTCAAAACAAGAAAATGTCCCCCGCAACAAAAAGAATTAGATGACTTCGAGAAGGACTTAACTGACCTAGTTAGAAACATAAAATTCCATAAAAAACAAGATGCATTCCAAAAAAAGCTAAAAGAAGATATAGCTAAAATAAACAGTTCAGCAAATGTATTTATCGCAGCCGACAAAACAAGAAATTTATACAAACTAACCCCTCCTACGCACAATAAATTACTAAAGAACAACATAACCAAAACATACAAAAAGGCACCCAAAACAACAGAACACGATATAAATAAAGAAGCTAAAGCAATCGCTCAAAAATTAGACCTAGATGACCGAATAAGTTGCATGAGCAAGACGCAAGCCTTTATCACACTAAAAGACCACAAGGAAAATTTCAAAACCAACCCTGCATGCAGACTCATAAACCCAGCCAAAAGTGAACTAGGTAAAATAAGTAAAACAATACTAGAAAGAATTAATTCTGAACTTAGGAAGAAGTTAGGAGTAAACCAGTGGAAAAACACAAAAACAACCATTGACTGGTTCAACAGCATAAATAACAAACAAAATTGCCACTTCCTACAATTAGACATAAAAGAATTTTACCCATCCATAACAGAACGTACACTAGATAAGGCCATCAACTTAGCTCAGGAACAAATAATAATAAAACCAAACGAAATCGACATCATTAAGCACTCACGTAAATCATTATTATTTCACCATGAAGAAGCATGGATAAAGAAAGATGGGATATTTGACACTACAATGGGAAGCTTTGACGGTGCAGAGATATGCGAAATCGTAGGCATTTACTTACTACACGAACTAAGCAAAATAATAGATAGAAATGACACAGGGCTCTACAGAGATGACGGTCTCATAATCTTAAGAAACTGCAACAAACAAAAGACTGATAAAACTAGAAAAGCAATAATTAAAATTTTCAAAAATAACGGATTCGAGATAGATATAAAAACTAACCTAAACGAAGTAGATTTTCTAGATGTCACCTTCAACCTAAGAAAAGGCACACACAAACCATACAGAAAACCGAATGATAAACCACAGTACATACATATATACTCCAACCACCCGCCTTCTATAATCAAACAGATACCTAAATCGATTAACCGCAGGCTTTCCGACAATTCTTCCGATGAATCTATATTTAACAAGGCCAAGAAAGACTACGAAACAGCCCTAAAAGATAGCGGATTCCCAGCAACACTCACATACTCACCACAGAACACAAAAAAGACCAACAGAAAAAGAAATATCATATGGTTCAACCCACCGTACAGCAAAAACGTAAAAACAAACATAGGAAAAATATTCTTCAAGCTTTTACACAAACACTTCCCGGAATCAAGCACCCTACACAAAATATTCAACAAAAACACAGTAAAAATCAGCTACAGTTGCACCGAGAACATGGCACAAATAATAAAAAAGCACAACAGAAAAATTATTAACAAACCACACGAACAAATTAAACCCACGTGCAACTGCAGAATAAAAAACGAATGTCCCTTAAACGGTAATTGTTTACAAAACAACGTAATCTACCAAGCCACGACAAAATCAGCAGATAATGAAGAAAAAGTATACATAGGAATAACCGAAGGACCATGGAAACAAAGAAATTATGTACACAAAATGTCTTTCACAAATAGTAAATATGCGAACAGCACAATGCTTTCTAAGTATATCTGGGAAATAAAAAACAAAACACACACCACACCAAAAATATCTTGGAAAATAAGGAAAAAATCATCAGCCTACAACAACCTATCAAAAACCTGCAAACTTTGCTTGGAGGAAAAAATAGCTATCATTACCTTCCCAGATGAAAATAAATTATTAAATAAAAGATCCGAGCTAATCTCAAAATGTAGACATGAAAACAAATTTTTACTACGTAACTTAAAATAGAAAAATAAATAAATATATAAACAAACAACAATAAAATAAGCAAAATAAATTACTCCAAACAAATCATAAAACCACACCTGTTAGAATATACGAAATAAAATCAAAACAAAAGAACGGATGAAAGTTATAACTGTTATACAAATAAAAATAATAATAAAAAAATAAAAAAATAAAAAATAAAAAAAAAACATTAATAAAAGATAATATACTACGTTACTTAAAAACCGAAAGCCAAAAAGATATAGTGTAACAAATAAATAACAACAAGTATAATAAATCGATCTAAATACATCCAAATATATAAATAAACTAACAACCGATTACGATAAACTAGCCGTTTAAAAAACAAAACAAAACAAAAACAAATAAAGATAACCAACCTAAATAGATAAATTAAAAACTGTTCCCACCTAAATAATAGTCAGAAAAAACCACAAATTCAACAAACAGATTTAATCAATGACAAATAAACAAATATATAAGATAAAAAATAAAAATGAAAATAAATAAAAACAAGCAAAACAATTTGACCCAAATAAATAAGCGAACAAGCGATTTCCGGTAATGACGGCCATTATAGACTACCAACAATAAGCTATATAAACAAATTTTTACTACGTTAACCAAAAACACCGATCAAAATAAAAGAATAAATAAATAAATGTATAAGATAAAAAATAAAAATAAAAATAAAAAAAAACAAACAAAAAACAAGCAAAACAATTTGACATAAATAAATAAACAAATAAGCCACTTCCGGTAAAAGTAACCGCCAAAATAGACTACCCATAATGCACCACTGACCCTTATATAAATAGCCGAGAAAAATAACAGCACTAGTCGCCTGACGATTGCACTAGCATGAAACAGACTGTCGCCTCTAAGTGCTGACTTCCATGTCCACTTTTATATTTACACACGCTCTATCTCTGATATTGAGCACTTTACCCCATAAATATAGCACACTTTAAGACTATATTTCTGCATATATATATATATATATATATATATATATCCGAGTTTATTCATATCTATCTATCTATCTATCTATCTATCTATATATATATATATATATATATATATATATATATATATATCCGAGTTTATTCATATCTATCTATCTATCGCTATATATATATATATATATATATATCCGAGTTTATCCATATCTATCTATCTATCTATCTATCGCTCTCTCTCTCTCTCTATATATATATATATCCGAGTTTATTCATATCTATCTATCTATCTATCTATCTATCTATCTATCTATCTATCTCTCTCTCTCTCTCTCTCTCTCTATATATATATATATATATCCGAGTTTATTCATATCTATCTATCTATCTATCTATCTATCTATCTATATATATATATATATATATATATATATATATATATATCCGAGTTTATTCATATCTATCTATCTATCTATCTATCGCTATATATATACATATATATATATATATATATATATATATATATATATATATATATATATATCCGAGTTTATCCATATCTATCTATCTATCTATCTACTTTCGCTATATATATATATATATATATATATATATATATATATATATATATATATATATATAAATAAGCTCTGATATATATATATATATATATATATATATATATATATATATATATATCCCAGTTTATTCATATCTATGTATCTATCTATCTATCTACGTTTTTTGTAATATCATTTACTTTTGCCTGATCTCTTTTTCATATTAACCTGTTTTTCTGTTTGGTTAACATACATATCTCAATCAATTCATCTCTTTCTCTGTTAATTTCAATCTGTTCATTATATATATATATATATATATATATATATATATATATATATATATATATATATATATATATATATAATGAACAGGTCATTGATAATAATTGTTTTCATTTTCCCCAAGTGCTTTCTATCTTAACTGAGACCATCTTCAGTGGGTTAATTTCTCTATGAATATGTACATTTGTTTCTGTAAATGAAGAACTATTCGAAAGAAAATGTTGGTATTTTTCTTAATCATTTTCTAAAACTACCAAGAAATTAATCCGCGAATTTGAAAGGATATGCTTAAATTAAATTATTTAACCAAATCTGTTTGAATGAAAATATGCTGACTGAATATACACAATATATATATCTATATATATATCTATATATATATATATATATATATATATATATATATATATATATATATATATATATATATAGATAGATGTAAAGAGAGAGTGATAGAGTAATATGCAGGAAAAAAAAGAATAGGCTGATAAATGGTGAGGTAAACGAAAGAAAAGAAAGAATGAAAAAGGAAGACAAAAGAAAGAACGAAAGAAAGAGTGATGAAAATATAGAAATCGAGACAAAGTCAAATGAAGAAAGAAAGAAAGAAAGGAGAGAGTTCATAACATAAGAACAGAGAAAAGAAAAGAAAGAAAGAAAGAAAGGAAGAAAGGAAGAAAGAAAGGAGAGAGTTCATAACATAAGAACAGAGAAAAGAAAGAAAGAAAGAAAGAAAGAAAGGAAGAAAGAAAGGAGAGAGTTCATAACATAAGGACAGAGAAAAGAAAGAAAGAAAGAAAGAAAGAAAGGAAGAAAGAAAGGAGAGAGTTCATAACATAAGAACAGAGAAAAGAAAGAAAGAAAGAAAGAAAGAAAGGAAGAAAGAAAGGAGAGAGTTCATAACATAAGGACAGAGAAAAGAAAGAAAGAAAGAAAGAAAGAAAGGAAGAAAGAAAGGAGAGAGTTCATAACATAAGAACAGAGAAAAGAAAGAAAGAAAGAAAGAAAGAAAGGAAGAAAGAAAGGAGAGAGTTCATAACATAAGGACAGAGAAAAGAAAGAAAGAAAGAAAGAAAGAAAGGAAGAAAGAAAGGAGAGAGTTCATAACATAAGAACAGAGAAAAGAAAGAAAGAAAGAAAGAAAGGAAGAAAGGAAGAAAGAAAGAAAGAAAGGAAGAAAGAAAGAAAGAGTGATGAAAATATAGAAATCGAGACAAAGTCAAATGAAGAAAGAAAGAAAGAAAGGAGAGAGTTCATAACATAAGAACAGAGAAAAGAAAAGAAAGAAAGAAAGAAAGGAAGAAAGGAAGAAAGAAAGGAGAGAGTTCATAACATAAGAACAGAGAAAAGAAAGAAAGAAAGAAAGAAAGAAAGGAAGAAAGAAAGGAGAGAGTTCATAACATAAGAACAGAGAAAAGAAAGAAAGAAAGAAAGAAAGAAAGGAAGAAAGAAAGGAGAGAGTTCATAACATAAGAACAGAGAAAAGAAAGAAAGAAAGAAAGAAAGAAAGGAAGAAAGAAAGGAGAGAGTTCATAACATAAGAACAGAGAAAAGAAAGAAAGAAAGAAAGAAAGAAAGAAAGGAAGAAAGAAAGGAGAGAGTTCATAACATAAGGACAGAGAAAAGAAAGAAAGAAAGAAAGGAAGAAAGGAAGAAAGAAAGGAGAGAGTTCATAACATAAGAACAGAGAAAAGAAAAGAAAGAAAGAAAGAAAGGAAGAAAGGAAGAAAGAAAGGAGAGAGTTCATAACATAAGAACAGAGAAAAGAAAGAAAGAAAGAAAGAAAGAAAGGAAGAAAGAAAGGAGAGAGTTCATAACATAAGAACAGAGAAAAGAAAGAAAGAAAGAAAGAAAGAAAGGAAGAAAGAAAGGAGAGAGTTCATAACATAAGAACAGAGAAAAGAAAGAAAGAAAGAAAGAAAGAAAGAAAGGAAGAAAGAAAGGAGAGAGTTCATAACATAAGAACAGAGAAAAGAAAGAAAGAAAGAAAGAAAGAAAGGAAGAAAGAAAGGAGAGAGTTCATAACATAAGGACAGAGAAAAGAAAGAAAGAAAGAAAGGAAGAAAGGAAGAAAGAAAGGAGAGAGTTCATAACATAAGAACAGAGAAAAGAAAAGAAAGAAAGAAAGAAAGGAAGAAAGGAAGAAAGAAAGGAGAGAGTTCATAACATAAGAACAGAGAAAAGAAAGAAAGAAAGAAAGAAAGAAAGGAAGAAAGAAAGGAGAGAGTTCATAACATAAGAACAGAGAAAAGAAAGAAAGAAAGAAAGAAAGAAAGGAAGAAAGAAAGGAGAGAGTTCATAACATAAGAACAGAGAAAAGAAAGAAAGAAAGAAAGAAAGAAAGGAAGAAAGAAAGGAGAGAGTTCATAACATAAGAACAGAGAAAAGAAAGAAAGAAAGAAAGAAAGAAAGGAAGAAAGAAAGGAGAGAGTTCATAACATAAGGACAGAGAAAAGAAAGAAAGAAAGAAAGGAAGAAAGGAAGAAAGAAAGGAGAGAGTTCATAACATAAGAACAGAGAAAAGAAAGAAAGAAAGAAAGAAAGAAAGGAAGAAAGAAAGGAGAGAGTTCATAACATAAGAACAGAGAAAAGAAAGAAAGAAAGAAAGAAAGAAAGGAAGAAAGAAAGGAGAGAGTTCATAACATAAGAACAGAGAAAAGAAAGAAAGAAAGAAAGAAAGGAAGAAAGGAAGAAAGAAAGAAAGAAAGGAAGAAAGAAAGAAAGAGTGATGAAAATATAGAAATCGAGACAAAGTCAAATGAAGAAAGAAAGAAAAAAAGGAGAGAGTTCATAACATAAGAACAGAGAAAAGAAAAGAAAGAAAGAAAGAAAGGAAGAAAGGAAGAAAGAAAGGAGAGAGTTCATAACATAAGAACAGAGAAAAGAAAGAAAGAAAGAAAGAAAGAAAGGAAGAAAGAAAGGAGAGAGTTCATAACATAAGGACAGAGAAAAGAAAGAAAGAAAGAAAGAAAGAAAGGAAGAAAGAAAGGAGAGAGTTCATAACATAAGAACAGAGAAAAGAAAGAAAGAAAGAAAGAAAGAAAGGAAGAAAGAAAGGAGAGAGTTCATAACATAAGAACAGAGAAAAGAAAGAAAGAAAGAAAGAAAGAAAGGAAGAAAGAAAGGAGAGAGTTCATAACATAAGAACAGAGAAAAGAAAGAAAGAAAGAAAGAAAGAAAGAAAGGAAGAAAGAAAGAAAGGAAGAAAGAAAGAAAGAATGGAACATTATGTTTGAAGTAAAGGAAAATCGTAGAAGATAAGATAGGTTAATGCAAAAGAAAAAGAAAAGAAGTCACAGAGAGAAAGAGAGATAGAAAAAAAGAGAGAGAAGAGCAGTATGCGGAAAAAAAGAAATGTATTGGGATCAAGGAAGAAGTAAAAGAGAGAGAGTGAGAGAGAAAGAAAGAAAAGTAATCTCAGGGTGCGGGAGAGAAAGAGAAATTGTGAGAGAGGAACAGAGTATACTAAGAAGTAAATGAGGAAGAGGTGAACGAAAAATAAAGACGAAAACAACCATAGATAGATAGATAGAGATAGAGAGAGAGAGGGAGGGAGAGAGCGTATAAAAAGAAAAAGAGTTAGAAAGAGAAAGAAAGAAAAGGAATCAAGACAAAGTCAAAGAAAGAAAGAAAGAAGATAATACATGACATAAGAAGAGAAAAAAGGAAGAAAGAAAGAAAGAAAGAATGAATGAAAGAAAGAAAGAAAGAAGAGAGTTTATAACATAAGAACAGAGAAAAGAAAGAAAGAAAGAATGAATGAAAGAAAGAAAGAAAGAAGAGAGTTTATAACATAAGAACAGAGAAAAGAAAAAAAGAAAGAAAGAAAGAAAAAAGAGAGTTTATAACATAAGAACAGAGAAAAGAAAGAAAGAAAGAATGAATGAAAGAAAGAAAGAAGATAGTTTATAACATAAGAACAGAGAAAATAAAGAAAGAAAGAAAGAAAGAAAGAAAAAAGAGAGTTTATAACATAAGGGCAGAGAAAAGAAAGAAAGAAAGAATGCAAGAAAGAAAGAAGAGACTTTATAACATAAGAACAGAGAAAATAAATAAAAATAAAGAATGAAAGAAAGAAAAAAGAGAGCTTATAACATAAGAGCAGAGAAAATAAAGAAAGAAAGAATGAAAGAAAGAAAAAAGAGAGTTTATAACATAAGGGCAGAGAAAAGAAAGAAAGAAAGAATGAAAGAAAAAAGAAAGAAAGAAGACAGTTTATAACATAAGAACAGAGAAAAGAAAGAGGAAGGAACAGTATACAGAGAAGAAGATAAGACAGAGAAAGGGGTAAACGTGAAAGAAAAATGAAAACAACCATATATATATATATATATATATATATATATAGAGAGAGAGAGAGAGAGAGAAAGAGACAGAGAGAGAGAGACAGACAGACAGACGGACAGACAGACATTATGAAAGAGAAAGAAAAAGAGTGAAAGAGTGAGAGAGAGAGAGGGAGAGAAAGAAAGAAAGAAATAGCCTAGTTAGAAAATGACTCCACCAACCCGCGCCCC
>OZ038519.1:28213770-28248770 GCA_964036315.1 Acanthosepion esculentum | reverse complement strand
TAAAAAATGTTATAAAGTTTAATGTATCTAGTTTGAAGTATACCTAAAATAACTAATGTGATTTCAGGCATTACTGTAAATCAGTTGGCAAATGTTTTCCGTGAACTGCAAAATCGTATTACCCTTTGTATTGCTAATGATGGACGACATGTGGAAACTTAAATAAAATTTCAATAAAACCTTAAAAAATAGATTTACTTCTTTCTAATCCTTTTTACAAATTATTTCTATCGCAAATACAAATAAAGTTATAAATTTTTTAAAGTGCACACGAATTTCATGGACACCCTGTATATATGTGTGTGTGTGTGTGTGTATGTCAGACTGTTCCTTATCTATCTATCTATCTATCTATCTATCTATCTATCTATCGATCTATCTTTCTATCTATCTATCTATCTATCTATCTATCTCAATCTGTTCATTATCTATCTATCTATCTCTGTTAATTATCTATTTTAAAAAAATATGAAAAAGTAGAGGGAAACCTATAGCCAAAATTATCTTTTTATGACTGAAATGACTTTTTATGACTTATAATAAATTTTTAATATAACCCTCTCAAATTTCTTAGTGCTGCTCTTAAACTGATTAAGAAAGGCGCCGTAGTTTTGATCATTTCTTTTTATGACTTAATTGTGTGGAAAAGCAAGATAAAAAGTTAAAATGCCGGAATTGCACAACTGTTCACATTATATTGTTCAACCCGTGTATCTATGCCGTGACAGTATTTCGCAGCACACGTAAGAGGGCCGCGCGCTAGAATAACTGGATCAGATAGTAATCAGTTATTCTGTTTCTAAACCGATCCAGTGATTAAACTTTAAAATTAACGAGGAATCAAATAGAAGATGTGACACCAGATGAAAGCCGCTGTGACAAGGAGGAGATAAAGAGGCCGTGACGTTAAGGGCTATGAAAGGATGTGATGAGTAAGGGGATAAAAAAAAGGATGTGACTTGGAGGAGATGAAAGACGCCGTGACGTCCAGACCCCACTATCCATTCGTGAAAGAGTTCAACAGCGTCTCCGAGTCTTTGTGGGAGAAGAATTACTTTCCACTCTCCAACCTCGCTCCCAGTACCGCTCCGGTAAGTAACTGACTCCTCATAATATCCTCTACCTTTACAAGAACCAGATCAGGCCGAAAATGGATTACTGTTGCCATATATGGACGGGGGCTGCTCAAGCCTCACTTTCCAGTCTCGATAGAATTCAAAAGCCTCTCCGAGTCTTTGTTGAAGACAAACTATTATTGTTATATACCGGACCTATGAACACAAATCGGTATGCCCCAATCCTCATAAATCCAATGGACACAATTGTAAGTCGGGGTCGTGGGGTAATATGCTGTCTAAGTAGTCCACCACTAGCAGTGGTTTACCTACTTCACGCCGCTGGCGAGTATTGTAATTTGTTGATGTTATAAAGATTACCATTTCATTTCCAACCTCAATTTTGGTTATTCCTCATTCAGTAACCTTTTCTAGGTTACAACACTATCTATCTATCTATCTATCTATCTATCTATCTATCTATCTATCTCATTCTGTTCCTATCTATCTATCTATCTATCTATCTGAGCCTCTTCATATCTATCTATCTATCTATCTATCTATCTATTATATACCGTACCTATGAACGCTTATGGGTATGCCCCAATCTCCATGAATACGATGGACACTGTTGTAAGTCGGAGGGGTAATATACTGTCCAAGTAATCCACCACTAGCAGGGGTTTACCTATTTCACGCCGCTGGTGAGTATTGTGTTTTCTTGATTTTGTAAAGATAACCATTTCCATTCAAAACTCCGTTTTGGTTATTGTTTATTCAGTAACCCTTCCTAGGTTACAAAAATTATCCACCCTCCAACCTCTCTCTCACAGGCGGAATGTAGCGAGTTTCGCACTACCAGTGGAAAGTGCGAGAACGAACTATATTACTTGGTTCAGCCAGATCTGACCTTCGCGGCTAGTACCCGCTATGCCACTTAAATAGTGGCAAACCACTCACATTCCCTCCGCGAGAAGTAAGTTAATCTCAAACAGCTTCTTACCGCGAACCACTAGCGTATGAAACAGACTCCCCAGAGGATATTCCCCGATCACTACAATATGAACCTATTCTAGTCTAGAGTCAACTGTTATTCTCTCCTCCTAGCCATATAAAATACCACTTAACGTAACCCTCTACCTCGAGTCGCCCCGGGCCTTGTACAGAGTGAACATTACTATATATATATATATATATATATATATATATATATATATATATATATACAGAGTGAACCTTATTGTATATATATATATATATATATATATATATATATATATATATATATATATAGTTGCCTGACGATTGCATCTAGCGTGAAACAGACTGTCGCCTCTAAATGTTGACTTCTATGTTCACTTTTATATTCATTTATATATATATATATATATATATATATATATATATATATATATATATTTTTTTTTTTTTTTTTTTTCATCATAGGAGATGCAGGTTTGAATCCTGCCGAAGTTCACATATTTTGTCTATATTTCTGAGATGAGGTATTATGTACACTATTTACATTATTCGGACTATTGTCCGCATCTTTGGCCATATTTATCATGACGTTTCGGGCGTTGTGCGCTCCGGCCTTCTTCAGGTGGTTGGAATGTCGAACTGAACCCTTTATTTCGCTCGTTGGAGTAGACTGTTCTAGCTCCACGTGCCATGTTTAATGGATGTCAGTTATCAGTTATCTCCTCCAAGTTTTTCACTGCCTTAACCAGATATTGAACTCACATGGCACAGTGGATAAAGGCGTTGGTTAGATCCAATAATCCAGGAGGCAATAATCATTGTATGGTCCTCCAACCACTTCTCGAAGGAACCTTTACCCACCGTATGGAGCTTTTCGGTTAGCAAGGTCGATTCTACTGTTTTGAAACTACAATTAATTTAATTAATTAATTAAAACTCTGTGGCTCAATCGGTAAAAGCATGCCGGGCTATATGACGGTTCCGTATAGGATACACGTTCGATTGTCGGATCTTTGTCCATTACATAATGTGTGACGTCATTTGCTTAGATTTGGATACACCATGAACTGATATGTACGTGAGAGAATTAAAAGTAGTTTAAAAACAGTAAAATCGACCTTGCTGACCGAACGCTCTTCTGTGGCCCAATCGGTTAAATGCACGTCAGGCTATATGACGGTTGCGTATAGGATACAGGTTCGATTCCTGTCCGAGGACGAATATTTTCTATAATAATTTCTCGGACATTCAGGCCGGTAAATGTTGTTTAATACTGTTTATTATAAACACAGCATTTACTTAAATATTTGTGTCTATAAAAAGAACGTATAAACATGAAAAAATTACTTAAAATAATTGTCGGACTTTGTTCATTTCATAATATATATATATATATATATATATATATATATATATAGGAAAGAGACTAAATCTGACATTTTCATTTTTAATTTATTTTGTTTAAACGTTATTTTTTATGGATACTCATATTCATGTAGAAGTTCCTTCTTTTTTTTTTTTAATTAACAGTATTTTTTATCCATCTCCCAGCCTGAATATTCGAGAAATCTTGTCAGAAAAATATACATCACTATTTACAAAAACAAGAAATTGTTTTCACGGATTTTCACGTCATTCTTGGGTGTTTTTTGCACTTTGTCATAGTTTTTCCCTTTTATTATATATATTTTCCCTTTTATTATATATATACATACACACACACACACACACACACACACACACACACACACACACACATATATATATATATATATATATATATATATATATATATATATATACAGGCACATTATTACTATTGTTGAAGGTGAATCAAGATTGTAAATCTTTGTAATTTTGTATATCAATAGAGAGAGCTTAGCTGTTGTATATTTAATAAAATTAAAAACATAATGGTGGTAATTGAATGACAAAAAACCCTTTCTTACATGTTTAGTTCTTTGTAAAGTACTTCAAACTAAATGTTTTTATCCTTGAATCTTGTATGTGTCTGTATATATATATATATATATATATATATATATATATATATATATATATATATATATATAAAATGTATGTATTTATGTATTTTTTTAAGGAAATGGATTAAATTCAATATAGTTATTTTTAAATTAATTTGTTTAAACGTTATTTTTGATGGATACTCATATTCGAGTAGAAGCTCTGTTTTTTAATTAAACACTATTTTTTATCCAACTACATCTACCGGCCTGAATATTCGAGAAATCTTGTCAAAAAAATATGCATCCTCTGGCAGGATTTGAAGTTGCCCACTCTATAGGGAACTGACGTGATATTATATCTGATGTGCTTGACCGCTCAGCCACGAGTCTCCATCAAAAAATAACATTTAAACAAAATAAATTAAAAACAATACCCCTCTTTAAATCTTCCCTCTGTTAGATTTTAATGCCCTCTCCACCTTCGGACCTCCCTGTCTCTCTCTTCTGTTACCCTTCTATATCGATCACGGGTCCCCCCACACTCTCACACATACTCTCACCAATTTTTCCCGGAGTTGTTGTTCCGTTTTGTTTTTGAATGTGGAGGTCTGATGAATTGGATCGTTTTTACGATTCCAATGGAATAAATTATGACCATGGAATATTAGTGTTTAAGTCTTTTTATTATATATATATATATATATATATATATATATATATATATTATATATATATATATATATGTATATATATATATATATATATATATATATATATATATATATATAAAATGTATGTATTTTTTTTAAGGAAATGGATTAAATTCAATATAGTTATTTTTAATTTAATTTGTTTAAACGTTATTTTTTGTGGATACTCATATTTGAGTAGAAGCTCTTTTTTTTTAATTAAACACTATTTTTTATCCAACTACATCTACCGGCCTGGATATTCGAGAAATCTTTTCAGAAAAATATACGTCACTATTTACAAAAACAGGAAATTGTTTTCACGGATTTTTCTCGTCGTTTTTTGGTGTTTTCTTATTTATGTTCGTCTAAATCCGAGAATTTTTTTTTTTTGCTCATGCTAAGTTTCGATAAAATGCACTATTTTTTTTATCCAGAAATGTTGAATGTGTTAAAATTATTCATCTTTTGAACAAGAAAGAATCCTCAAGTTGGTTGAGGAACATGAGGGGTGGGGGGAGGTAGTGATCTGTTTTTCTCGCGATCTTTCCAACATTTGTTTTTATTTTCTATCAACATTTATATATTCTTCTATTTTTTCGTCTAAATCTGAATTTACTTTGTGTGTTTTTTTTGTTTTTTTTTGGTTGTTTTTTTTTTACAAAGGGTTAAAGATGACATTAGTCTACTGTGCCTCGCCAGCTGTCTACTTTGCTCTTTATTAATTTAAAGAAAAGCAGACAACTTTTAGGCTCCTTAAGACTATCATTTATTTCGCCAGAGATCTTCTTCTCGGGATCATCGGGTCTCACTTTCAAGGATGAAAGAAATGAATTCAAACATACACTTTTGGAGGGTAGTATTAGCCGATGTAAGGTGAAATAGAGAGGGTATGACAGACATGGTCGAAGTTAGAGATGGAAAGGAGAGATCATAATGTTTCTAAATTTATTTTTATTACAATACTTGATTTATTTTAAGATGGAATTATCTATTATGACATGTCACTAAATTGTATTTATATACATTATATTTATTTTCAATTTTTCTAGTTGAATTGTTCACCTATATTGCATATGATCCATTATTGTACATAATTAGGTTACAATAAAATTTGGTGATTTATTTAAGATGGAATCATCTATTATGACATGTCTCTAATTTGTATTTAGATACATTGTATTTATTTTCAATTTTTCTCATTGAATTGTTCACCTATATTGCATATGATCCATTATTGTACATAATTAGGTTACAATGAAATTTGTATTTTATATGAAGACTACCTTATGAAAACTGAGATGTGATAGAATGGGAGGGCCATATCATAGATTTGGTGGCAGGTACAAAACCTTTGCACCGGGCCTGGATGGTAGAACAAAATGAGTATAAAGGGGTAAGACTAAGAGTTACTTTGAGCAGCAAAAGACAGGAAGTTGAGAGCCATGATCATATAAATCATTGTTGATTTATTTAAGATGGAATCATCTATTATAACATGTCTCTAAATTGTATTTAGATACATTGGATTTATTTTCAATTTTTCTAGTTGAATTGTCCACCTATATTGCAGATGATCCATTATTGTACATAATTAGGTTACAATAACATTTGTATGAAATTTGAGATCCAGTAGAGTGTGGGGGCATCTCATAGATTGGGGGGACCAGCCAGTATCATAGATTTCGGGGCATTCAAGCAAGCTCCTGAGAAGGGCTCTTGATTGGGCCTTCATCTTTAATAGAGAGGGGGAGAAGTAGGTGTGAGAGACATAAACTACAGAACGCAAAATTGATTGCTCCATTTAAGTATTGCATTAATATTTAACCTGACCATTTAAAAGTTCCTTGATAATTCTTCTGCAACCACTTAATTTAAAGACACTTTGATTATACGTAGGTCCTTACTTTCCGTAAACAAACTATTATTATTATTTCATCGGTGACTTTCGATGGATTTCGCGTTAATTTTGATTATTCCTAAATTTATTTCCAAGTTATAAAGATTGTTTGTTTCTTTGTTTGTTTCTTTGTTTCTTTGTTTCTTTGTTTCTTTGTTTCTTTCTTTCTGTTTCATCCCATCTTTGATTCTTCGCGTTTCTTCCCTTCCTTTTTTCTCTTTTTTTCTTTCTTTCTTTCTTTCTTTCTTTCTTTCTTTCTTTTGTACTGAATATGCATACACCTGTGTTCCCCCTCACAGGAATATGATTGGCTGGTGTCAGCCATAAATACAGACGGATGTGAGGATAGAGTCAAGTCTATGACATCGCCCATTGGACTACGCCATTGGCTATCCTATTGGTCTACGCCTATTGCCTACATCTATTGACTATGACGAGGACCAGTCGATTACTGCTACCTGCTAGATTGTACTACTCAGTTACAGTAGCCAAAACCACTTAGCTACTTCGATCAAATATATCCCTTTCCGGGACATATCGGTTTCTTTCTTTCTTTCTTACGTCATCGTAATTACTTCTTTCTTTCTTTCATTCTTTCTTTCTTTCTGTTTCATCCCTTCCTTCTTACTTTCTTTTTTCTTTCTTTCTTCGCTTTTCTTCCATTTTTTGTTTGTTTCTTTTTCTTTCTTTCCTTCTTTCTTTCTTTTTCATCCCTTCTTTCTTTCTTCGCGTTTCTTCCCTTCCCTTTTCTCTTTTCTTTCTTTCTTTCTTTCTTTCTTTGCGTTTCTTCCCTTCCCTTTTCTCTTTTCATTCTTTCTTTCTTTCTTTCTTTCTTTCTTTCTTTCTTTGCGTTTCTTCCCTTCCCTTTTCTCTTTTCTTTCTTTCTTTCTTTCTTTCTTTCTTTGCGTTTCTTTCCTTCTTTTTTCTCTTTTCTTTCTTTCTTTCTTCCCTTCTTTCTTTCTTTCTTTCTTTCTTTCTTTCTTTCTTTCTTTCTTTCTTTCTGTTTCATCCCTTCCTTCTTACTTTCTTTTTTCTTTCTTTCTTCGCTTTTCTTCCATTCTTTGTTTGTTTCTTTTTCTTTCTTTCCTTCTTTCTATCTTTCTTTTTCATCCCTTCTTTCTTTCTTCGCGTTTCTTCCCTTCCCTTTTCTCTTTTCTTTCTTTCTTTCTTTCTTTGCGTTTCTTCCCTTCCCTTTTCTCTTTTCTTTCTTTCTTTCTTTCTTTGCGTTTCTTCCCTTCCCTTTTCTCTTTTCATTCTTTCTTTCTTTCTTTCTTTCTTTCTTTCTTTCTTTGCGTTTCTTCCCTTCCCTTTTCTCTTTTCTTTCTTTCTTTCTTTCTTTCTTTGCGTTTCTTTCCTTCTTTTTTCTCTTTTCTTTCTTTCTTTCTTCCCTTCTTTCTTTCTTTCTTTCTTTCTTTCTTTCTTTCTTTCTTTCTTTCTTTCTGTTTCATCCCTTCCTTCTTACTTTCTTTTTTCTTTCTTTCTTCGCTTTTCTTCCATTCTTTGTTTGTTTCTTTTTCTTTCTTTCCTTCTTTCTTTCTTTTTCATCCCTTCTTTCTTTCTTCGCGTTTCTTCCCTTCCCTTTTCTCTTTTCTTTCTTTCTTTCTTTCTTTGCGTTTCTTCCCTTCCCTTTTCTCTTTTCTTTCTTTCTTTCTTTCTTTGCGTTTCTTCCCTTCCCTTTTCTCTTTTCTTTCTTTCTTTCTTTCTTTCTTTCTTTCTTTCTTTCTTTCTTTCTTTCTTTCTTTCTTTCTTTGCGTTTCTTCCCTTCTTTTTTCTCTTTTCTTTCTTTCTTTCTTCCCTTCTTTCTTTCTTTCTTTCTTTCTTTCTTTCTGTTTCATCCCTTCCTTCTTACTTTCTTTTTTCTTTCTTTCTTCGCTTTTCTTCCATTTTTTGTTTGTTTCTTTTTCTTTCTTTCCTTCTTTCTTTCTTTTTCATCCCTTCTTTCTTTCTTCGCGTTTCTTCCCTTCCCTTTTCTCTTTTCTTTCTTTCTTTCTTTCTTTGCGTTTCTTCCCTTCCCTTTTCTCTTTTCTTTCTTTCTTTCTTTCTTTGCGTTTCTTCCCTTCCCTTTTCTCTTTTCTTTCTTTCTTTCTTTCTTTCTTTCTTTCTTTCTTTCTTTGCGTTTCTTCCCTTCTTTTTTCTCTTTTCTTTCTTTCTTTCTTCCCTTCTTTCTTTCTTTCTTTCTTTCTTTCTGTTTCATCCCTTCCTTCTTACTTTCTTTTTTCTTTCTTTCTTCGCTTTTCTTCCATTTTTTGTTTGTTTCTTTTTCTTTCTTTCCTTCTTTCTTTCTTTTTCATCCCTTCTTTCTTTCTTCGCGTTTCTTCCCTTCCCTTTTCTCTTTTCTTTCTTTCTTTCTTTCTTTGCGTTTCTTCCCTTCCCTTTTCTCTTTTCTTTCTTTCTTTCTTTCTTTCTTTCTTTCTTTGCGTTTCTTCCCTTCTTTTTTCTCTTTTCTTTCTTTCTTTCTTCCCTTCTTTCTTTCTTTCTTTCTTTCTGTTTCATCCCTTCCTTCTTACTTTCTTTTTTCTTTCTTTCTTCGCTTTTCTTCCATTCTTTGTTTGTTTCTTTTTCTTTCTTTCCTTCTTTCTATCTTTCTTTTTCATCCCTTCTTTCTTTCTTCGCGTTTCTTCCCTTCCCTTTTCTCTTTTCTTTCTTTCTTTCTTTCTTTGCGTTTCTTCCCTTCCCTTTTCTCTTTTCTTTCTTTCTTTCTTTCTTTGCGTTTCTTCCCTTCCCTTTTCTCTTTTCTTTCTTTCTTTCTTTCTTTCTTTCTTTCTTTCTTTCTTTCTTTGCGTTTCTTCCCTTCTTTTTTCTCTTTTCTTTCTTTCTTTCTTCCCTTCTTTCTTTCTTTCTTTCTTTCTGTTTCATCCCTTCCTTCTTACTTTCCTTTTTCTTTCTTTCTTCGCTTTTCTTCCATTTTTTGTTTGTTTCTTTTTCTTTCTTTCCTTCTTTCTTTCTTTTTCATCCCTTCTTTCTTTCTTCGCGTTTCTTCCCTTCCCTTTTCTCTTTTCTTTCTTTCTTTCTTTCTTTGCGTTTCTTCCCTTCCCTTTTCTCTTTTCTTTCTTTCTTTCTTTCTTTGCGTTTCTTCCCTTCCCTTTTCTCTTTTCTTTCTTTCTTTCTTTCTTTCTTTCTTTCTTTCTTTCTTTCTTTCTTTCTTTCTTTGCGTTTCTTCCCTTCTTTTTTCTCTTTTCTTTCTTTCTTTCTTCCCTTCTTTCTTTCTTTCTTTCTTTCTTTCTTTCTGTTTCATCCCTTCCTTCTTACTTTCTTTTTTCTTTCTTTCTTCGCTTTTCTTCCATTTTTTGTTTGTTTCTTTTTCTTTCTTTCCTTCTTTCTTTCTTTTTCATCCCTTCTTTCTTTCTTCGCGTTTCTTCCCTTCCCTTTTCTCTTTTCTTTCTTTCTTTCTTTCTTTGCGTTTCTTCCCTTCCCTTTTCTCTTTTCTTTCTTTCTTTCTTTCTTTGCGTTTCTTCCCTTCCCTTTTCTCTTTTCTTTCTTTCTTTCTTTCTTTCTTTCTTTCTTTCTTTCTTTCTTTGCGTTTCTTCCCTTCTTTTTTCTCTTTTCTTTCTTTCTTTCTTCCCTTCTTTCTTTCTTTCTTTCTTTCTTTCTGTTTCATCCCTTCCTTCTTACTTTCTTTTTTCTTTCTTTCTTCGCTTTTCTTCCATTTTTTGTTTGTTTCTTTTTCTTTCTTTCCTTCTTTCTTTCTTTTTCATCCCTTCTTTCTTTCTTCGCGTTTCTTCCCTTCCCTTTTCTCTTTTCTTTCTTTCTTTCTTTCTTTGCGTTTCTTCCCTTCCCTTTTCTCTTTTCTTTCTTTCTTTCTTTCTTTGCGTTTCTTCCCTTCCCTTTTCTCTTTTCTTTCTTTCTTTCTTTCTTTCTTTCTTTCTTTCTTTCTTTCTTTCTTTCGTTCTTTGCGTTTCTTACCTTCTTTTTTCTCTTTTCTTTCTTTCTTTCTTCCCTTCTTTCTTTCTTTCTTTCTTTCTTTCTTTCTTTCTTTCTTTCTTTCTTTCTGTTTCATCCCTTGCTTCTTACTTTCTTTTTTCTTTCTTTCTTCGCTTTTCTTCCATTTTTTGTTTGTTTCTTTTTCTTTCTTTCCTTCTTTCTTTCTTTCTTTTTCATCCCTTCTTTCTTTCTTCGCGTTTCTTCCCTTCCCTTTTCTCTTTTCTTTCTTTCTTTCTTTGCGTTTCTTCACTTCTTTTTTCTCTTTTCTTTCTTTCTTTCTTTCTTCCCTTCTTTCTTTCTTTCTTTCTTTCTTTCTTTCTTTCTTTCTTTCTATTGTGGGAACCTGACATACCTACAAATGGACTCTTCCACACTTATATAACGTGGCTACCAATTTCTAGTACAGTGAAAGTCACCACGTGTGACTCCTGTCGAACTCTCTGCTTTGGCAGAGAGGAACTCGGACGAGGCTTTGCCGCAGGGCAAAGTTTCGTCCGGGGAAGTAGACAGTCCCTGAACCCGTTCATACGGGTTCTAATGGGCATATTTTTGGCCGTGCCTACATTAAACCGGCCTTGTGCCATATACGACCCATGTTGGGGGGTTGTTAAATATCGGAAGTCACCAGGTGTGAGTCACCAAGAGTGTATCACCGAGTGAGTGTATGAATGAGTGAGTCAAGACACCAGTGAGAGAAGTACTCTCCAGTCCACATACTTTGTATTACGTTTCCGTGAATAATATACCGTTTAACTTTATATCCGAGTCTGTGTTATTTTCCTATGGTTTCAACACCATAACACTTTCTTTCTTTCTATCTTTCATTGCGTTTTTCCCTTCTTTCTTTCTTTCTTTCTTCGCATTTTTCCCTTCTCTGTTTCTTTGCTTCTTTCTTTCTTTATTTCTTTATTTCCACGAAATATCTGCATTTACCACATCTCTCTTATGATAAAGGATGTGATTGTCAAAGGCTGACCTATAGATCTCGTACAATACATCTTTCTTTCTTTCTTTCTTTCTTTCTTTCTTAAATTCGTCGTAAAACATCACGTAAACAATCGCAGAAAACAATCACAATAATGAAAACATGAGAATCCAAAATTTCAGGATTGCGTGTCCTGATCCGGCCCGGATTTTTTTTTAATTTGCTCACGGAGTTGACCTGATTCCAAAATGATATAACATGTTGGGCTACGGCCTCTAGCAACAAAGTTGAAAAGGTGTGACACACTGACATTCGCATTTATTATATAGATTAACACATTATTTAACATGGGATCATTTACTATTGACTTGTCTCTGATTTGAATTTATTTTTCAATTTTTTTAGTTGAATTGTTCACCTATATTGAATATGATTCATCATTATAGATAGGTCATCCCATAAGTTCTGTCCAAATTTTAACTTTTTGTTAAAATGAACGAAATTTAAAGAGTATTTTCTAATGTCTAATGGAGCTGAACATTATTTTTATGTTTAGATGCATTTAAACTGATCAAATTTTATTTCAGAGAACAATAAAATTAAATTTGTTTGATTAAAACCCTGCTAACATGGAAGAACCCAAGAATCATTTGAGGCACATAATGCTTTATGAGTTCAAGAAAGGAAACTCAGCAGCCGAAGTGGCTAGAAACATTCACTCAGTTTATGGAGAGGAATGTGTGAATGAAAGAACTTGCAGAAGATGGTTTGCAAAATTCAGAGGTGGAGATTTCACCCTTGAAGATGAAGATCGAACCGGACGTCCAGTTGAGTTTGATGAAAAGCTTCTTGCAGCAGCCCTTGAAGAAAATCCTGCTTTATCAGTTGAGGAATTGACAGTGGTTCTCAGTTCAAACCATACAACTGTTCATCGTCATCTTCAACAACCTGGAAAAGTTCCTAAACTTGGAAAATGGGTGCCTCATGAATTGTCTGAAAACAACCTCAAATCCCGAGTTGACATCTGCTCTTCTCTCCATTCTCGCCAATTTGTTTCACCTTTTTTGGATAGACTTGTGACTGGCGACGAAAAATGGATCTTTTATGGGAATGTTAAGCGTCGTAGACAGTGGTTTGGTAAAGGGGAAGGACCCCAGCCACAGCCGAAAAGGGAACTTCATGGGCAAAATGTTCTTCTTTCAATCTGGTAGGATTGCCAAGGAATAATCCACTTTGAATTCTTACCACCTAATGCAACAATTAATGCTCAAATATACTGTCAGCAATTAGAGCGTTTGAACCAAGCTTTGAGGGAAAAAAGACCTGCTCTAGTGAATTGAAAACGGGTGATGTTTCATCAGGACAATGCGAGACCACACACAGCAAGAATCATGTCACAAAAGATCGAAGAACTTGATTGGGAGAAAATTCCTCATCCACCTTATTCTCCCGACCTTGCTCCTTCAGACTACCATTTGTTTCGTAGCTTAGAGAATCATTTGGAAGAAACAGCTTTTGTAACACAGGAAGAGGTTAAAACTGACATTTGTGAGTTCTTCGAATCAAAGCCAGAAGAATTTTACAGTAATGGAATTAGTAAGCTTGTTAATAGATGGAAGGAAGTCAGAGATAATCAGGGAAAATACATTGTTCATTGAATCTGTAATTAAATGTAACATTTGGTCACTTGTTTTCTTTATTCAAAATTCGGACAGAACTTATGGGATGACCTGATATATATATATATTTATATATGTGTATACCCATATATATATTTATATGTGTATATATATATCTTATATATTTGTATACATATATATTTATATATGTGTATATATATATATTTATACATGTGTATACATATACATATATGTTTATATATGTGTATACATTTATATATATATATATATATGTTGAAAAATTATATTATTTAGAATTTACACATATGTATATATTTAACTATAATATTTACAAGACGGGAGAGTCAATCTTCGAATTGCGTTCAAAATATTTAGAACTTCGCATTAAATAACCCATAGAGGTGTTGTTATGTCGCTAAACAAAATCAACGGAACAAAAGTAATTTTCTTGTGCTAAGTATTTTTACAGCAAGCCTTCAAAACTTTCCTGTTGGTGTTTGCGCAACTGGAACTACGATTAAGTAAGCACCCTGGATCGGCGCTTATAAGCTTCGGGGTCACCATTTTCAGGGCCCGCGTCCGAGATTGTATAGAATGCAGATTTAAGATTGTGTTCATCGATGCAATGCTGAAGAACCTCGAGGGTTGAGAGGGGTGGTCTTGGATGGCCGAGGGCACTATCCAGAATTCTTTTGAAAACTCTTGAATCAGAAGCATGGTTCCCTTGACCGGAATGGTTATATTTTCAGTTTAGATTACCTATGTACACACACACACACACACACACACACACATATATATATATATATGTGTGTGTGAAATGTGTATATATATATATATATATATATATATATATATATATGAGAAATGTGTTTGTATATATATATATATATATATATATGTAAGCAAATATGTGGATGTAGGTCCGACGGTATGATGAAAATGTGGAAAAGACAAAGTAAAATCCGAATATGTGAGTTTAAGGTTTTTTATTTTGTTTTTTTTTTGTTTTTCTGTCAACGTCAGACGTTTCGGTCTAATAGACCATCTTCAGGACATGGTTATTGGAGACATTTATATTAGAATTTCAGTTTTTCTGTTTCTGACTAGTCCTGTATCTATCGTCTCTTCATTTTAACTTAAATTTAAATATAAATGACTGCAATAATCATGTCCTGAAGATGGTCTGTTAGACCGAAACGTCTGACGTTGACAGAAAAACAAAATAAAAAACAGTAAACTCACATATTCGGATTTTGCTTTGTCTTTTCCACATTTTCATCATATATATATATATATATATATATATATATATATATATATATATGTATGGTATAAAATGATAGATGGATATTAGAGTTTTAAACCCAACCTTTTTTTTTTTTTTTTTTACCAAAGAAATGGAAATTTTTTGAGTGTCCTTTCTTTCTTAATCAGATGCTCCTAGACGATGTACTCCGCTGTGATATGTCTGCTGAGGAAGTTGTCTGAGACTAACATATGCGACCTACGGAAATGTCGTATAGTCTGGTTCGGTTAAAGGTCATTTTCTTCTTTGCCAAAGCACATCAAGCACGGCTTTCACATAAGTATACTTCAATATACAATGTAATGTCTTGGAAATAAATGGTTCTTTCGGGAGACTTCCTTATTATTTTCCTGTTTTCAAATTCCATGACTATTTTTTTCCTTATTTTATGTGTTTCGCGTTGCATACATCGGAAAGGCTTTAATATCCAGACACAAGACAGACATGTTACACACACACACACACACACACACACACACGCACACACACACACACACACATATATATATATATATATATATATATATATATATATATATATATATATATTTTAGAATTTGACATAGTCCGACAATTTATTTCAAGACATTTATATTATGTTTAACGTTCTTTTTATAGATACAAGTATTTAAGCAAATGCTCTGTTTTATAATAAACTTAAATAACATTTACCGGCCTGAATGTCCGAGAAATTTTCAGGGAAAATTTTCGTTCTCCGACAGGAATCGAACCTGTATCCTATACGGAACCATCAGATATGAATAGAAGGGATTCATGGAAGATTTAAGTTTAAAGATAGTAAAATCGACCTTGCTAACCAGACGCTGTGGCCGAAAGGTTAAGGCACATCACGCGAAATGATGGTTCCGTATAGGAGAACGAAAATTTTCTATGAAAATTTCTCGGACATTCAGGCCGGTAAATGTTATTTAATACTGTTTATTATAAAACAGAGCATTTGCTTAAATACTTGTATCTATAAAAAGAACGTCAAACATATTATAAATGTCTTTATATATATATATATATATATATATATATATATATATATATATATATATATATATATATATGTATAAATGTGAACATAGAAGTCAAGACTTAGAGGCGAAAATCTGTTTCATGCTAGATGCAATCGTCAGGCCTGACGATTGCATCTAGCATGAAACAGACTATCTATCTAAGTAGATTCATTATCTATGTACCTTTCGAATTATTCAAATATCATTTAATGTCTTCTAATCTTTTCATATCAGCCTGTTTGTCTCTCCCTTCACGTCTGGCTAAGATACCTATCTCAGTCAAATCATCTATTTCTCTCACTCTCTCGTTCTCTCTCTCTCTCTCTCTCTCTCTCTCTCTCTCTATATATATATATATATATATATATATATATATATATATAAAGAGTAATTAAATGATCTATCTCTAACTGACGATTCACTATCTATCTATCTATCTCAGTCATTTCATTATCTATCTATCTATCTATCTCTCTTTCTCTCTCTCTCTCTCTCTCTCTCTCTCTATATATATATATATATATATATATATATATGGTCTGACGATTGCATCTAGCATGAAACAGACTGTCGCCTCTGAGTACTGACTTCAATGTTCACTTTTATATTTACACACGCTCTATCTCTGATATTGAGCATTTTATCCCATAAATATAGCACACTTTAAGACTATATTTCTTCACACACACACACACACACACACACACACACACACACACACACATATATATATATATATATATATATATATATATATATATATATATATATATATGTATATATATATATATATATATATATATATATATAAAAACATTAAATAAGAACAAATGGAGTATAATTCCACTCTTTGTAACATTTATTTTGAAAGAGGCTAAATATTATTTATTTTAGGGTAGTAAAACATGTTAAAAATCGCTCCATAATGGCAATGACGTTTCAACACTACAAATGTGTCTCCTCGGGCAATGTGAGACTACTAAATTAACATCGCCCGAGGAGACACATTTGTAGTGTTGAAACATTATTGCCATTATGTAGCGATTTTTAACATGTTTTAATATCCTTAAATAAATACTATATATATATATATATATATATATATATATATATATATATATGTGTGTGTGTGTGTGTGTATTTAGCAACAATCCTTCTTTCATGCACATTTCATTAAAAACGACTGATAATGTGCTTTTATTTAGTTTTTTATACAATTTCTCATGCGATCTAATAATGTTTTTCTTTTCAGATGATAAATTCTATAAAAACTGTCCGAATGTTCTTTTTATCCGAGAGCTTTCGGCTATACATTTAGCTATTTTCAAGGATTATATTTTAACTGTTAGAATTAGAAATAGTTTGTTATATGTATGTTTTATAAAATGTTTCATTTTTTTGTTTCAAAACACGGTCAAGATATTATGTCCATGTTCAAAGTTATTGGTTTGTTTGTTTTTATTAATAAGGCTTCCATAATTTTTAGCCTTTTTTTTGCATGTGGATGATGCTATTATATTAGTGTTGTCGACAAGTATGTTCCGAATAGTGTCCGGTAGGTCTCCATCAATATTTAAATGAGATCTAATTGAGCTGTTGTCAGAAAGCTGTAGAGTTAGTCTGCGTGTTAAACATGTTGTAGTGTGGCTTATATAATTATTTACGAAACATAATTAATTTTAAATTAACATTATTAGATCGCATGTGAAATTGTAAAAAAACTAAATAAAAACACCTTGTCAGGCGTTTTTAATGAAATGTGCATGTATATATATATATATATATATATATGTATATACATATATATATATACATATATATATATATATATATATATATATATATATATATATATACTGAAATGGATTAAGTCCAATTATTATTTAATATATTTTCTGTTTATACGTTATTTTTAATAGTTACAATTTATTTAAGTAAATGCTCTGTTTTTTTTAAATAAACAGTATTAATTACATTTATCAGTCTGAATGCTCGCGAATTTTTTAATTTTTTTTAAGCATTTCACCCCAAGCAAGGCGGGAAGCCACAAACATGCAAGGCGTTACAGAGAGTTGGAGCTAGAGCAAATAGGAGTGATGGAGGTAAGGGTGAAGAGAAGGATAGGGGATAGATCAGGGCATCTGGAGACGTCGATTGACATTACATTTGAATAGTTGGAGATTATAGCTATCAGGGAAACAGGAAGAGGGAAGGGAGTTCCACAGGCGAGAGGTGCGAGACATGAAGCTATTGGAGTAGAAGAGACGGCTACATCTAACAGTTTCGACAGTGAAATGGTGAGAACGAGATGCCAGTCCTTAAATTTATGAAGACTGGGAACCAGCGAAAGCAGCTCCTCGGGAAATATGCGTTCTCCGGCAGGAATCGAACCTGTGTCCTATACGGAACCGCCATTTTGCTAATCAGACGCTTTCTCTGTAGCTGAGCTGTATAGCACGCCAGATCAGATGACGGTTCCGTATAGGACACAAGTTCGATTACTGTTGGAGAACACATGTAAACAGAATATATATATATATATATATATATATATATATATATATATATATATATATATATGTATGTATGTATGTATATATATGTATATATGTATATATGTATGTATGTATGTATATATATATATATATGTATATATATGTATGTATGTATGTATGTATATATATGTATGTATATATATATATATATATATATATATATATATATATATATATATATATATATGTATGTATGTATGTATGTATGTGTAAAGAAATGTATTATGAAATGGACAATGTATGTATATATATATATATATATATATATATATATATATATATATATATATATATATATATATGTATGTATGTATGTATGTATGTGTAAAGAAATGTATTATGAAATGGACAAAGTCCGACAATTATTTTTAAGGCATTTTTATGTTTATACATTCTTTTTATAGATACAAATATTGAAGTAAATTCTGTGTTTTATAATAAACAGTATTAGTGAAAGTCCGAGAAATTGTCAAAGAAAATATGCGTCATATAGCCTGACGTGCCTTAACCGTTTCGGTCACAGAGGAGCGTTCGGTTAGCAAGGTCGATTTTACTGTTTTTAAACTACAATTCTCCATGATTTTCTCTCGTACATTCATATCTGCTCGATGCGTATCCAAATGTAAACAAATGACGTCACACATTATGAAATGGACAAAGTCAGACAATTATTTTAAGACATTTTTATGTTTATACATTCTTTTTTATAGATACAAATATTTAAGTAAATGCTCTTTTTATAATAAACAGTATTAACAACATTTACCGGTCTGAATGTCCGAGAAATTTTCATAGAAAATATGAGTCCTCCGACAGGAATCGAACCTGTATCCTATATTTCATGTATAAACATAAACATCTCTTAAAATAATTGTCGGACTTTGTCCATTCAATAAATTTAATATCAACATTAAGAAGTCAGTCAGAGAATTCGAGAGGATTAAAAGAAAAGTAGACATAATATGCCCTGATTATTCAGCCAAATGTGGTTGAATACATACATATATATATGCGTGTGTGTGTGTGCGTGTTCTTATCTATTTTGCATCATTTCCACTGCCGATTTTGTTATTCCATATAAACCTGGCTTCTATCCAAACCGTTTTACGGACTGCCAATTCTTTTGGCAGACCACAAATAGGTAGTTCCGAAATTCTGGCGAATAACCCACTGATTTATATTTCATAGCGTCTCTGAATATCTTACACTTCCTGCCAATAGCCCGTATTGCTGTTAGCAATAAACTGACATCACTGACAATGGTTACTGTAGCCATATAGTCACCTATTCTCCTTCATGGTTACAACGTAGCAGAAGCTTTTTGCTTGGCGTTCGAATCCACACGGTCATGGTTAAAAGAACAAGATCCAAGCAAGTTTGATCGTTGCTAAAAACTTCCAAAATCACCAGGCGATGAAGTCTTTTTTTCACGAAGTAATCAGGAACAGGGTCCGCTGCCAACAGGAATATGAAGACAGATAATCAGGAACGTTTGGTAAAACAGGGAATCGGAGACACAGTAAGGGGAGAAGTATTGCTTAGAGCAGTGGTTCTCAACCTTTTTTACATGGCGGCACACTACTGAGTTCTTTAAATTTTCGCGGCACACCTATCACAAAAAATAAATATTTTCCACTCATAAAGCCTTTTTGCAATAAAATAATAAAAAACAAAGAATATCATATAAGAAGAATTTCTATTCACATAAATCAACATATCCTGTATTCAATATCGGGAATAAAAGAATAATGGTGAATGTCAGTGGGACCGTTGGACATAAAGTTAGATTAGCCTGAAATTGAAAAGATTCAAAGTGGTTAGGAAAAGGTAACAAAATGTTTGGGAGTTAGGAGCATTACGTAAAACCTCACATAGTACAGTTCTGTGTTACAACTTTTTGTCTTACAACCTGTGTATTTAGGAATCGTTTTGGTATCGAAATCGGGTCTGAATTATTCAGCTCCGATGCCGATTCCCGATACTTTGAAAAACTCCTGATATTCCAATTAATCGTCCCATGACTAATATAAACCATAATAACGCTTACCAATTCGTATGCGCGAAACGTTTAGATTCCAGAAATTCGGCCATTTTGAATTGAGCGGCGTCATCATGATTAAGAAATTGAATGTCTTTATTAAACAAAATGAAATTAAATGGCTTCTAGGTATCGCGGCACACCAGTAATTATTCCGCGGCACAGTGATTGGCAACAACTGATGTATAATAATTTTCTCTTATTTAAAACTGTTTGGGCCAATTTAAAAAATTACCATAGGTAGCCTCAAATCTTTGAACTGTAGTGTATGCCTACTTTTTTGACTTGAGTATTAATCAGCTCTAGGTTTATTTTTTATTTTATTTTTCTTTTTTTTTAACTATATTCTAAAATTAACACAGAATTTTATCTATTTTCCCCAGTTCCACTTACTGCAACGTCAAAGCCAAAGGAACAATTTTCACGTGAACGAATACTATTTTCCACTACACCTCTTTCTTCCTCCCTCTCATCCAACCCTTTAAGATTGAATAACTTTTGTTACGTATCTCATTCTTTCTGACGCCATATCATCATCTATTCTACACTGCTTTTTTTTCTTGTTTTTTCTTGTTTTTTTTCTGTTTTTCTTTTTCTTTCTCCTCCTCGCAATTCAGTTTGTCTTTACCTTAGATGTCTTTGTAACAAAAAGACAGAAATACTTGCTCCAGGTCATAAAGATTCCTCCAGGTTCTAATACTTGGAGGAGACGGTCGAGGATGGCTCTGAAGGAACTGGCATCTCGGGTGTAACGTGATCTGACGAGCAGACCGGGGCAAGAGGCGAGACATCAGACGAGATTCCGGGTTCGCTGATTACAAATTATAATGTGTAATAAAAGCCGAAGCAGACATTTACGAATATTTCCCGTCGACGGGTTTTCGAAAACACCGTCTTGCGTCACCATGTAAGACCGACAAAATGGCGACCACGTAGAAAATTACAGACTTAGGCATGAACGCAAACAATTTCAACATCTACCCTAGTTTGTATCGTCTACCTAGTCGATACCGGACGCATATCAAACTACCTTTGTGCAAATTAATTGAAACAGCCGCTTTAGTTTCCTTCCTTTCACCATACGGCCAGTTTTAGACCCACTGGAGTGACAGTGTGTAATCGATTTCTATTTTTTCCTCAGATTAGGTTATTTGCAGTGGTGTGCGTAATATGATGAAATTCTTTTGGTCTTGAAAAATATTGCGTCATCCGAGATTGCATTAGATCTTCATCACGTTCAGACACTATTGTCTCGACTGTTGATTAGTTGTCCGACAGTCGCTGTCGGATGTCTATCTCTTTAACTTTAGTGTTTACTGTTCCCGTGTCTACTTTTTAGACTCTAGTGTAAACTGGATCAATGCTGACCTTTTTCGGGTCCGGTTATGGGCAAACATTGATCCCCAAAGAAAAACAAAACACTATGGAAGTATAAAAAAAATACGCCTTTATACTAAAAATATCAGCAACATATTTTTATATTTAAAAAAAATGCCGACAATACTTATTTATAGTAAAATTACCAACAATACACCAACCAAGAAGAAAGGACTCTTTCATGGCATGAATCTACATAATATCCAACAATTTCTTAAAGAAATCTGTATTTCAAACTACTTTAACAAAACTGCAACGTAATCATGTCCACACAGACATGTATATGCATAAAAGCTGAGTATTATCTACCATGTATTCAGTTGTGAAAGCAGAACAACATATTAGCAATTCAAAGAACATTAAATGACCCATGAGGAGTTGATATGCCGTTAAGCAAAGAAATCAATCAATCTATAGATATAGAGGTCGATATAGTACTGAAAGAAATCAAACAACCCAAGAATAAAGAATTCTTTCACAGCATTAAATATAATGTCCTACGGTTTCTTAAAGAGGTCAAACTGTATTCCAAAATACTGCTGTAGACGAATCTCCAATTGATTTCCGAAGGAAGGATATTTGCCAACCGCCCCACAAAATTTCCCCGTAGACCCCGCATACACTGGGTCGGGTAGCTGTCTACCTCCACAGACGAGAGACTATGCCCTTTCGCATAGCCTTGTCTGGTTTCCTCTCTGCCCGAAGGCAGAGAGTTCGACCAGCACAGCTTGAGACGAATCTCCAACTGATTCCCGAAGTAAGACACAGGTAATTTGGCCCAAGCCTACGGGCTCGGATACCCCACCTTAAATTCGTCCTTGTGCCACATCTGACCGCGTGGGGCGGTTGGCAAATATCTTTTCCTTCGGAAATCAGTTGGAGATTCGTCTACAGCAGTGCTGGTTGATCTCTCTGCCTTTGGACAGAAAGCAATCCACACAATGCTATGCCGAAGGTCAGAATCTCGTCTGGGACGGTAGACAGCTACCCGACCCCGTGTTATATTTATATATAATTATATTTATATTATTTTAAACGTCATTTTTAATGGGTGCCCATATTTGTCAAGCAGTATTTTATTTCCTCTACCTCCCTGCACAATCGAGAAAAACTTATTATAGAAAAGCATGAACCTGAGCCCCCCCCCCACCTTTGCAGGAGAAAACTTCGTTTAACCTGCCATCTATCTATCTATCTATCTATCTATCTATCTATCTATCTATCTATCTATCTCAGTCTGTTCATATCTATCTATCTATCTATCTATCTAGCTATCTATCTATCTATCTAGCTATCTATCTACCTCAGTATGTTCATATCTATCTGTCTATCTATCTATGTATCTCAATTTGTTCATATCTATCTATCTATCTATCTATCTATCTATCTATCTATCTATCTATCTATCTGTCTGTCTCAGTCTTTTCATATCTATCTATCTCTGTTCATATCTATCTATCTATCTATCTATCTATCTATCTATCTCAGTCTGTTCATATCTATCTATCTATCTCAGTCTGTTCATATCTATCTATCTATCTATCTCACTCTGTTCATATCTATCTATCTATCTATCTCAGTCTGTTCATATCTATCTATCTATCTAGCTATCTATCTCACTCTGTTCATATCTATCTATCTATCTATCTATCTATCTCTCTATCTCTCTATCTATCTATCTATCTATCTCGCTCTGTTCATATCTATCTATCTATCTATCTATCTATCTATCTATCTATCTATCTATCTCACTCTGTTCATATCTATCTATCTATCTATCTATCTATCTATCTATCTATCTATCTCACTCTGTTCATATCTATCTATCTATCTATCTATCTATTATCTGATATAGTCAATCCAAAATAGGCAATGGGGAGAATGTAACATTTACAACAATAATGTGAACAGATATTTCTTTAAAGTTAATGCTTTCTCGTACTAGCAAGCAAAAAAAAAAATTTCTTGGGTTCAGAGCCAAATTGAGTTTTCTTTACCCTTTAATTGGTCAGTTCAAATATTCCATGATTTTTACGGAAGAGTCGTATTAGCAAGGCTTTTTTTTTCTTTTTTCAAAGTGTCCATAAAATGACTAAGCTCCACGTTACGATTGCGTGGTGTGTCAAATAGTAAGTCTTCTGTTGAATGAATGTCGATAAACAGGAAACGATACGGCGGCTTACACCGGCTAATAAATCTCCGATAAATCCGTACATAAACATGGCCGCCATCGATAAATTGATCTCACCGAACTATAAAGAGAAATTAAACGCGAATTACTCAGTGGAAAAAGAAATTTTAATATAGACTTTAGAATTTCGCATGTATGTATGTATGTATGTATGTATGTATGTATGTATGTATGAATGTATGTATCTATCTATCTATCTAGCTAGCTAGCTATCTGTTTATTTCTCTCTCTCTCTTTCTCTCTATCGATCCCAAACTGTACATGTCTGTCTGTCAGTCTTTCTGCCTATCTATCCATCTATCTATTTCTCTCTCTCTCTTTCTCTCTATTTATCCAATCTGTTCATATCTATCAATCTATATATATATCTCAGTCAATTCATATCTATCTATCTATCTATCTATCTATCTATCTATCTATCTATCTATCTATCTATCTATCTATCTACCCTGATCATATCTATGTATCTCACTCTGTTCATTATCTATCTATCTATCTATCTATCTATCTATCTATCTATCTATCTATCTATCTATCCTACCCTGATCATATCTATGTATCTCACTCTGTTCATTATCTATCTATCTATCTATCTATCTATCTATCTATCTATCTATCTATCTATCTATCCTACCCTGATCATATCTATGTATCTCACTCTGTTCATTATCTATCTATCTATCTATCTATCTATCTATCTATCTATCTATCTATCTATCTATCTATCTATCTATCCTACCCTGATCATATCTGTTTCTTCTTATCTATCTATCTATCTACTTTAAATTCCTTTGTTGAATTTTCTTCTTTTTTTTATTCCCTGTTATTATTTTATAAAGTGAGGGCGTTAAATTATACCAGCAGTCGTCTACTAAAATGTCAAGGAAATGATTTCTCTCATAAATGTTTAGTATAGGGTAAGTGTCTGAAAATAGGTATTGTAGGTAGGTCATCCTAACAGATGAATGAACTCGGAAATGAGTAGCAAGTAATTGTAGAACAGGGGCGGTGGGGGCTTAAGGGAATCAATAACGACTTGACATTCTTTTAAGAAATCGAAGAATATTAAAAAACAATACTAGTATAGCGTATAAATAGGGTGGGTAACAACCAAGTGACCAGACAAAAAATCTGCAGTATATGGTTTCCTCTTGTCCCCACGCAGAATCGCCAATTTGGGTGTGTCCGCAGTTCTATGTTCTTCGGACTTATTCCCCAAAAGGTGTTTCGCAAACATGGAGCTCACAAGAAAAACTAAAAAAATCAAAGGAAAAAAAGAAAAGAAAAACTACCTTCAAACCTTGACAATAAAAGCGATAAGTGGAACTGTAAGCCTAAACATGTAATGAAAGTGAATTTATACATTTTCTTTGTTCTTAAGACTTGACAATAAAAACAATTATTCACATCTATCTATCTATATATATATATATATATATATATATATATATATATATATATATATATATATATATGTGCAAGTTTCGTTAAAAACGACAGACAAGGTACTACGGTTAAGTTTTTTATTTAATTTTTCTTGTGTACGAACAAGAGCTTTCTTTACTGGACAAAGGGTGTGTAAGAACTGTCCAAATGTTTTATTTTTCCGAGCGCTTTCGACTATACCTTTAGCTATTATCAAGGATGATTTGATTTTTCAGCTTAATTGAGTGTGTGCATTATGTATATGTCTTAGTGTATAGTAGTGGTGTTTTTAATTTCCAAATACGGTTAGCACGTTGTGGCTTTGTTCGTAGTTAATATTGTTGAGGGTAGGCTTTTTCTTTTTTATTATTAAAGCCTCCATTATTTTTAACCTCTTTTTACAGGTGGAAGCAATTAATATATTTGTGTTTTCTACTAGTATATTTCTAATGGAGTCTGGTAAATTTTTGTGTGTGTTTAAATGGGTTCTAATGGAGCTGTGATCGGATAGGTATAACGTAAGGCATCTAGATAAGCATGTGGTTGTGTAACCGATGTAATCTATCTATATATATATATATATATATATATATATATATATATATATATATATATTCTTATATATATATATATCTTATATATATATATATATATATATGTATCTTATATATATATATATTCTTATATATATATAACTTATATATAGAACTCTTCACTGCCATTTCAAGAAAGATATTCGAATGACCAACACAAAAATAGAGAATGTCTCATATCGAGAATATTTAACTTTAAAAAACATAAAGAAAAAATTAATTATTTTTAATAATATGTGGAAATCTCCATCGTTTACCTGAAGACGGTCGCGAGACCAGAAACACGTGTAGTAAAATTATGAAAAATAAAGGATAATATTTAAAAAAAATCCACATTACAACCAAAAACGTTTGCGGTTTCTCTCTTCTTTTTAATATACACACTTTTCTCTCGTTAGAACTTCTATAACTCTTCCTGATATATATATATATATATATATATATATATATATATATATATATATATATATATGCATGTATATATATATATGTATGTGTATGTGTATATATATATATATATATATATATATATATATATATATAGGTAACTATACTCGTTTCGGAAAACCTTCGGTTTCTTGATTTACCAATGATCAAATCAATATCGAAGGAAAAAAGGTTTTTAAAAAAGAAAGAGCTATGAACATGAACGTCTCTTGAAAATAATTGTACAACATACAAGTCCAAAGCCCAAAGAAAAAAAAACCGATATGAGTCATCAACTAAATGTATGTATATGTATGGGTGTGTGTGTACACGGCTATATGTATATATATATTTTTTTTTAATCATATCACCCCAAGCAAGGCCGGAGGCCACTATCACGCAAGGGGTTAAAGAAGGGTTGGAGGAAGAGCAGATACGAGTGGCAAGGGAAGGGATGTGGAGAAAGAGAAAGACAGTGGGTCGATCAAGGCAAGGGGGCCACAAAAGATCCGGAGCGAGAGCAGATAGGAATGAAAAATGAAAGGATGTGGAGAAGGGAAGTGTATAGATCAAGGCAACTGGAGATGTAGATTGACGCTACACTTAAACCGTTGGAGATTGTATTTGTCAACGAAACATATATAGCTCACATATTCCGTAGTGGAACTCTACTGAGATTCTCTCTAAACATAAGACTGTGCCCCCAGGAGCCACGACTACTATCACCAAGCCGCTCACTCCAAAGCATTAGAAGCCGGTTCAAGCAATGAAATACATTTGAAATTATTAGGAGAATTTGATAATTATATTTAGGTGATTCATCGAGCCTGAAACCTCAACAGAATGCAGAAAGCACTGGATGTTCCTTTCAATTCTCGGTAGTGGATGCGCGCTGCTGATGAGTCCCAAATATAGGACGAAACGGCCGTCCAGTGCTTTCTGCATTCTCTTGAGGTTTCTTTCAGACTCAAAGAATTACTTAATTATAATTATCAAATCCTCCTTACAATTTCTATCATATGTATATCATTGCTTGAGCGGCTTGGTGATAGTAGTCGTGGCTCCGGGGGGTGGGGCACAGTCCTATGCTTACAGAGAATTTCAGTTGAGTTCCAACACGGAATATGTGAGCGAGCGGCGCTATATTGAGCCTGATTTGCTACCTCTTCGTCACCGAGGCCTGTTGGAACAGTTGGTATGGTGTTTGCTTGACAACCTAACTGTCAGGGTTTTAATTCTCGGTAGTGGATGCGCACTGCTGATGAGATCCAAATATAAGACGAAACGGCCGTCTAGTGCTTTCAGCATTCTGTTGAGGTTTCTTTCAGACTCAATGAATTACTTAAATATAATTATCAAATCCTCCTTATAATTTCTGTTATATATATCAGTTTATTTATTATCTATCTTTTGACACTGTTCATTATGTATCTATCTACCTAACTATTTAATTAATTATTTATTTAGTGTTTATTGGAATCGTTGGAAAAACATCGATTAATTGCCAATTGATTCGAACTTTATAAAATAATAAGGATTCGCAAATTTTAAAAATTATTGATATATATAAAAATGTTTATAATTTGTGAATTTATTAAATGGTTATAACTTTTATTTCTTTATAAATGGGTAAATGCTAAATAATTCATTGCATTAGCTTAAATTGCATTAGTTTTTAGAACGTTGAATAATATCAAATTATTTTGTGAATAGACAATCTAATAAATAAATAGTTTTTATCACTTTTGTGGTCAATTCTCAAGGACAAAGACAATATATAAATTCACTTTCATCACGTGTTTAGGTTTTATTCTCATCATCGTTTTTAAACATAATAAACATTAGCGAGGTGTGAAGTTAAAATAATCGCGGTGTTAACGGAAAAATTGTCCCTTGGATACTCCATATGATTGCGTGAACGATGGTTCATATTTGCTCAAGTTTTCAGTCAACATGCTTTTACATCTGTCATACCATAACCTTGCCATAGCCCAACAGACAAATAACTCACAGCATATATATATATATATATATATATATATATATATATATATATATATATATATATATATATATATATATATAGTGGACTCTCTCCGTCGTAGAGCTCAGTTCCTAGGACCCGAGAGCCCAGACACACTCACTTATGATTTGAGTATATTGGTGAAGGCTTTGTGCAAAACCAACCACTCTTTTTGTAGGGCCGAATACAGAGACCTACGTGCTACACGGTCCCCAAACGACCCGCCACAGGTGTTGAGTTCAGAGTTGTCCTTCTCATAGAGTGTTGCCATCCAAGGCTATAGAACCCAGTTTGTTCTGCTATTTACCCATAGCGCGTAAGTGAATGTAATGGATTCAACTGGAATTCAAACTCGGCTCTCCGATTCCTCAATCCGAGCCACCATTCCTCCTATTTATACATATATATATATATATATATATATATATATATATATATATATATATATATATGTATATATATATATATATATATGAAGAAATATAGTCTTAAAGTGTGCTATATTTATGGGATAAAGTGCTCAATGTCAGAGATAGAGCGTGTGTAAATATAAAAGTGAACATAGAAGTCAACACTTAGAGACGACAGTCTATTTCATGCTAGATGCAATCGCTGACGATTGCATCTAGCATGAAACAGACTGTCGCCTCTAAGTGTTGATTTCTATGTTCACTTTTATATATATATATATATATATATATATATATATATATATATATATATATATATATCTATATATGGTGAACTCTCTCCGTCGTAGAGGGTCGAGCAGCTCAATTCCTAGGAACCGACTGCCAGGTCACCATCACATGAGATTTGATTATAGTGATGAAGGCTTTGTGCCGAACCAACCGCACTTTTTGAAGGGCCGAATACAGAGACCTGGTGCACTACGTGCCACAAGATCCCCAAACGACCCTCCGCAGGTTTTGAATTTAGAGTTGTCCTCCTAGACAAGTTGCCATCCAAGGCTATAGAACCCGGTCTGTCCTGCTATTTACCCATAGCTGGAGAGAGAAGAAGACGATTCATACCTTTCCCAAGGGTATTAGCAAGTAAGTGAATGTAATGGATTCGACTGGAATTCGAACTCGGCTCTCCGATTCCTCACTCCGATCCACCATGCCTCCTACGTATATATATATATATATATATATATATATATATATATATATATATATATATATATATATATATATATTTGTGTGTTTTCCATCAATCAGTTAATCGCATCCAACCGACCCTCCGCAGGTTTTGAATTTAGAGTTGTCCTCCTAGACAAGTTGCCATCCAAGGCTATAGAACCCGGTCTGTCCTGCTATTTACCCATAGTTGGAGGGAGAAGAAGAGGATTCATACCTTTCCCAAGGGTATTACAACGTATGTGAATGTAATGTATTCGATTGGAATTCGAACTCTGCTCTCCGATCCCTCACTCCGATCCACCATGCCTCCTACGTATATATATATATATATATATATATATATATATATATATATATATATATATATATATTTGTGTGTGTTCCATCAATCAGTTAATCGCATCCAACCGACCCTCCGCAGGTTTTGAATTTAGAGTTGTCCTCCTAGACAAGTTGCCATCCAAGGCTATAGAACCCGGTCTGTCCTGCTATTTACCCATAGTTGGAGGGAGAAGAAGACGATTCATACCTTTCCCAAGGGTATTACAACGTATGTGAATGTAATGTATTCGATTGGAATTCGAACTCTGCTCTCCGATCCCTCACTCCGATCCACCATGCCTCCTACGTATATATATATATATATATATATATATATATATATATATTTGTGTGTGTTCCATCAATCAGTTAATCGCATCCAACCGACCCTCCGCAGGTTTTGAATTTAGAGTTGTCCTCCTAGACAAGTTGCCATCCAAGGCTATAGAACCCGGTCTGTCCTGCTATTTACCCATAGTTGGAGGGAGAAGAAGAGGATTCATACCTTTCCCAATGGTATTACAACGTATGTGAATGTAATGTATTCGATTGGAATTCGAACTCTGCTCTCCGATCCCTCACTCCGATCCACCATGCCTCCTACGTATATATATATATATATATATATATATATATATATATATATATATATATATATTTGTGTGTGTTCCATCAATCAGTTAATCGCATCCAACCGTAAGGACAAATTAAACAAATATTTAGCCGTATAAATTACGTTATCTAATCAGAAGGCTAGCTAATAATTTGAAACCGCCTCGTATTTTTACAATAATAATAATAATAATAATAATAATAATAATAATAATAATAATAAAATAAGATAAAAAACAAAATGGCCGCGTGAGATAAGCAACTGACTCGACAAGGGCAAAAGGCTAACGAAGCACAAAAGAAATAATTTTGATTTATAAGGTTATATTCCCGCCTTATGGTTGCGAAAGGAGAATTTGAAAGACTTTATCATACTGTGGCTCCCCCTGGTGTAATGAGGCGGAACTAGGCCGGAGGACGAGACAAAACACCGGGCAGAAATGTAACCACCCTTAGCAACGCGTCAGTGAGTTCCATACCACCCCTCAGGGACATAATTTTTTTTTTCGCTTCTTTTCAGAAAAGGAAGAAAGAAAAGGAAACCACCTTCTAGGCATTATTATTACAAGTTTATGATATTTACTTGATAAGAATCGAAACAGTGTCAATGCGAGGGATAGGTTACACTTTAATATCCTGTTTTGGGGAGTCATAAAACATCATTTAGCAGAGAGCTGGCCACACCCATTGCCGTTCGAAGTCGAGGAAGTCGTATCGCTTAGCGGAGAACTGGTCACATTCATCGTCGTTCCAAGTCGGGGAAGTCGACTCGCTTAGCGGAGAACTGGTCACATTCATCGCCGTTCGAAGTCGGGGAAGTCGAGTCGCTTAGCGGAGAACTGGTTACATTCATCGCCGTTCGAATTCGAAGAAGTCGAATCGCTTAGTGGAGAACTGGTCACATTTATCGTAGTTCGCAGTCGGGGAAGTCGAATCGCTAAGCGGAGAACTGGTTACATTCATTGCCGTTCGATTTCGGGGAAGTTGTATCGCATTGGACAATCTCCTCACAGATGAGGAAGAGACTTGAAGCAAGAGAAACAAAGAAAAGAGTACTGAACTGTCATGTAATATCAGTCCTCCTATATGGCAGTGAATGCTGGACAATCTCCTCACAGATGAGGAAAAGACTTGAAGCAAGAGAAACGAAGAAAAGAGTACTGAAATGTTATGTAATATCAGTCCTCCTATATGGCAGTGAATGCTGGACAATCTCCTCACAGATTAAGAAGTGATTTGAAGCCACAAATATGTAGTTCTGCATCATAAAGAAACAGTTGTGATTTCGAGGGAACATAATGACGAAAGGCGGCTTGGAAAACCTGGTACTCGCAGAAGATCGTAGTCAAGATGGCGAAACAGGTTTTACGAGAAATAACAGAAAGCGTAAAACGAATTTAGAGTTACAAGGGACAGGAAGTCGTGGAGAGGCATTATCTCTTACTTCTTGAGATGGACACAGCACATAAAGAAGAAGAGAAAGGCATAAGTATATTTGTAGAAAAGACGCAGGGGAGCTATTTTACAGCCATGGGAACGTGACTGAAGACGATATACCAGGTCAGGACTGACAACATACTTTAGATTACCGTGAACGGAGCATGTAGTTAATGAGGGCAACTAATGAGGAAAGAGGGTTTGGAGAATTTAACACTCACGAGTGTTGGAGGTTTTGGATACCTGGGTGTACTAGTGAGCCAGCCAAAATGAGCTGACTCATTTTATAGTTCACCAATAGAAGTGTTAACCAATCAGAAGGCTCAAAATATTCAATGAGACGTGTATAAAGGCGGCCATGTTTTTTTTTTCCGAATAGGCACAGCCAGCCTTTGATATCGAAGACTGAAGAATTACGGAACAGCTGCTGGTGGTATTGGCGATATAGTCAGATTCAGTAGAGTGTCTGATTAATGAGTGTTAATCTTTGACGTTGTTTCATTGAACAGATTACGTACTGCGCTGGATGCTATATTCATAGACTATGGCGAACATGGTCAACAACGAGGACATAATGAAGGCAACAAGGACAGACTATAAGGCGAATAACTTGGCCATAAGTAAGGAGAGAGGGGAAACTGTGAATAAGCTTGGTAGACGAGGAAGAGGAAGTTGTGGAGAGCCATGGTCGTCTACACCCTAAATGGAAACAGCATATAGAAGAAGAAGGACTTCCATTGTAGCTACTGAAATCAGAAAAATGAAGAAATATATTCACCATCATATGTTATTCGTGGAGTTTTCAATGCCTCGAAGTGAATATGTAACCAGCCAAACATTCAACCGTCCTGGGTATGACGATAAACTACATCCGGCACCAATGCCTCTGATTGGGTGGTTTTAAAGATCGTGGAATCACCTCTTAATTGGTGGTGTTCCCAGGTTCATCCTGACCCCGGGTTGTAGTACCTTTCAGGGTCTAGTCCTGAGTATGACGTAAATTACATCCGGCACCAATGCCTCTGATTGGGTGGTTTTAAAGATCGTGGAACCACCTCTTAATTGGTGGTGTTCCCAGGTTCATCCTGACCCCGGGTTGTAGTACCTTTCAGGGTCTAGTCCTGAGTATGACGTAAATTACATCCGGCACCAATGCCTCTGATTGGGTGGTTTTAAAGATCATGGAATCACCTCTTAATTGGTGGTGTTCCCAGGTTCATCCTGACCCCGGGTTGTAGTACCTTTCAGGGTCTAGTCCTGAGGATGACGTAAATTACATCCGGCACCAATGCCTCTGATTGGGTGGTTTTAAAGATCGTGGAACCACCTCTTAATTGGTGGTGTTCCCAGGTTCATCCTGACCCCGGGTTGTAGTACCTTTCAGGGTCTAGTCCTGAGTATGACGATAAATTACATCCGGCAGCAAGGCCTCTGATCGGGTGGATTTAAGGATCGGGAAACTACAGCTTAATTGCTGGTGTTACCAGGTCCATTCTGACCCGGTGTTGTAGCACCTTTTAGTATGTGTATGACGATAAACTACATCTGGCAGCAAGGCCTCTGATCTGCTGGTTTTAAGGGGCATGGAACCACCTCATAATTGCTGGTGTTATCAGGTTAATCCTGACCCGGGGTTGTAGCACATTTTAAGGTCTAGTCCTCGGTATAGCGATGAACCACATTCGGCATCTATGCTTCAGGTCGTGAGATGAGGGTTTTTTGAGGAAGGGAGAACCATCTCTTATTTGCTGTTATCCTTAGGTCCGGGTGGTAGCACCAGTTAGGGTCCCAGCTATGGACAAATAATGAACATCCAAACAAAACACTACGATAAATAAAAAAACTACACAGTAAATATTACCAGCAGTACATATTTATAGCAAAATTATTAACAATATGTGAAGGGCTGCAGCTGTGTTTAAAATATATACATTTCGGCATTAAATAACCCATAGAGAGGTTGATATGCCGCTAAAGAAAATCAACCAACATGAAAGAACTCTTACAGGTTTTGAGGAGTGTGGAAACACCTCTTAATTGCTGCTGTTCCCATGTGCATCCTGACCTCGGGTGGTAGCACCTGTTAGGGCCCCAGCTAATAGTGAATAACCATACAGGGGTCAAAACACGGTCAAAGTATAAAAAAAAGATTTTTATATAAAAATACCACCAATACATTTTGGAAAAAAAAAACATATAGATTTATTATCAGTAAGACATTTTTGAAAAAAATATTACCAGCAATACATTTGACTTTCGACAAAGAACCATCTTTACAAAAATACGCCAGTGAAACCTAATCTGCAAAATGATTTCTTACAAAGAATAAATATTCTATTCATACGAACCTATCCTAAAAATCTTGTCGGCATTAAATAACCCATTGAGGTTGATATACCGTAAAACAAAATAAACCAAACCTGATCTACAAACTGATTCCTTACAAAGAATACATATTCTTTTCCTACGAATCTATCCTAAAAATCTTGTCGGCATTAAATAACTCATTGAGGTTGATATGCCGTAAAACAAAATAAACCAAACCTGATCTAGAAAGTGATTTCTTCAAAGAATACATATTCTATTCATACGAACCTATCCTAAAATTCTTGTTGGCATTAAATAACCCATTGAGGTTGATATGCCGTAAAACAAAATAAACCAAATCTGATCTACAAACTGATTTCTTACAAAGATTGCATATTCTATTCATACGAACCTATCCTAAAAATCTTGGCATTAATAACCCATTGAGGTGTTGATATGCCGTAAATCAAAATAAACCGAACCAGACATTCAAAAGACTTAAATTCGCGTTTCTAATGTGGACATTACATCAAGGAAGGAAAATGATTGATTTAATGAACAATTTATTCTTCCATCGTTTATAAGAAATCACGCACCGCGGCTTGTTTTAACCGCGTTGTCATAGATGTTAATGTTATAGGAAGACGTCAGTACCTTCACTTTAGAAAAAAAATCTTCATTTTCTGGTGGGGGGGGGGTCCCGAAATATTAGCTTCTAAGACTTTCATATGTCACAGAAGCGGTAAAAGTCAATAGATCTAATTTCAGAAAATAAGATTTGGGGGCAGCAGAAATTCGTCCCAAGTATACCTGCCAGGAATACCTCCCACATAATGGTAAGAGACTGACACGTCTGAACAAAAAAAAAAAAAAAATCCCAAAAAACAATAGCCTGTCTGGTGACAAAAACTACTGGTGGTGCCAGGGGTGGCAGTACCGCCTTAGACAACGAATCTGTGTTACCTCCCTTAGTTGGCAGATGACGTGGTTAGGTTATCGCGCCTGCTTTCACGTTTTAATCTTCGTTTTCTGGAGTTTTCCCCCCCCGAAATATTAGCTTCTAAGACTTTCATATGTCACAGAAGCGGTAAAAGTCAATAGATCTAATTTCAGAAAATAAGATTTGGGGGCAGCAGAAATT
>OZ038519.1:28193770-28208770 GCA_964036315.1 Acanthosepion esculentum | reverse complement strand
TAAATAAAAAACTTAATCGTAGTACCTTGTCTGTCGTTTTTAATTAGACTTGTATATATATATATATATATATATATATATATATATATATATATATATATATATATATATATATATATATATATATATATATATATATGTATGTATATATATGTATGTATATATATATTTATATATATGTGAATATATATATATATGAGGAGGCACGGTGGATTGAGGAATCGGAGAGCCGAGTTCGAATTCCAGTCGATTCCATTACATTCACTTACGTGCTAATACCCTTGGGAAAGGTGTGAATCCTCTTCTTCTCCCTCCAACTATGGGTAAATAGCAGGACAGACTGGGTTCTATAGCCTTGGATGGCAACTGGTCTAGGAGAAGGACAACTCTGAATTCAAAAACCTGCGGAGGGTCGTTTGGGGACCTTGTGGCATCCGTTGCACCAGGTCCCTGTATTCGTCCCTCCAAAAAGTGTGGATGGCCCTGCACAAGGCCTTCACCACTATAATCAAATCTCATGTGTCGGTGTCGGGCTTTCGGTTTCTGGGAGCTGATCTGTCTGACCCTCATACGTCGAGTTCGACGGGAGAAGCATAATATATATATATATATATATATATATATATATATATATATATATATATATATATATATATATATATATATATATATATATGCATGTTTCATTAAAAACGACAGACAAGGTACTCCGGTTAAGCTTTTTATTTAATTTTTCTTGTGTTCGAACAAGACCTTTCTTTTCTGGACAAAGGGTGTGTAAGAACTGTCCAAATGTTTTATTTTTCCGAGCGCTTTCGGCTATACCTTTAGACATTATCAAGGATGATTCGATTTTTCAGCTTAATTGAGTGTGTGCATTATGTCTATGTTTTAGAGTATTGTAGGGATGTTTTTAATTTCCGAATACGGTTAGCACATTGTGGCCTTGTTCGTAGTTAATATTGTTAAGAGCTGGCTTTTTCTTTTTTATTATTAAAGCCTCCATTATTTTAAATCTTTTTTTGCAGATGGAAGCAGTTAATATATTTGTGTTTTCTACGAGTATGTTTCTAATGGAGTCTGGTAAGTTTGTGTTCTTCATTACAACCTATTTAAACACACAAACACGAACTTACCAAACTCCATTAGAAATATACTAGTAGAAAACACAAATATATTAACTGCTTCCACTGAGATGTTGGACGAAAGGGCCTTAGGGACTATTACCATTAATAAATTCTTTGTTTTTAAAACAGTATTTATATATATATATATATATATATATATATATATATATATATATATATATATATATATAACATAATATAATATGAATATAAGTTTATATATATATATAAGATAATATAATAATAATATTTTACATATATATATAAAATAATATAATATAAATATAAGTAATTATACTCGTCCGCAAAAACCTTAGGTGTTTGGCTTGTAATGGAACAAACCAATGCCCAAATCAAAATAAGGGATAAAAAAAGAAAGAACTAAGAACATGAAATTGAGGCGAAAACAATCGTCCAGAATCCAAGCTCAGAGTCCAAAGAAAAAAAACCCTCCAACACAAGTAAAGCAAAAGTAACTAAGCAAAGTGCTCAATATACTAAGTAGAGCAAATCTAACTGTGAAACTAAAGAGCCAGGTAAGCCTACCTAGGTTTCACCTACGCGGACCGTCATGGTTATATATATATATATATATATATATATATATATATATATATATATATATATATATATTTATAGAAAGAAAGAAAGAACAGTAAGATATAAAATCCGGTGTTCTTATAGATATTTTTATTTTTACACAATAGTGCTGAATGTAAATTTACAGAGCATTAATATTATAAATTACTTGATTTAAAATATGGGTTTTTCGCTACACAGTGATAACCATGTTTCAGAATGGTTTCAGAAATGGAAGCTAAAAGCTTTCGAATTTAATTTTGTTATTAAATCAAAGACATTAGTTCCATTTCCTCGTCAAGCGAATTTTGGAGTTACTGCAAAATGCGCTTGACGAGGAAATGGAACTAATGTCTTTGATTTAATAACAAAATTAAATTCGAAAGCTTTTAGCTTCCATTTCTGAAACCATTCTGAAACATGGTTATCACTGTGTAGCGAAAAACCCATATTTTAAATCAATTAATTTATAATATATATATATCAAGGAGGCGGCCTGAATCTTGTGGAATTAGGTCGGGGTTGCTGTTGGAGCCGATATGATGCAAAACCCGAAATCGGCTATGAAGACAGTGCATCACTGAAGACCTTCCTTGTTGCATCTGAAATGTATTACTCTTCTATATATATATATATATATATATCTTCGACAGAATTGAGTCACTCTCAGTCACTGTGTGTTTATCCGAATCTAAAAATAAACACGCTAAAATTCACCTCCATCCCGTACCGTATGCTGATGGCTTAGCGGGTAGAAGTTCCGACTGACGCAAATTCAGTCGGGTTTCGATCGTAGCTAGAGGCAACCGGACGTCTAGCTACACTGATGAGCTGCGAAACAGTCTGTCTGTGGATGCCAAAAATATATATATATATATAAGGAAGATGTTATAGTGGTTACATCGAGAGAAAAGTGTGTATATTAAAAAGAAGAGAGAAACCGAAAACGTTTTTGGTTGTAATGTGGATTTAAAAAAAAAATATTATGGAAAATAAATCATAATATTTAAAAAAAAAAAAACGTCCACATTACAACCAAAAACCTTTGCGGTTTCTCTCTTCTTTTTAATAAGGTGCCACTAATCAGATGATCTCATCCAACCGTAAGGACAAATTAAACAAATACGAAGCTGAAAGCAAAGCTAAGTATCAAATCTTTCTACTATGATAACATTTCGTTCACAATATTTCAAGTTAAAGGACACGCTGTGAATAGAAAAATTGGAGAACATCTCGATGTTAAATTGAAGGTGGCCAAAGTATGAACGCGTAATTGGCGGGTCGAGTGTGGGGCTGCAATTATGAAACCTTCATCGGCAGCCAAAGACAGAAAGGGTCAGATGAATTTTACAAACGTTTTTAGGCTTTGGGAACTATAACTTTAATTCTACCCGCATTATTAAGGTTATCCGTATTTGATGAATGGGAAGAGAATCAATTAGGGAAAACGAAAAAGAAACGAAGGATTTAATAGATAGATAGATAGATAGATAGATAGATAGATAGAGAGATAGATAGATAGATAGATAATGAATAGACTGTGATAGATAGATAGATAGATAATGAATAGACTGAGATAGATAGATAGATAATGAGTAGACTGAGATAGATAGATAGATAGATAGATAATGAATAGACTGAGATAGATAGATAGATAGATAGATAGATAGATAGATAGATAATGAATAGACTGAGATAGATAGATAGATAGATAGATAATGAATAGACTGAGATAGATAGATAGATAGATAATGAATAGACTGAGATAGATAGATAGATAGATAGATAATGAATAGACTGAGATAGATAGATAATGAATAGACTGAGATAGATAGATAGATAGATAGATAGATAATGAATAGACTGAGATAGATAGATAGATAGATAATGAATAGACTGAGATAGATAGATAGATAGATAGATAATGAATAGACTGAGATAGATAGATAGATAGATAGATAGATAGATAATAGACTGAGATAGATAGATAGATAGATAGATAATGAATAGACTGAGATAGATAGATAGATAGATAGATAATGAATAGACTGAGATAGATAGATAGATAGATAGATAATGAATAGACTGAGATAGATAGATAGATAGATAGATAGATAGATAGATAGATAAGAATGGATTGAGATACATACATAGATATATAGATAGATAGATTAAAGGAATGAGATAGATATGAAAAGACTCATATAGATAGATAGATAGATAGATAGATAGATAGATAGATAGATAGATAGATAGATAGATAGATATGAACATATAAAGATAGATAGATAGATAGATAGATAGAAGGAACGGAAAGACGAAGAAGTAATAGAAGAAAGAAAGAAAGAAAGAAAGAAAGAAAGAAAGAATGCTAAAAGAGAAGAAGAAAAGAAGAAGAATGGAATTATAGAAGAGAGAAAGATAAAAACGGATGATGTGATAAAAAGGAAGAATAATAATACTAATGAGAAGAAGAAGAAGAAGAAAGAGGAGGAGAAAAGAAGAAAAGAAAAAGGAATTATAGAAGGAGAAGAAGAAAAAGCAATGAATGTTAAAAGGAAGAATAATAATACGAAGAAGAAGAAGAAGAAGAATACGAAGAAGAAGAACCACAGAAATAAGAAAAAGATGAAGAGAACTAGTAAGGAGTTAGGATGAAGAAAAACGAGAAAAAATAATGATTTAAAAAACGAAAGAAAGGCGAAATGCTGCTGCTGCTGCTGATGGTAATGGTGGTTTCGATGATGATGCTGGTGATGATGTTGATATCTTAGAAGAATAAAGGAATAAACAACGCAAATCAAAATGGCCAAGCGGAAGGCGAAATGAATCAAGCAAAAAATGGGGTCAGAAAAAAAGAAAACACGGAGCAAAAGGAATGACTACGACCAAAAAAAAAAAAAGAAAAAAAAGAGAAGAAAAGAAACGAAAAGAAAAAACAAAACAAAACAAAGAAGAAAGAAAGAGAGAAAAGTTAAAATGTTGGCATTAGTTAAAATGGCGGCCATCGAATCGAAAATGAGCAAAGCCGTAAGCCCCCACAGCCGATAGCGTCCTGAGAAGCTGCAATAGGATTTGAATAAACAAATACACGATAGATGTGTTTAGTTAGATTTGAGCAGTTTGGTCGCCGTTGAGGTGGGGGAGGGTTGTTCTTTAGGGGCGAGGTGTGAGGGGGGGCAGTATGGTATTGTCAGCCATTGACTGTTAGTAATGGGAACTCATCGTCGTCTGCCATCAAAGGCGACGGATCAGATTCAGGTGAATAATGTTTTCGACGCAGCGAAGCGTAGGATTCTGTTCGGACCTTTTGTTCGTTCTACTGTAGTGGCCAGGTCAAGTAAGGAGTCATAGGAAGACGGGCACACGGCTCGCTTTTCACAGGGCAGAGCCCCCCCCCCCCGCACACATATTTACCACTACCCCGGGGTCCTTCCGCTGCCGCGTTCTTTTTTTTTTTTTTTTTTTTTTTTTTCGAAATAGGCGGGAAATATTGGTCGGGTTTTCTCGTCTGCTTTGGCAAATTGAATAAAAAGAAAGAAAGAAAGGTTTCCCCTCGCTCTTTCACGTACACAAATAAAGAAAACAGAAAAAAAAAAAAAAGATGGCGAGGAAGAAAAGAAATGGGAGAATGGGTTATTAATAGGTCGTTAGCGGATAAGAAGTGGGAAATATGGGGGTAAGCGGGCTGGTAGGTATTGATATGATGGAGGAGGGAAATCCCCTTGTTAAATATCAGAGCCCCAAAAAGAAACGCGAGCAAACAATGAGAAAAAAAAAAAGAAAAAGTAAAGACAGCCATGAACAAATGATTTGCAGAATATGAATAAATGGAAGAATGGAAAATTTATTACCAATTTTTAACTTGTGTCTTTGGGATTATTTCATGGCGTTTTGTGGTATTAAATGGTCCAGATGCTAAAAGAAAAACCTTATATAAGTAAGCCTCCAGCATGATTTGAAATTACATCCCCAATCATTAAACAGGCGCCCAAGAAAACAAATAACGAAGTACCCGAGTTCAACTCACGACAGAAGCTAATAATTTGTTTGAGGTCAGAAAAACGAAAAGCAAACATTTGTTTTAGAAAAGAAAAAAAAAATGAGATACCCCCCACCAACAAAAAAGAACAAAAAAAAAAAACTACCTATGCATCATGGGAGAATAAATTCCAGGTAATATATGACTAGAGGGTGTAAAATAAGACATTGTATTTATTTATTATATATTTATTCAAATGAAAGAAAGAATTATGGAACGATGTTTGAAATATATATATATATATATATATATATATATATATATATATATATATATATATATATATATATATATATATATATATATATATATATATATATGCATATATATATATATATATTTATGCATATAGATAGATAGAATAGGAGAATATTAGATAGATAGATAGATAGATAGATAGATAGATAGATTGATTGACAATGACATAGATATAGATAAATAAAGAAAATTTATATAGATAGATAGATAATGAAAGATATAGATAGATAGATAGATTGATTGATTGATTGACAATGACATATATATAGACAAATAATGAACATTTATATAGATGGACAATAAAAAGATTTAGACAGATAGATAGATAGATAGATAAAGAAGAATATTAGATAGATTGATAGATAGATAGATAGATTGATTGATTGACAATGACATAGATATAGATAAATAATGAAAATTTATATAGATAGATAGATAATGAAAGATATAGATAGATAGATAGATAGATAGATAGATAGATTGATTGATTGACAATGACATAGATATAGACAAATAATGAAAAATTATATAGATAGATAGACAACGAAAAGATTTATATAGATAGATAGATATATATGAGTAGTCTGAAAGAGACTGATAGATAATAAAAAGATTTAGATAGTAAAAGACTTAAATAGATAAACAGATAGACAATGAAAAATGTTCGATAGGGAGACAATAATAATACTTATATATATATATATATATATATATATATATATATATATATATATATATATATATATGGAGAGAGAGAGAGAGATAGAGATAGATAGATAGATAGATAGATAGATTGATTGATTGACAATGACATAGATATAGACAAATAATGAAAATTTATATAGATAGATAGATAATGAAAGATATAGATAGATAGATAGATAGATTGATTGATTGATTGACAATGGCATAGATATAGACAAATAATGAAAAATTATATAGATAGATAGACAACGAAAAGATTTATATAGATAGATAGATATATATGAGTAGTCTGAAAGAGACTGATAGATAATAAAAAGATTTAGATAGTAAAAGACTTAAATAGATAAACAGATAGACAATGAAAAATGTTCGATAGGGAGACAATAATAATACTTATATATATATATATATATATATATATATATATATATATATATAGACAGAGAGAGAGAGAGATAGATACATAGATAGATAGATAGACTGATTGATCGACAATGACATAGATATAGATAAATAATGAAAAAAATTAGATAGATAGATAGATAATGAAAAGATTTAGATAGATAGATAGATAGATAGATAGATAGATAGATAGATAGATAGATAGATGAGAATATTAGACAGACAGACAGATAGATAGATAGATAGATAGATAGATAGATAGATAGATAGATAGATAGATTGTAGTAAAAAAAAATAAGGTTTCTTGAAAGACAAAAATAAATTTTCAAGAACGGATCAGTTAAAATGCAAGTTGAAGCAATTTATTTCCCCTTTTCCGCTTTTGCACCTGCTGTTCCTTTTTCCACACCGGCGGAAATTCCTCGAAAGACTCCTTCTCTTTCACCCCCCACCCCGCCAGAGACCACACATACCTTTCCCACCACTGTTTAGACAACAACAACAACAAAAAAAAATCGCCCCCTTGGCACGGGTACATTAGGTAAAGAACCTCGGAAGAATATATAGCCAGGTGGATGCTCCGAACAAAAGAAAAATCTACCCGAATATATGCTAAGGACCAAGGAACCCTGAATTTTCTTTTCTTTACAAGGATTTTTTTTAAGTGTATTACGAAACGTGACAACTGAACCCTGATTAGTTTTTAGATTTGCCTAACCACCCCTTAATCAGTTTTAGTTCTCTATTTTTTTTCTCTAAAAATGGAGAGAAAAGGGAGCGTGTCGCCCTCTTTAGGGTGTAGTCTCAATAATAGATAGGGAACGTCATAAAGAAGTACGTAAGTTTAAAAAAAAAAGCTTGCTTACTGGAGTCAGACAATTTGGTATAAACCAGGCTTGTATAGGCATAATTGATATATATATATATATATATATATATGTTTAATATTTTTTTTTTTTTTTTTACAGATACAAGAATTTTAAGCAAATGATCTGTTTATATAAACAGTATTAAATAACATTTACCGGCCTGAATGTCCGAGAAATTTTCATAGAAAATATCTGTCCTCCGATAGGAATCGAACCTGTATCCTATACGAAACCGTCATATAGCCTGACGTGCCTTAACCGATTCGGCCACTGAGGTTCGTTCGGTTGGCAAAGTCGAATTTACTGCTTATAAACTTCAATCTTCCATGAATCTCTCACGTACATTCATAACTGCTCATGGCGTATCAAATGTAAACAAATGACGTCACACATTATGTGTAAACAAATGACGTCACACATTATGAAAACAAATCCGACAATTATTTAAAGACATTTTTTATGTTTTAACATACTTATATGCTCTGTTTATAATAAACAGTTTTTTGGTGTAATATATATATATATATATATATATATATATATATATGAAGAAATATAGTATTAAAGTGTGCTATATTTATGGGATAAAGTGCTCAATATCAGAGATAGAGCGTATGTAAATATAAAAGTGAACATAGAAGTCAACACTTAGAGGCGTGGTCTGACGATTGCATCTATCATGAAATAGACTGTCGCCTGTAAGTGTTGACTTCTATGTTCACTTTTATATATATATATATATATATATATATATATATATATATATATATATATCAGCAAAAAACAAAAAAAATACCTCAAGACTCAGTCTATTTTAAGCCGTTCTGTATACGGCTATCATCCGTCTCTAAGTGTCTGTCTCGGAACATTGTTTTAAATTTAATTTCGATGTCTGTCCACCTCTCGTCGACGCCTTGTTAATGAGAGTGGGTTTGTGTTATAGATTGGTGGGAGCTTAAGGTATCTTAGCCCGGGGGAAGCGATCTGACGTTGGAGTTTATTTAGGGCCAGGACTTGTTGTTTGTAGTTTAATATCAGTTCCTCCTATGTGGTTTAATATCAGTTCGTAGTATGCAGTGTTTCTTATAAAAAACCCCGAGGTGACTTTTTCTGGAATTCACAGTAAATAGTTTTTTGGGGCTTTTTTTACAGGTCTCCAATATTATTATTAAGCGATGGAGGATTTAAACTTAATCCCTTTAAGATTAATGTAAATTAGTTGAGATATAGATTTACAGATTGTGGGTAATTCCCGAGCACCCAATGGAATAAATCATGCTTTAAAACGCACTTATATGCGCACATATCTTCATACATACATGCATACATACATACACACACACACACACATATATATATATATATATATATATATATATATATATATATATATATATATAATATAAAACAAGCACTTATTAATAATAGCTTTCCAAACTATATAGTTGATGAACAAATAAAATGCTTTCTTAGAAGTCTTAATACTAAGCAAATAGAACATAATATTGCTTCAACTAATTCCAAACATATTAATCTCTTTTATCGTAGTCAAATGCATACTAATTATAAAAAGATCAAAATATACTAAAGATTAATAAGAAAAAATAAGAAAATACTGCTTTAACCGGGCATTAAACTCACATTCTTTGGGTCCTGTCACTGGATCTAACCAAGGCATTTATCCACTGTGCCATGTGTCCTAGAGGACACATGGCACAGTAGACAAAGGCGTCGGTTAAGGCAGTGGAGAACTTTCAGAGGGAAAATTAGCAGGAGATAACTGATAACTGACATCCATTAAACATGGCACATAGAACTAGGAACAGTTTACCCCAAAGAGCGAAATAAAGGGTTCAGTTCGACATTCCGACCACCTGAAGAAGGCTGGAGCGTACATTGTCCTCATCTTTGTCGCCATATTTATTACAACGTTTCGGCCTTTCAGTATCTGTCTATATTTCTGAGATGAGGTATGTACACTATTTACATTATTCGGACTATTGTCCTCATCTTTGTCGCCATATTTATTACAACGTTTCGGCCTTTCAGTATCTGTCTATATTTCTGAGATGAGGTATGTACACTATTTACATTATTCGGACAATTGTCCTCATCTTTGTCGCCATATTGATTACAACGTTTCGGCCTTTCAGTATCTGTCTATATTTCTGAGATGAGGTATTATGTGCACTATTTACATTATTCGGACTATTGTGCTCATCTTTGTCGCCGTATTTATTACAACGTTTGGGTCTTTCAGTATCTGTCTATATTTCTGAGATGAGGTATTATGTGCACTATTTACATTATTCGGACTATTGTCCTCATCTTTGTAACAATTTCCACGTATTTCTTAAATTGTATGGAGACTTTATGGACACCCTGTACATATATATATATATATATATATATATATATATATATATATATATATATATATATATATATAAATATATATATATATATATATGAAAGCGTGTGTAAATATGTTTAATGGATGTCAGTTATCAGTTATCTCCTGTTAATTTTCCCTCTGAAAGTTCTCCACTGCCTTAAAAGATTAATAAAAATAATAAAATACTGCTTTAACCGGGTATTAAACTCACATTCTTTGGGTCCTGTCACTGGATCTAACCAACGCCTTTATCCACTTTGCCATGTGTCCTTATTGGTTAGATCCAGTGACAGACCCAAAGAGTGTGAGTTCAATACCCGGTTAAGGCAGTGGAGAACTTTCAGAGGGAAAATTAGCAGGAGATAACTGATAACTGACATCCATCAAACATGGCACGTGGAACTAGAACAGTCTACCCCAGTGATCGAAATAAAGGGTTCAGTTCGAAATTCCAACCACCTGAAGAAGGCCGGAGCGTACAACGGCCGAAACGTTGTGACAAATATGGCGACAAAGATGAGGACAATAGTTCGACTAATGTAAATACTGAACAATTGGTGAGATATCTTAATCAGATGTGTTCTATGTATACAGTAGCTATCAAAGGTTTTAATCACACTGCATTTGTGTATTTCAGGTACCCTGTTGAAGAAAGAGGTACTGTTAAATGAAACCGTAACATTTCCAGGCCGGTGTATTGGAAGGGATGGCCTAAATACATGGCCACCTCGTTCACCTGATATCACTCCCCTGGACTTCTTTCTTATGTTAAAGCTATCATATATCGAACAAAGATACGAGCCATCACTGATCTGAAGCAAAAGATCACTGATGCCATTGCCACCATTGGCGAGGCTATGCTACAACGAATATGGCAGAAAATCGAGCACCGTCTTGATGTCCTTCCTGCAACTCATGTTACCAGTAGGGAGATTATTAAAACGGTTAAAAAAAATCCAATATATACTCATTTTGCTAAAATTTCCACATATTTGTCTGTTCATTTTTTTTTTTTTGGTAATAAAGTTTTTTTAAATTGTAAAGAGATTTTATTGACACTATAATTTCATAATCAAATATATATTTGGTCTTTCCTCTTAATAATAACAAAGCGTTTGACGATATAATTTTGTCTTTAATAAATTTGGGGCATTTTTTCATCATGGTATTCTCATTTGTTAGCGAATCGGCGGAGACACCTATATATATATATATATATATATATATATATATATATATATATATATATATATATATATATATATATATTTATATATTATGAAATGGACAAAGTCTGACAATTATTTTAAAGGCATTTTTATGTTTATACTGTCTTTAAACTTTCAATCTTCCATGAATCTTTCACGTACATTCATAACTGCTCATGGCGTATCAAATGTAAACAAATGGCGTCACACATTATGAAATGGACAAAGTCCGACAATTCATTTTAAGACATTTTTAAAGACAGTTAAATTTTAAGATATAAAATCGACCTTTCTAACAGAATGATCCTCTGTGGGCGAAACGGTTAAGGTACGTCAGGCTATATGACGGTTCCGTATAGGATACAGGTTCGATTCCGGTCGGATGACGAATATTTCCTATGAAAATTTCTCGGATATTCAGGCTGGTAAATGTTGTTTAATACTGTTTATTATAAAACAGACCATTTACTTAAATATTTGTATCTATAAAAAGAAGGTATAAACATTAAAACATCTTAAAAATAATTGTTGGACTTTGTCCATTTCATAATATATATATATATATATATATATGAAGAAGAAGTTATAGTAGTTCCAACGAGAGAAAAGTGTGTATATTAAAAAGAAGAGAGAAACCGCAAACGTTTTTGATTGTAAGAAAAAATATTATGCTTTTTTTCCCATAATTTTGCTACACATGTTTCCGGTCTTGCGACCGTCATCAGGCAAAAGGTGGAGATTTCCACATATTTGTTGAGTCTTGACTCAATGTTGAATCTCGCCTATTGCATGGAATAATAATGCAACACAAAATGTACTTAGAACAAGAATGTATTATAACAAGAAAGTGTACACAATAAATACATCTAGTATTTCTGTATATTTCTGGGAAGACGTTCCTGGAGAATGTGTTGACTAGTCGCAGTCGATCAGAGTCTCTAGTTGGATCTCGTGATTCTTCTTCTTCCCTCGTCTTCCGGTATCAACCATTATTTATATAGTTGGTAGTCACCTATGCAGATTAGGTGGATCCCACCACAACAATATTATTAAAAATAATTAATTTTTTTTCTTCATGTTTTTAGATGTTAAATATTCTCGATATGAGACATTCACTTTTTTGTGTTAGTGATCCAAACGTCTTTCTTGAACTGGCAGTGAATAGTTCTCCGTGAAAGGTTATAAAACAATTAAGTTTGGTTCGAGAAATGATGGAATAGTTATCAGCATGCTTATCTTTTAATGACTCCTGTGTGTTCTTAGATGTATTTCTATTTTCGTGTGCTTTTGTCAGCATGCGTGTATATATGTGTATATCCCCGCTCCATACATAAACGCAGTCTCACTCCGAGGAATCAGTGAACACATCTGTACATCCACACATACACAATACACACATGCACAAACACACACACACACACACACATACCGTCCCATTACAAGGAATCAGTACATACATACACACATACACACATACGTACATACGCATACTTCCAAAGTTACATGGAATCAGTATACACATACATACACACATATATATGTACACACAAACACACATCCGAAGTTGTGTGGGGTTTGTGTGCGTGACGATGAGTAGTCCTCCTGCTTTTGTCAGTATGTGTGTATATATATATATATATATATATATATATATATACACATTCGTATATATATATATATATATATATATATATATATATATATATATATATATATATATATATATATATATATATACACATTCGTATATATATATATATATATATATATATATATATATATTCGTATATATATATATATATATATATATATATATATATATACATATATATAGAACAATAAAAATTATTAAAAAAATTAAAATCTTCAGACACACTGGGTTGTAGATTAATATTCTTTCGTTTTTATTATTATTATTTCATTTAGATTCCTCGTCTAGTTTCGGTTAACATGGCCATCATCAGGAGAAAAAAATATTTCTGCCAGCTGGTAGCAGTGAACTACAGAAATGAATGTCTTGATGAAGAAAATGAACTTTTGTCTGTAGTTTTCATTTGTATTTTTTTTTTTTTAACATGAATTTTGGTCAGTCCTTGTGTTGGTCAAACAATCTCTTTTAAGTTGTTATTTGAGATAAGAGCTGGATGGTTCCATTCTGCTCTGAATTCCCTTGGTCAGTCATATATATATATATAGTTGGATTGATGTGACTTTGCGACCCTGGGTTTCACGCTATTTGCGATCGCCAGGAAAACTGATAATTTTTAAATTTTGGATTTATTTATGGTTGCGTATATTGGTGTTTTTATGGTAGTGGAAGTAAAAATTGTCGTCGGAACACCACTCATGCGTACACAGACATACATACACGCACGTTCACCCAAACATAAACATATACGAACAGTGTGGGACTGGGCGTATATGCGCACCCATGTGTTGTACCGCGCATATATAATATATAAAAATAATATATACAAAAATTGCATATAGGTACCTTCATGGGATCGCTAAAAAGAGTATAACATGACGAAAAAGACGCCAAACTTTATGAAAACAAAACTTTATCGTGTAAATGTTTATGTTATTATTAAGAGGAAAGATCAAAGTATTTTGGGGGTATTTTTTAAAACATTTTTACATTGTTCCTAGCACGTCCAAAATTTTCGTTAAAAATTTTGTTTTTTTTAGTCAGCAAAATTGACAGATAATCAATCATGGCAACCATCTTTTTCCATTTTATAAAAAAAAATAAATGAAAATCTCAGTTTGAAATTCTTTTAAAAATCAATTATAATTTTTTCAAAACTTATTTTAAGAAAATCAGAAATCATAATGTTTATTTAAAATATTTTGAAACAAGCTTAACTTAGGTTCTGCGCCGAAAAGATGTAGTTTGAAAATAAAACAAAGCAGGTCGTAACATTTCGCGTCACTTGACAGGTGACGAAAGACATTTTCATGGCGTTGATAGCTTGCGTGAGGATAATTCCTTCTACGGAAGGAGAGAAGTGAAATTATTTAGATTTAAGTGAACAAATTATTTACCTCGTTATTTTTAAGGAAAACTTTCAGCGCTCTAATTTTTTTTGTACTTAGCTTTCACCTTTACGTTTACGATGCTTTATGGGAAATATATTATAAAGAAATGAAAATAAAACTGTTGAGAGTGAGATTAAATTTCATAAGAAAGTAATTTATAGGTACCTTTCTTATTAAATTTTATCAGAAGTCTACATAAAATACAAATTTAAATTTCATAAGATGATACTGATACCTTTTGGTACCCTTCTCAGTTGAAAATGAAAAATCAAAATTGACCTTCCTTTCCACACGTGTTTCGCAAAAATAAATCTTGAAAATACATTTACGAAACTGAATGCGGCTTTTAAATAATTTTATATTTTAACAACATAAA
>OZ038519.1:28186270-28188770 GCA_964036315.1 Acanthosepion esculentum | reverse complement strand
TTCAAAAATATATGACGTCATTTGTTTACATTTGATACGCAAAAGCAGATATAAATAGAAGAGAGTCATGGAAGATTTAAGTTTAAAGATAGTAAAATCGACTTTGCTAACCGAACGCTTCTCTGTGGCCGAACGGTTAAGGCATTTCACGCGAAATGACGGTTCCGTATAGGATACAGATTCGATTCCTGTCGGAGAACGAAAATTTTCTATGAAAATTTCTCGGACATTCAGGCCGGTAAATGTTATTTAATACTGTTTTTTATAAAACAGAGCATTTGCTTAAATACTTGTATCTATAAAAAGAACGTTAAACATATCATAAATGTCTTTATATATATATATATATATATATATATATATATATATATATATATATATATATATATATATATAATAAAGTCAACGGTCAGAGTTGAATTAGACCTGGAAGCAGTAGTATTAAAAATTTCGGTGGACGAAATGAAGGATTCCATTCGAAATTCCAATCACCTGAAGAAGGCCGGAGCGTCCAACGCCCGAAACGTTGTGAATATTGCAATAAAGATGAGGATAACAGTCCGAATGATGCAAATAATCATAATACCTCATCTCAGAGATATAGTCAGATAAGGATGAAGTGATTAAAATGGTGTAAATGGGAGACACATCTTGGTAATTATATAAATGTCGGTTATTGTCCTTGAGGGTATATGTTGCTTTATTTTACTTTATTTTTTAGGGGGTTAAGGATTCCTGTTAATAACAGCAAAATTGTCCACCCGTGAAAAAGCAAAATTGTTCATTTGTTAGCTAAAGCTTTGCATTTTAGAAATGATTAAAGATATCTTACTGGAATTCTCCGAGGTTTTTATAACATTATTGGACTCTACTGACATGTTTATAATTAATTAACCATAGCATGGCATCGGAAGCTCATATATATATATATATATATATATATATATATATATATATATATATATATATATATATATATATATTATGCGAATCATTCATACGAAAAGCAGATAATGAAGTTAATGATATAAATGGCAAGAATCACTCTCGCAAACAATTTAAATTTTAAATTTAAAAAAAAATTCAACCACAGCGTCGTGACTGCACGCTCCAAAAGTAATTCTTACAGTTAACAATATCACATTTCTAAAAACACTTCTTTCGGATTACACTTTATCTTTCGATGTCCTGTTATTACCTGGATGTAAAAAACTTACCTATTTCCCTACCTGAAGATGATAGTATGAAACGATTGAAAGCTAAGCTAGTAGCAAAAGACCTGATGAAACCGGAATTTATAAACAAGGATCATACCATTCATTAACGGATTCGAGGTTAATGTATTTTATTATTAAAAATTGTTTGCGAGAGTGATTCTTGCCATATCATTAACTTCATTATCTGCTTTTCGTATGAATGATTTGCGTAATATAAATTGAACCTGCACCACATAATTGATATATATATATATATATATATTTATATATATATATATTATTGTTATTATTATTATATTTATTTTATTTCCTTTGATTTCTGATGTGTACACATTTCATTCCGGGTCCCGCCCAGAGACCTAAGGTTTTTTTAACCATCATGACACTTTCCACTGAAAAAGAAATTGCATAGATAAAGCCCTCCGTAAAGTGTGGGCTGTACTCGTGAGAACATTTTTTTTTGTATTTCTTTAAGGCATGGGCTTCCAGGAATCCCTTCAATTCGTCTACTGGAATATTTTCCAACCAATCCGAGGACTCTAACTACAACGAGGATTGTTGATGTTCCCATGTGCCACATTTTTGAGATTTTGATTTCAAGGTCCTTGTATTTTGATAGATTTTTGAAGATATTCAAAGATACATTGCAGTCTGCAGGGACTGTCATATCAATAAGGAGGCACTTTTTTGTTTGCGGTCTCTTTGATTGTTCTGTCGGTGGGTATTGTGTAGTCCCATAAAATTGTTACAGGTCCTATCTCCGTAACCGGGTCTGGGTGGTGTTCATACCAATTTCTTTCAGTTTCATTTTCGTAGAAGTTACAGATTTTCCAATGCGATTATTGGCCAAATCTGTCATGCCGGGTTTTATATTCAGTGGGTGCCAATACTGTGAAACCTGGTACACGGTATTATTATTATTATTATTTTACTATTATTATTATTATTATTATTATTATTATTATTATTATTATTATATTTACAGGAATATTTTCTAACATATTCAAGATGATCTTGGTCTTCTCTAAGCTTCTAAATTTCTATGCTGGAGTAACCAGGTGCCTCTCACGTTTCAAGTACGATTTCATTTTCAATTCTTTTTGTGGTGTGTGGGGAGGCCTGTTAATATTTAATATACCGGATTTAGCAGTAAAATTGTCCAAATTGTGTAACAGCAAAATTGTCCATTCGCTTTGAAAGCGTTGTATCTTAGAAATGATTAAAGATATCTTACTGGAATCATCCGAAGTTTTTATAATACTCTTGGACTCTACTTTGAGCAA
>OZ038519.1:28153770-28178770 GCA_964036315.1 Acanthosepion esculentum | reverse complement strand
GAATAATGAAGTAAAATTTGAAAGACATCTTTTGCTATAGCTACATACATAATAATATTTCTAAAAATTTTATTGAAAACAGTCCTCTCGTTAAGCAACGTCGATCTTGGCCGTTACTTAGAAGGGTAACCACGTGCTGTAAGCTTGGTTGTTGTAAAAGCTTAACTGTTGTAAAAATTACGGCCTTGATCGAATTACAGTCGGGTTCGTTATATTTACTTACGATATATTCACCCTCACCTTGGGAAAGTTATGAATCCACCTCGTCTCCTTTTCAAATTATGGGTTAATTAGTAGGTAGGGCCGGTGCAAGGGGCTCCTGCTCCCCACCCAACGAATCTATGATACGGCCCCGATTGTACTACATATCAATTTTCATAAGGCAGTATTAAAAAATCACTGCCTCCGGCTCCAGACTCCATCGGTCGGGAGTTTGTCTGGATGTTGTGTCGTACACACGAACTGTCGATCTAACTATCCATTACTCTTTTCATATCTATCTATCTATCTATTATTGTCATCCGCAGACAGATTGTTTCGCTGTATCACAGCTCATCAGTGTGGCTAGACGTCCGATTGCCTCTAGCTAGGATCGAAACCCGACTGAATTGGCGTCAGTCGGAACTTCTACCAGTAAGCCGTCGGCGCACGGCAGGGATGAAGGTAAATTTTAGCGTATTTATTTTTAGATTTAGATAAACACACAGTGACTGACTGTAACTCAATTCTGCCGAAGAGTCATGCTATATTAGCTTTAATATTTACTTTTTACAAACACACGCTTAACTGCCACAGAGCTCAACCGAAGTTAATTTTTCAGGAGCCAATATTATTGTCATATATATATATATATATATATATATATATATATATATATATATATATATAGCATTAAATTCTGTTTATCCTTCTAATGAATTTTGATTATATTTGTATATTTTTAAGTGTTATTTCGTTTATTTGTTTTTTTTTTTGTCGTCCTGATTAAATAATTCTCAAAACTTCTGCGTTTTATTTTCTTGTTTATCTTTCCGTTTTGATTTTGTATTTTTTTTAATTTTTATTTTCGGAGCAAGACTTGTTATCTTTTCCATGTAGCGTCGGCCATTTTGTGGTAAGACGTTATTTTTACGTATTTCTTTCTTTTTAGTGTTCTGTTTCACAGTTTTTTGTTATTTTTTTTAGTTTTTTTTGCTGTTGTAATTTGAAAAATTATTTTTATAGTTTTATATATTACGTTTTTTTTGTTTCTTTTTCTCGTCAGTTATAAATTGTATAATTTTCTATTTGCTGCTTTTATCCTTTTACACGTCCAACAGTTTTCGTTTGAAACAAGTTTTGTCTTCTGTCTTTATATCTGGTTAATTTTGCCTATTTCCTTCTTCATTTTGAAGAAGTAATTTTGTCTTTTGATTTTTGTGTCTAAACATTTTTCTGTATTTATCTTATCTTCTCTTTTATAATTTTGTTTAATTTCTAACTTCAACTTTTGTTTTGTTTTGTTTTTTAAATGAGCGGGGAAAAAAAAGAAAAAATTTGCTTTGGAAAAAATGTGTGCTTTTAAAAATAATATATTTGAAATTTGATTAATTAATTAACAAACAAAACAATATGGCTAACAAATTTAAGTCGGCCCCAAAATATCCTTTTGGCCCCAAAAAGAAGACCCTCCTGATAAGGCTAAAGGAAAAGATGCTGACTAATTTAAAAAAAGCAAGTGTTAAAAGAATGTATGGTGGTTGGTAATAGCCAAATTTCGGATGAGATCATAAAAACATCTGACCAGAGAAAACGGTCAACAGACGAAAGTATGGTGGGCGATAAAGTCCAAACTTCAGAAGAAACAATTAATAAGAAATAACAAAGACGAAAAGTAGCGGTCGGGGTGACGCCCTCTTGCTGGAAGTCCCCACCGAAATATATAATCACCATGACGGAGTTCCTCGAGAGATCAAGAGCTATGCACATCTTGTTACAGAAGATGGGCTCTTAACAAATCCCTTGGAATTACAGAAAGTTGAAAAAAGGATTCTGTCAATCTTTGTGGTGGAAAAGCATTCGCACAATATTTGTCACTCCACAAAAGACACCGTTATAAAATTGTTGACGTCCCTGGGGGTTATATCACAGAGAGTCAAATGTTTTTTCAAGTGGGACGTACTGCTACCCAAGCCTGCCGACTGTGAATCCGCAAGCAATCGAGACTTAATAACTGAAGATCTCATTCTGAGAACTAAATACAAGGGCAGGCTACGAACCCTATATCAGTATATGAGCACTTGGTCGCCTATCTCTGCCAATTCAGGCAGATACTCAATGCTTCCGCTAACGAACAGACCGGGGATGAAGCTTCGAGTTGATGATAGATCGCAAGGCCTTTATCTCCATCCCTAACTGTCTGGATCTAGAGGGCCAGAAAATGTCTATTATCGTAACCAGCTATAGACCAAGTTGCTGGGAATGCGGAAAGACTGGTCACCTCTGCTCTTCTTGCCTAGAGAAGAAGGCCTCAGGAGTTCAGGCTCCCGCCGACCCCCCTCCCTCGAGTCGAGTTTGTTGTTTCTGTTTCACTTGTAATGTGTATGACTGGGACCGGTATGGTAAAACCCCCGGCTGGTTGCGTCTTACGGGCCCCACTCCCCGAAAAGCCTTTGTCCGCCACTTGTGCAGTTGCGGAGAAGGAAAACGAGGACCTCGTTCCACAGAAGCCCCTACGTGTAATAACACAGACAGTCCCACTCCCTTAAACAGTTCTAAGGGCAATTCCCCGACCAGCTACGCAGATCATCTTAGCCGAGAAATTACAGAAGCTGAAAGCTGCACTAAAGGCGAAGTTTTTCCCTAAAAAATTGGTTCTTCTTCCTCGTTACCGTCTTCCCCATCCACAAGACAACACACCGTGACTCCTCCTCCAGTGGTTAAATCCCTATCCCCCACTTCTTCTAAAATGACCAACTTAAAAAAGGTCCCTATTCCAAAATCAGCATCAAAGAAAAATCTTACTCCTGCCAATGCCCCTAATCCATCCTCTGACCAAACTCCTATCAGCTTACCAAAGAAATCCGAAAACACAAAACGACAAAGAAGTCCATCCACCGAATCAACAAGTAAAAAAAATGTAAACCCATTTATAACACAGGGCAGAAGAACTGTGCCGTGTTACGAAAGATCAAGAAGAGAGGGCATTAACTCAATCGAGGAAAATTAAAGACCTGAAATTCTTAATTAGTTTCAAAACTTTCCCTGGTTCAAAGCAGCTGAAACGGCTGGTTGCTAGGGTCCCATGGCAGAGTCAGAAATCTGGGAAGCGCTGAAGTAGGTTAGCTGGGACAAATTTCCGGGATTAGATGGACTACCCTTCGAACTGTACTTGAGGCTGTCGCCCGTTGTCCTTCTTTTGCTGGCACTGATTTTCAGCAACTGGTTGAAGCAGAGTTCTATACCTCAACGCTTCACCAGGGCTGTGATCAAGTTGCTTCGCAAGGGTAAAAACGGTGGGGATGGGATAGGTTACAATCGTCCTTTAACGATATTAAATACAGAGTTAACGATTTTAGCCAACCGTTTGTAGGCTGTCCTCTCTTGTCTGATTAGATCCGAACAAAGTTTTCCAGGACTATTCAGAACAGGATTTGGACGCTAAGAAAAAATGCTGATAGATTATTCATCATTCAAAGAAAGGTTTTCAATTTGGCCCCAGACTTTAAAGTCTACTGATTCTGTAGCAACACTTCACAGGGTTCGTAGAAGTATGATGGCCTACGCCTAGACCCACAGGCTCAAAACTATTTTTAACAATCGATTTTAGAAAGCGGTTGTAGACAGCTAACGGTTTAGATATTTCTGAACGGGGTTGGCACCAAACATGACATCGATACGACGTCTCTTTCTGTAAAGGATGTTTAAGAACATGACTCGAGTTTTCAGGTTACTGTATTAGTTACGCAGCAACTTGTGGTATTGGGAGAAACTACTCCTAGCGCTGCCTATTGTATGTCAATTTCCTTATCTCCTATACTAAATTTTTAGTATATAGTCCATACACCGAGGTACTTGAAGTGTTTGGTATGTACTAAATCCACATCCTTTTTTTTAAAATGATAGATTCAAGCGAAATGAGATGATCAGGGACAGCCGTTTCGGTGCTGGCGTTTTGGCAAGAACATTTGGGGGCCAACTGATTTGCTGCCAGGATTTCGGGCGCCAGACTTTGGACCCCAGGAAAAAAAATGTTGATTAATTCACCATTATTCAAAGACAGAACTTTAAAAAGTTTTCAATTTGGCCTCAAACTTTAAAGTTTTCTGATTCTGTCGCAAAACTTCACAAGGTTCGTAAAAGGATGGTGGTGTACGCCTAGATCTTTTTTAAACATCGATCTTAGAAAGTGGTTGTATACAGATGACAGTTTAGATATTTCTGAACGCGTTTGGTGCCATGAATGACATCTATATGAGTCACAATCTGACGAGGCTACATGACGACACGATTTTTCAGGTTGATGTTTTGGTTACGTAGCAATATGCGGTATTGGGCGAAACTATCCATTTTAGTTGTTGCCGCTCTTATTAGCCCTCAAGTGATATGGCTTCGGTTGTTTTGGACAATTATTTGTGATTCTGTAGCGCCAGTCCAAAGAAGCCTGACATTTACCAAGACCCACAGTCTGCAGTCGCTCAAAGTCTTTTTTAACAACTAATCTTAAAAAGCGGTTTTATACAGCTAAGAATTTAGATATTTTTGAACAGATTTGGCGCCATGCATGACATCTTTATAAGAGTCACAATCTGACGAGGCTCTATGATACGATTTTTAAGGTTGGTGTTTTGGTTGCGTAGCAATATGCGGTGTTTGGCGAAACTACCTCTTGCGCAGCGTAACCTATGTTCAATTTCTTTTCTCCTATACTTAATTTTTCATAGCTGATCCATATATCGAGGTATCTGAAGTGTTTGGTGTTTACTCATTCCATCTCCGTTATTTGTATAATGGATTCAGGGTCGGTAACATCACTGCTTTGATTCCAATTCCAGATAATAGTTTCTCTTTTGGAAAGATTGACTTCGAATGCCATCTCATTGAACACTTGATAGGAGATGGTGATTTTGTGTTCAATACCATTCTTATCACAACTATGAATACCTATGTCATCAGCATCACTCTCCTCATCATCAGTACATTGTCTTCAGATGATAAATTGTGTATTATGCTGATTGTCCAATAGATTGATCGATTTGCTTAACGGCATATCAACACCTTATGGGTCACTTAATGCTGAAATTTAATTTTCTTGCGTGCTTTGGAATAATAAAAATATAAATAGGTTATTCTGCTTTCACAATTGAGTACATGGTAGATGATACTCAGATTTTGAGTATATACACATATATGATTGTATGGACATGATTATTAGAGGCGATGATGCGTTTTATGTTGTAGTTTTCTTGAAGTTATAAGTTTTAATATTGTTTTGCTTCTTGAAGTAGTTATAGGATATTATCTGGAGTAATTCCATAAAAGATTTCTTTCAGGTTTCATTTGGTTTAGCTGCATGTCAATTTAAGGCCAAAATGTAAATAATTTGAACAATTCCATGGCTTCAAGTTGGATTTGAACACTGATTGCCAGAGAGCAAGCACATTCGGCCTCATGTTGAAATAATTAGATCACGGGGCGGGTAAAGGAAAAATATATTTATTTGGGAATTAGCGTGGCGTCTAATCGAGTATTGTTTGAAGGCGTTATTAATTATTGTATCTGTGAAGTAAAAAATTATCTCCTATAAACGGACATTATAAAAATTTTGAACGCAAATGTATGTCTTCAGCTAAAATGTATTGCTCCTCATGTTGTATTTTTTCTAAACTTTCATAGTGTTTGGCTTAGAGGGGGGGGGGTTCACTGTTTGCCCATAGCTGTGATCCTATCAAGTGCTACCACAGTGGTTCAGAAATAACAACAATTAAGAGATGGTTCCACGCTCCTGCGAACCTCCAATCTCCCGATCAGAAGCCCTTACTTCCGGATGTAGTTTATCGTCATAAACAGGACACCGGAGTTCGCGATCTTTCCACTAATGGCGACTCCGCCGGTCGGGCTTGTCGGGCTCAGTCCGAGTGAGTCAACATTCAAGTATATCTATTTCAAAGCAACAAAAATCTTTCATACTGCCTCGTTTCCATTCTTGACTTCAGCTGGATCCAAAAATTCAAAATATTGACCAAACGAAATATATTTTGTTGATATTGTTTATAATAAAGAAGAAAGAAGAACAAAAGAAAATAATTAAAAAGAGAATGAAATAAAATTAATCCAGCTGCGCTGCGCAGGTCTTGGCCCTATCTGAGTTAGAGAAAATCTTAATCGTCAATATATTTCTATAGATAATATTTTAAAAATCACTAATGACTTGTATGTTCTGTTTTTCAAAAAACACATTTTTTTGGTATTTTTATTTTAACTTATTGCTTTCAAATATCCATTGTAAATTTATTCCGTACAGTATAAGTTATTTTTGCACAATGTATCAATTGAAAAAAAAAGGCAAATTAAATTTAACCCGACTTCAAGTCGGCGAAAATCAAGGCGTCAACTAAAGGGTTGGGATGAGGAGTGTGACTGGAAATATTGAGTGTTGAGGAAATATGATATCAGTCAGCAGTCACGATTACTGACCCAAAAACTTACAATAAATAAGGCTACAAATTCACAGAGAGATACATAAACACACAAACGCACAGACATATATACAAACACACACTCGAGATTTAAAACATACAGATATTTTTTTAATAAGTACAATAATATCTGGCTTGAGATTTTTAAAGCTATAAGGAAATCATTTTAGCGTCTAACTTATGCCAGTAGTATATTTTGTTAAAGATTGTAATGATCCCGACAAACATTGATGGCCTAGAGTCGCCACTGCCTTTTCCATATGGTTTCTTCCCTAAACGCAAGCTGCTAGTGACCCGCTGGCGGGCCGCCGGTGGCAACGCCAACGGTCCTCTGCTGGCAGCCACCGGTAGTAAGGTTCTGGCGACAAGTCTTTCATTTGAGAACACACACACACACACACACACACACACACACACACACACACACACACACACACACACACAAAGAAAAAAAAAGGATTGATATACAAGCCGGAATAAAAATTTCTTTGTAATTCTACCATGACAGACTTGGAAATGGGTAGTAGCCATTTTATTTAGCATGTGGCAATTTGGAAATGGGGAACAGTTTATTACTTAATAACAGTAGAAAACCAATCCCTCATTTCATGCTCATACAATTTTACAAAATCCTTAATATTACTAGGTTTTGAAATATGATTATTTAAAACGCACCCCCTTCACCCTAAACTAATTGTTGCATTTTGCCTTTTCCTGGAGTCAGCCTTTTTGTCACTAATTTTTTGCAACAGCCTGCAATTGTCAGCAGAAAGACTTGCAATTGGTCACTGCAAGGGGAATAACTCAAATACAGTAAAATGTTAAATATTACAAATGAATTTTGTATGCGGTATGTAACGAGCATGCGCGGAAGCCACCTCGAACTGCGTGTGTGTGTTTTCGCCGGGCACAGCTTGGAGTACCATAATGAACTCGACCGAGGACTACAAGAAGCAGACGCGCGAGTCGTTTGCAGTTTTTTGGGCGGCAAAAGCCGTTACGGTCGGTCGTCCGTTTGTCGGCAGCAGTCGTGGGTGCCGTTTGCTCGTTCGCTGTCGTAAAGTGTTCGTTTGGAAGAGTCTTGCGTTGTCCTCTCTGCTCGGTCTCACGCTGTCCGCTGATCTGAGATGGAACAAATACATCGAGTCAGTTGCATCATCCACCGCAAAGAAAGTTGGTTCCCTGTGCCGAGCCAGGAAATTTTTCTCCCCGTAATCGATCCTCCAGGTCTATAAATCGACCATTCGCCCGTGCATGGAGTATTGCTGCCATATATGGTCTGGGGCCCCTGCTGTTTGCTTCAGGGTTCTTGATAAGATCCAGAGACGGATATGCAATGTGATTGGCCCTGATCTGTCATCACGTCTGCAATCGCTCTTTCACAGACGCGATGTTGCCTCGCTCTGCCTTTTTTACAAGTACTTTCACGGTAATTGCTCTGAGGAGTTGCGTTCGCTTGTCCCCAGGCCTCGTGAATTTAAACGTCCTACGAGGCTGGCATCCCGTTCCCACCCCTTCACCGTTGAAACTGTTAGATGTAGACGTCTCTTCTACTCCAATAGCTTCATGTCTCGCACATCTCGCCTATGGAACTCCCTTCCCTATTACTGTTTCCCTGACAAATACAATCTCTAACGGTTTAAGTGTAGCGTCAATCGACATCTCCAGTTGCCTTGATCTATCCACTTCCCTTCTCCACATCCTTTCATCTTTCATTCCTATCTGCTCTCGCTCCAAATCTTCTGTAACCCCCTTGCCTTGTCCGACCCACTGTCTTTCTCTTTCTCCACATCCTCTCATTTACCACTCCTATCTGCTCTTCCTCCAACCCTTCTATAACCCCTTGCGTGATAGTGGCCTCCAGCCTTGCTTGGGGTGATACGCTTAAAATATATATATATATATATATATATATATATATATATATATATATATATATATATATATATATGTATATATAAACATATATATATATATATATATATATATATAAACATATATATATATATATATATATATATATATATATATATATATATATATATATAAACATATATAAATAAATACTTTCACAAAAAAACATTCAATTTTTTTTTAATTTGCAACTTTTCAGTTGTTTTCTCCAAAAAAGAAAAAATATATATAAAAGAAAATATTATATATATAAAACATTTCCTACCCATTTTCAGATCCACCATCATAACGTATCTTCCCTGTGCCTTTTCTATAAACATTCTATAGAAATTCTTCTGCTGAGCTTTTCTCTATGGTACCAAGACTACCGTACCGTAGTATTAGATTGGCAAAAAGGTCTTAACATTCTAGAGCTGGAATGAATAGATGTAACCCTAAATTCTATGCTAACCGTTTCTTCTTCCGAAATATCACAGATCTAGATACTCACCAGTCTGGACGTTGCTTAACTACGGTGATCGTACAGTGTTTTCACGTGATGTAGCCGTAAACTAGACTAGAAGGATTCGATTCTAATATAACGTGGACGGTGGCTTTTTGATATTCTTATTCAGCAATAAGCTTATCACCCAGAATTAATACATATTAAATGACGGTCTTTCCCAAAACAGACTTTGGAAAAAAAAATTTTTCAGACAGCACGAATAAAGTCTTAGCGTCAGACTGAACAGACGTTTTCTTTTTTGTTCCATTTCTTGTGATTAATTTGTTTAAATTGTAATTTTTTTTTTAAATGGAAATTTTCTAGAATATTTCAGTGAAATTTTCAATTTCCGAATTTATACTTTTCCAGTAACGAAGTAAATATTTATTTGAAACAGGTTCGAGAGTCAGCCATATCTTCATGTCGTCTGTTTGAAATGACGCCTTCTTATTTTGCATTTATTATGACCTCCTGGATAAAAAGTTCGTGTTTTGCTTCATTTGAAATCATAGAAATTTTTCAGTGATAATTTTCAATTTCCGAAATTATCATTACAGTAAATTTGCATCGGGATTCTTAAAACATTTCACCTTTCTTGACAGATCTTTTATTATCACAATGTCGGATACTTAATAATAGCAGCGATAAAAACAAAAGCATGAGGACACTTAATGAAATTGGTTCGGCTCTATGTCCAGATATGTCTAAAAACCAAAAAGAATTAATTAAAATGATCAAAATTATAGCGTTCCATCCTCTTTAGTCCTGGGTATGACGATAAAGTACATCCGGCAGCAAGGTTTTGAATTTAGTGAAACCACCTCTTAATTGCTGTTATTCCCAGGACCACCCTGACCCGAGGTGGTAGCCCCTGTTAGGGTCCTGGCTATGGGCATATAGTGAACCCCCAAACAGAAATAAAACACCATGAAAGTATAAAAATACATTTTTGTAGTAAAAATACCGGCAATACATTTTTATATAAAATAATTACCAACAATACATATTTATAGAAAAACAACTAAATTCCTTCAAAGCTCTCAAGAAAATATGTCGTTAAATAAACAAATCAATAAATATCTTCAGCGTTTCTTATCAGTTCCTAATTGTTATAATTTTTGAATAAATAACTATATATATATATATATATATATATATATATATATATATATATATATATATATATAATTATTTATATATATATATAATTATTTATTCGAAAATTATAAAATCACTATAAAAATAGCCATTTCGTTTCAACACTTCTGGTGTCTTATCAAGTGATGGTGTTCATCACATGATAAGACGATAGATACTAGTCCTGGGTATGACGATAAACTACATCCGGCAGCAAGAACTCTGAATTGGAGACTGAAGGTTTTGAGTTTCGTGGAACCACCTCTTACTTGCCGTTGTTCCCAGATCCACCCATGTCCGGGGTGGTAGCACCTGTTGGGGTCCCATCTATGATCAAATAGTGAACCCCCGAACAAAAACAAAACGTGATGAAAGTATAAAAATATATTTTTATAGTAAAAATACCAGCAGTACATTTTTATATAAAATAATTGCCAACAATACATATTTATAGAAAAATGACCAAATTACTTGAAAGGTCTCAGAATTTTACAGCTGAAATGGATAGATATAAACCCTAAGTTCTATGCTAACAGTTTCTTCTTCTTAGATCACACCGATCTAGATACTGACCAGTCTCAACGTTGCTTAACTTGGGTGAACCTACATAGTTTCAACGGATTTTCTTCTTAGTAAAATCATTTATTTGCCAGGTCGAAATAGTCGTCAGATGTTTTAAAGAGTTTTTCTGCCATCGATCTCAGCGATGTTCGTATAGTGTATATATATATATATATATATATATATATATATATATATATATATATGTATATATATATATATATATATATATATGTATATATATATATATGTATATATATATATATATATATATATATATATATAGAGATAGATAGATAGATAGGAGGATCGGATTTCTTTCATATGAAATAACTTTTTATGAGGAAATTGCTGTCTGACGCTTTGTAATTACGCACTCATGTCGTTTTTGGCTAAAGGAAAGGGGCGTTAAAAACAACAAAAGTAAATAAAAATAAAAATAAAAATAAAAGAGAATTGCCTGGTCGGTGTCACTTTTCCAGTGGACTCACCTTTCAGATTTAAATAATTCACACTACACTTCCGACTCAAAATACCTGTGTTTTTTCCCCGACCCCAGGTATTTAATCCATCCCCTTCGCCATGTCAATCTTTTAAGATCAATCCGTCTGTAGGCATGTATCTATTTACCTATATTTATAGGCACTATGTCAGTATATATATATATATATATATATATATATATATATATATATATATATATATATATATATATATATATATATATATATATATATATATATATATATATATATATATATATATATTACATTTTTTGTCTTTTCTAAGCGTGGTTTAGATAAGGCACAGGGTCGAAAATAGGAGGCAACCGGTGAGGATCGAACTCACTACCTAGTCACAATTTATCTAATGAGACAAAATGCTATTACAAAACGTCGAGGTACGATATATATATATATATATATATATATATATACATATATATATATATATATATATATTGATAGTATTAGTGGTAAATATACACATATATATGCAATCATATATCTAAAATATATAAATATATATACATACATACATATATATATATATATATATATATATATATATATATATATATATGTATAAAAAATAATTCCAAGAGGATAGAATCCAGGTAGAACTCAATGTCCAGGACAGAGTATAGATTTAATAAAAAGGCTTAAACACTAATATTCCAGGGTCACAATTTATTCCATTGGAATCGTGAAATCGATCCAATTCATCAGACCTACAAATTCAAAAAGAAAACAGAAAACAACTCCGGGAATAAAAAATAAAATTTAGTGAGAGTCTATGTATGAGAGTGTGGGGCGAATGCTAGGGTAAATGAAAGCTATAGGGAGGGGTAACAGACGAGAGAAGGACAGGAAGGTCTAAAGATGAAGGGGGGGGGGGTAAAATTTAACAGAGAGAAGTTTTAAAGAGGGGAGTCAAAGACGGTTTAAGTGAGAGAAATATGAATATTTTCAAATGTCTAATACATTAAAGAGACACCGGAAAAGAGTATACATTTTGTCGTGACATACACACACAATAGACAAATAATCTTAAAGCTCAGAAGTTGAGAGAGGGAGAGGAAAAGAAAATGGTCAGGGGGAGATGGGTTGTTGGAACTAAAACCGAAGGGCATTTATAAAAGAACCGCTGTGTAATCAAGAAAATTTGACAAAGTTAATATCGACTACAGGTTCCAAATCCAATATAAACATATAAAAATAACGATTATCTAATCCAGCAAGGACCTCTTTGACTCCCCCTTTTAAAACCTCTCTCTGTTAAATTTTAATCCACCCTTCATCTTTAGACCTTTCTGTCATTCTCTCGTCTGTTACCCGTCCCTATAGCTTTCATTTACCCTAGCATTCGCCCAACACTCTCATACATAGACTTTCACTAAATTTTATTTTTTATTCCCGGAGTTGATTTTTCTGTTTTCTTTTTGAATTTGTAGGTCTGATGAATTGGTTCGTATTTACGATTCCAATGGAATACATTATGACCATGGAATATTAGTGTTTAAGCCTTTTTATTATATATATATATATATATATATATATATATATATATATATATATATATATATACATATACTATTTACATTATCTTTGATATTGACCAACTTATCCCATAAATATAGCACACTTTAAAACTATCTTTCTTCATATATATATATATATATATATATATATATATATATATATATATATATATATATATATATATATATATCTGTCTATATTTCTGAGATGAGGTATTATGTACACTATTTACATTATTCGGACTATTGCCCTCATCTTTATTTCCACATTTATCATAACGTTTCGGCCGTTGTACGCTCGGGCCTTCTTCAGGTGGTTGGAATGTCGAAAACTTTATTTCGCTCTCTGGGGTAGACTGTTCTAGTTCCACGTGCCATGTCTGATGGATGTCAGTTATCAATTATCTCCTGTTAATTCTCCTCTCCAAGTTATCCACCGCCTTCACCGGGTATTGAACTCATACTCTTTGGGTCCTGTCACTGGATCTAACTAATATAGGATTCAGTTCGACATTCCAACCACCTGAAGAAGGCCGGAGCGTATAACGGCCGAAACGTTGTGATAAATATGGCCACAATGATGAGCACAATACATTATTTACATTATTCAGACTAGTGTCCTCATCTTTGTCGCCATATTTATTACAAGGTTTCGGCGGTTGTATGTTCCGGCCTTCTTCAGGGGGTTGGAATGTCGAACTGAACCCTTTATTTTGCTCACTGGGGTAGACTGTTCTAGTTCCACGTGCCATATTTAATGGATATCAGTTATCAGTTAGCTCCTCAAGGACACATGGCACAGTGGATAAAGGCGTTGGTTAGATCCAGTGACCGGACCCAAAGATTATGAGTTCAATACCCGGCTAAGGCAGTGGAGAACTTTCAGAGGGAAATTAACAGGAGATAACTGATAACTGATATCCATTAAATATGGCACATGGAACTAGAACAGTCTATCCCAGTGCGCGAAATAAAGGGTTCATTTCGACATTCCAACTAACTGAAGAAGACCGGAGCGGACAACGGCCGAAACGTTGTAATAAATATGGCGACAAAGATGAGGACAATAGTTCGAATAATGTAAATAGTGTACATAATACCTCATCTCAGAAATACAGACAGATACTGAAATGTCGAAACGTTGTAATAAATATGGCGACAAAGATGAGGACAATAGTCCGAATAATGTAAATAGTGTACATAATACCTCATCTCAGAAATATAGACAAATACTGAAAGGTTGCAACGTTGTGATAAATATGGTGACAAAAATGAGGACAATAGTCTGAATAATATAAATAATGTACATAATACCTCATCTCAGAAATATAGAGAGATACTGAAAGGCCGAAACGTTGTAATAAATATGGCGACAAAGATGAGGACAATAGTCCGAACAATGTAAATAGTGTACATAATACCTCATCTCTGAAATATAGACAGATACTGAAAGGCCGAAACGTTGTAATAAATATGGCGACAAAGATGAGGACAATAGTCCGAGCAATGTAAATAGTGTACATAATGCCTCATCTCTGAAATATAGACAGATACTGAAAGACTGAAACGTTGTAATAAATATGGCGACAAAGATGAGGACAATATTCCGCATAATGTAAATAGTGAAAATATTATTCATTCTTCGGTATCTGTCTGAAGAAGGCCGGAGAGTACAACGGACGATACGTTGTGATAAATACGGCAACAAAGTTGAGGACAATAGTCCAAATAATGTAGATAGTGTCATTCATTCTTTTATTAGTATTTACAAAAAGTAAAATCTATACACACAAAACAAAGAAAGCTATGAAAATTTTAAAATATTAGGGGTTTATGTTTTTTTCCACAGTTAAAAAAAATGCAGTGGTAGGGTGGGGGGACAATTCTAGAAAGAAATTAGTGTGGTAAAGGTTAAGCTGGTCTCCTTAGATACACATTTTTTAACCTGCCTCTGACTGGTGGATGGATCTGGTCTCCGGTAGCAAGGATCTGTCATAATTGAAATCGCCGTGGAATTTCTGAGTGCCGATTATCAGTGATACTTATCTATGGTGGAATTTTCTCAGTGTTTCCTTCTTTTTTTTTTTTTGTCACACATTAATGGGGGCAATAAATAAATAAATAAATAAATAAATAAGGGAAGATGATTGTGGTTGGGGGCGGGGTGAAAAGCGGATGGGAGGGAATCGACCGGAAACCAGTCGACTGTGAAAGAAGTCACCATGAAGAAGTTTATGTGGGCGTGGAAAAAGCAATTATCGGTGTTTCTATTCAGTTTTTATTATATGTCTTTATTTTATTTTTTTTTATTGCTTTCTTTCTTCGAATTCTTCTTTCTTTCATTCTTTTATTTAGTCTCATTTCCTTATCTTTAGGCCTGCCTCTTTCTTTCTTTCTTTCTTTCATACCTTTGTTCGATTCTCTTTCCTTTTCATCATTCTCCTTCACGTCGACTTTTTTCTTTCTTCTTTTCTTTCTAACGATCCATTATTTAAACTTCTTTCTTTCTTTCTTTCTTTTTTCTTTCTTTCCTTCTTTCTTTCTTTCTTTCTTTCTTTCTTTAGTCTTATTTCCTTACCTTTAGGCCTGCCTCTTTCTTTCTTTCATACCTTTGTTCGTTTCTCTTTCCTTTTCATCATTCTCCTGTATGTCTTTCTTTCTTTCTTTCTTTCTTCCTTTCTTTCTTTCTTTCGTCTTATTTCCTTACCTCTAGGTCTGCATCTTTCTTTCTTTCATACCTTTGTTCGTTTCGCTTTCCTTTTCATCATTCTCCTTCATGTCTTCTTTTTTCTTTCTTCCCTTCTTTCTTACGATACATTTTAAAAACTTCTTTCTTCCTTCTTTCTTCCTTTCTTTCTTTCTTTCTTTCTTTCTTTCTTTCTTCCTTTCTTTTCCCCACGGTCCGTCTTTCTTTATTTATTTATTTCATTATTTATTTATTACGATCCATTTTTTGCTCTTCTTTCTTTCTTTCTTTCTTTCTTTCTTTCTATCCATTATTTTAATTTTCTTTCTTACTTTTAGAACTTTTGTTTGTTTCATTTTTTCTCGGGATCCATGTTCTTAATTGTTTATTCTTTCTTTCTTTCTTTCTTTTTGTTTGTTTCTCTTTTCTTTTCATAATTCTTTCTTGTCGTTTGTCTTTCCTTCTTTCTTCCTTGCGATCTATTTTCTTTATTCTTCTGTCTTTCTTCAAATTTTCATCTTTCTTTTTGTTAATTTTTCCTTTTGTTTCTTTCTTTTCATACAGTTTTTTTTATTTATTTGTATCCATCTCTCTTATATCTTCCTTTCTTAACTTTTTTCTTTGTTCCTTCCATTTCCTTTCCTCTCGTCATCTGTTTACTTTATTTTCCTTTTGTTTTTCGTTCATAAATTGTATTTGTTTCTCTTTCTCTTTCTTTTTCATTATCATTCTTGCTTATGCTTTCGTCTTTCCCTTCCTTCTTTTATTTGCTTCTAGTGATTAATTATTCTTTTTCTTTCTTTCTTTTTCTTTCTTTCTTTCTTTCTTTCTTTCTTTCTTTCTTTCTTTCGTCTCTCCGTCTTTCTTTCTTACGTCTCTCCGTCTTTCTTTCTTTCTTCCGTCTCTCCGTCTTTCTTTCTTTCTTTCTTTCATCTCTCCGTCTTTCTTTCTTTCCCATCATGTCTTCATTTTTTCTCGTCATTCTTCTGATTATTTGCTTGTTCCTTTCTTTCTTTCTTTTGCCTCACCATCTTTCTTTTTTTCTCCCGTCTCTCTTTCTTTCTTCCGTCACTCCGTCTTTCTTTCTTTTTTCTTTCTTTCTTTCTTTCTTTCTTTCGTCTCTCCGTCTTTCTTTCTTTCGTTCTTCCGTCTGTTCGTCTTTCTTTCTTTCGTCTCTACGTCTTTCTTTCTTTCTCCTGTCTCTCAGTTTTTTCTTTCTTTCTTTCTTTCTTTCTTTTTTTCTTTCTTCCTTCCTTTCGTCTCTCCGTCTTTCTTTCTTTCCCATCATATGTTCATATTTTCTCGTCATTCTTCTGATTATTTGCTTCTTTCTATCTTTCTTTCTTTCTTTCTTTCGTCTCTCCCTCTTTCTTTCTTTCTTTCTTTCTTTCTTTCTTTATTTATTTATTTATTTATTTATAAATTTATTTATAAATTTCTAATCGCGACTCCTTACCCCAATTCTCCTGAAAAACCGAAACATTTTTTTTTTAATCTCTTCTTGATTTGTTGTTAGAATTTCCAGCACCTTCTCTTATGTATTCCAGTTTTGGGGAAATAACAAAAAAAAAACCTTCAAATTAAAATATGCATATAAGTTAAGATTGATTTGAATAACAATAATTAATTCATCCAGCCTAGAAGGAATCCTCAACGGAAAGCACTGTTTCGTACAATCCTGGGTACTCATCAGCATTGGACATGCCCTTACCGAATATCGAACCCCGAACGTTACGACATGATGCAAGCGCCTTACACACTGGACCAACATGTCTTGCATCACATCCGGGGTTATGAGATGTAGCGGACGTTCTTCTGAGTTCAAGATTGGTCATCGTGTTTCTCAAAAGTGCTGCCAATATTAAACGATCATAGGCTGAAGGATTCGACTTGTGGTCGGGGCAGAACGGCGTTCGATCCCGAAGTCCGCAGTCGGGGTATGAGATTTAACCCTAGAACACTAACCATCTGTTAAAGTTACACCACTACTAAACATGGGTATATCATACCCGATTTTGAAAATATCAAAAAAAAAAAAAAAAAATTAATTATAAATCTTTATTTGAAATATTTTACATGCAGGCACTTCAAACTTTGTACTTTGAGTTAACATTAATAGGAACTGAAAAACATATTATTTAGGTAAGAAAATCAGGTACTGAAAATTGTAATTAAAAATAGGAAAATTTGCGCTGGGTACTATGTACCCAGGGTTAGTGTTCTAGGATTAATTGTCATAAGGTAGTACTCATATAAAATAGAAATTTTATTGTAACGTAATTTTGTACAATAATGGATGATATGTAATATAGGCGAACAATTCAACGAGAAAAAATTTTAATCTGTTTTTCCCCACCGCATTCTACTACATCTAAATTTTCTTAAGGTAGTCTTCATATAAAATCCAAATTTTATTGTAAACTAATTATGTACAATAATGGATTATATGCAATATAGATGAACAATTCAATTAGAAAAACGGAAAATAAATCCAATGTATCTAAATACAAATTAGAGACATGTCATAATAGATGATTCCATCTTAAATACATCAACAATGTTTTGTATGATCATGGCTCTCGACAACTTCCTGTCTTGCTGCTCAAAGTAACTCTTAGTCTTACCCTTTTATATTCTTTTTGTTCTACTATCCAGGCCCCGTGCAAGGGTCTTGTACCTGCCACCAAATCTATGATACCCCCACATTCTATTACATCTCAGTTTTCATAAGGTAGTCTTCATATAAAATACAATTTTCATTGTAACCTAATTGTGTACAATAATGGATCATATGCAATATAGGTGAACAATTCAACTAGAAAAATTGAAAATAAATCCAATGTATCTAAATACAAATTAGAGATATGTCATAATACAGATCATTCCATCTTAAATAAATCAACAACGTTTTGCCCGATCATGGCTCTCGACAACTTCCTGTATTTTGCGTCTCAAAGTAATTTGCGCTGGGTACTATATACCCATGGTTAGTGTTCTAGGTTTAAAGGTCCAGATGTTAAAGGACGTCCTTCTGCAGTTTACAATAAACCAAATAAAAACAGCCACTCGTCAGGGAAGAAAAGAGTTTCAGGGAGAAAATAATAAGTTGTCTAGCGGTCAGAAAGTGACAGTCAACCTTTTTTCAGGGCACATTATGAAGTAGGTATGCTTGGAAATTCCAACTCTCATAGGTGCGGGTCTAGGGGGTTGGCGTCAGAAAAGTGAAAATGAGAGTTTAAATTGACTATCTTGTGGAATTGGAGACAGCAATACACCCCACAGAAACAAAAGAAAGCTGTGAATAACCACGCCCCAAGATAAAAGTAAATCCTAAACATTTAATTATAAAGACTGTCTACACATTTCCATATTGAAAGCAGTCAACTATAATCATGACTGTTACGAAATAGCATATCTAAAAAAAGGCATAAGTTTATATATATATATATATATATATATATATATATATATATATATATATATATATATATATAAGGCAGGATGTGTGAGTGTGTCTATTGTTAAATCAAGAATTCGAAGGTTTTTCGACACGAGTATAGTTACCTATATATATATATATATATATATATATATATATATATATATATATATATATATATATATATATATAGGTAACTATATATATATATATAGGTAACTATACTCGTGTCGAAAAACCTTCGAATTCTTGATTTAACAATAGACACACTCACACATCCTGCCTTATATATATATATATATATATATATATATATATATATATATATATATATATATATATATATAAACTTAAAAGGAAGCATGTGTGTGTGTATGTGTGTAACGAATGCACGGCCGCAATTTTCGACGGATTTGCACCAAAATTTACATGCACATGCTCCAAGTTAGCGGAAAGGTCAAGACCGACTTTGCATTTCCCAACTCCCATCTATAGTGGAAATAATCGATTTTTTCATGCTTCTACGGCAGTTTTCATGTAGTTTGCGGCCATTTTCTACTGGCCAGAGTGAGGGCCTATAGCTGGCTGCCACGAATAGGCAGGAAGATTCTACTGGCCAGCGTGAGAGCCAATAGCTAACTGACACGAATGTTAACTAGCATGCAACAAAAATCGATAGCTGCATTCGTCACAAGTGGGAAAAATTTAAATCTGCACGGCACTTTACTCCAATTGGCTCATTCGTTTGCTTCAACTCAACGTTGATTCTGATTCCGCAGAACTGGGTTGGGTGGGAAAAGTATTTGTTGTTAACATTCTTTTTTCATTCGGTTTTTCCAGTTACGAGTCCTTTTTTAAAGCTGATCGTTTTGTGTTCATTTTGTCTAGTTCTATTTTCGTAACAGATTTAATGTTTGGTATAGAGCTTAGAAAAAATTCGCAGTGTGAGATAGGCAAGAAGTAAGGCATGTAGCAACATCAGCACGGCAAAGGGCACTCCTTTAAAGGCAAGGAAGGGCAAAAATATTTTAAGTCAAGTGATAGCGATTGCTGTATGAGTCGTACGATTTTTTGAATTAAGCACGGGTAACGCCGGTCCATGCTGCTAGTATATATATATATATATATATATATATATATATATATATATATATATATATGTACAAATAAAAAGAGAAATGTCTAATGTTTAAAATATAAAATGATGTGAGACCTCTATATCAAAATCAACAGAGCCCAAGAGTTTTAATAATTTCACCCAGAGTAAGGCGATAATGCCACTAAGACGCAAATAGCTACTGGGAGTTAAAGAGAATGAGAAGGTTTTACAGGGAACCGGAAAACCAATCTTTTGTAATCAATTCACGCTAAGTAAGGCGATAATGCCACTAAGACGCAAAGGGCGACTGGTAGTGAAAGAGAATGAGAAGATTTTATAAGCAACCGGAAAAGCATTTTTTTTTAAAAAAATCAATTCGCTGAAAGTAAGGCGATAATGCCACTAAGACGTTAGGGGCTGTTGAGAGTTTAAACAGAATGAGAAAACATTACAATTAACCGGAAAATCAATCTTTTTTTACTCAAATCACCCAGAGTAACATCTATTCCTGTTCAAAATACCGTGGTTGAAAGTAAACAGGACGACAGTCGAACCTATCTTCTCCTATTAAGGAAAAATAACAAAGAACTATTAAATAAAATTTCAGAGTTTAGATGGAGACGTTAGAAGTATAGAGGGGAATAAGACTTTAGAAGGAACCGGGGAGGTGTGTGAACCGGGCGAAAAATAATATATTATAATAATATTATTAAGACAATAATATCAAAATCTATTACACAGTCTCAAGCAATAGCAATCATCAGACGGAAATAATCTGGAACCAATAGCTATAATCTGATTTAGCTAATCCATAAATGGCAGATATCTACAATCCTGGATGTGTTTCTTTTTTAATTAAATTCATATGTCGATATATATTTTATGCCAGGTCACCTATTCTCTGTAGGATAATCGATTTTTCAATGAAGCTCAAATTGCATCCTTCTACATCTCCGTTATATGGCTTTAACCAGTATTTGATAATTGAGGCTCCCCTTCCGTTTTTAATGGCTTCTCTATAGAATTTGTCCTCGGGTTACGTCAGACCTAAATATTCAACTAAACTGATTGAATAAATTACAGATATTATGTCTGCTAATTTTTAACAAAATCCTTTCATACTCACGAATAACCTTCTGTGTATTGACATAAAAGGTTGAGAGAAATGTACTATAGTTGTTTAAATTTCTTTTATTTTCATTTCCCGAGTACTTTCGATCTTCTTCCAAGATCATCTTCAGGGGTGCAAGTAGTACAAAACTATATGTTGTTCATTAGTACAAGTATTTATACAAAGTTGTGCGTTGTTATCCATTACAGTAATGTTTTTTTTGTTTTTTTTCATTATACTTTTATATGCAAAACGTTTTGACAACGTGCTAAGCGTGAAAAAAATGATCCATTATGGAATTTTTTTCATGTTATAATGTCACGTTGATGCGCGCATTAAAGTGCGAAAAAACTGTTCCTTTACAGGCATTTCAGAAAATTACTGCTCTATTCATAGTTGATTCTGTTCAGTGCCGGCTTTAATTTATTTTTTTTAATATAAATTGCTTCTAGGATCTGTAGCTTGAATTTATATTTTTTTCTTGTAGGATAGTTGTGTTGTCGATCTTGATTGGGCCTTCATCGCAATTACTAGGGAGGAGTAGATGTGATAGGCAACATTAAACTACAGAAGAACTCAAAACTGATCGCTGCATTTAAGTATTGAATTAATGTTTAAACTTACCTTTTAAAAGTTTAAAGAAAATTCTTCTGCCGCCATTTAATTTTAAAGACGATGATGTACGTAGGTTCTTACTTTCCGTACAAACAATTATTTTTATTTCATGGATAACACAAGAGCCCATTAAGTGTCCTGGGGAAAGTCACAAACTCTATGACGGGTATGGAAAAAAATTGATCTATAGGGTTGAGATAGAAAAAAAAATCGATCATCACGAGATTTTCCGAACCTATAATACGGATTTTTGTGGGGATATTAGTAAAAACGTTTAAAAATTTTTAATCCGGGACAACTTTGAACAAACGAATCTTAGAATACCAGAAACGAACCAAAATTCGAATCGCATAAACCAATAACCTTTTTTTCTTTCTACACAAAGTACATTATTTTATTGGATAGATTGATCGATTTGATGTTTTTTACCGTTTATCAACCTTATTCAGCTTATTTAACGCCAGAAAATATTTTTAGAACTTAAGAATTTTCCGTAGATAAAAATGATTAATTAACTACCGCATTTGACGGCATATAAGACCCTTTTTTTTTTTTACTAAAAATTTGCTTTGAAAATTCCCCTGCGTCTTATATGCCATATGTAGGTTTAAAATTCAATCAAAATTTTTATGTCCAAATTATTCCACTAAGACGTTTACAAGACGCAGGTTGTATAGATCATATAAAGACAAATATTTTGACTGAATTTTAATGGTAACTGTTCTGTTTTGCTCAATATAAATTGCTTCTATGATCTGTAGCTTGAATTTATATTTTTTCTTGTTGTAGGATAGTTGTGTTGTCGATCTTGATTGGGCCTTCATCGCAATTGCTAGGGAGGAGTAGATGTGATAGGCAACATTAAACTACAGAAGAACTCAAAACTGTTCGTTGCATTTAAGTATTGAATTAATGTTTAAACTTACCTTTTAAAAGTTTAACGAAAATTCTTCTGCCGTCATTTAATTTTAAGACGATGATGTACGTAGGTCTTTACTTCCCGTACAAACAATTATTTTTATTTCATGGGTAACACAAGATCCCATTAAGTGTGCTGGGGAAAGACACAAACTCTATGGCTGATATGGAAAAAAATTGTTCTATAGGGAGAGATAGAAAAAAATCGAGCATCACGATATTTTCCGAACATATAATACGGATTTTTGCGGGGATCTTATTAAAAACGTTTAAAAATTTTAATCCGGGACAACCATGAACAAACGAATCTTAGAATACCAGAAATGAACGAAAAATCGAATCGCATAAACCAATAACCGTTTTTTCTTTCTACACAAATTATATTATTTTATTGGATGGATTGATCGATTTGGTGATTTTTTACGGTTTATCAACCTTGTTGAGCTTATTGAACGCCAGAAAATATTTTTTAGAGTTTAAGAATTTTCCGTACATAATAAAGATTAATTAAGTACCGTATTTGACGCCATATAAGACGCACTTTTTTTTTTTACTAAAAATATCTTTTAAAATTCCTATTTGTCTTATATGCCATATGTAAGTTTAAATTTCGCGATAGTCGGCCGAAATTAGCTACCTGGTAACTTCTAATAGATTAGACTTTAGAGTAACTTTTATATACCTATTGTCATTATTTAAAAGGCTATTATGCAGATTAAAATGTTATTGATAATTTTCATTATATTAATTTCATCATGTTTAATATTAGAACTTTGTTTCACTAAAATTATGGGCAATAAATTCAAATTATATATTTGTAAAATATATTTGATTCATTAATATTTTTCTTGCGATAACTTCCGGTTGCATTGGTATAAATACAATCAGAATTTTTATATCTTAATTATTCCACTAAGATGTTTACAAGACGCAGGTTGCACAGATCATATAAAGGAAAATTTTTGACTGAATTTTAATGGCAACTGTACTGTTTTGCCCAGTTGTAATAATTGCTTGATTTTGATTTTGTTTTCTTACCTTTGGATATAATAAAGATGTTCTTTTTTCCTCGTTATTTTTCGTTTAATTGTAATCATGGTTTGTTTAACCAAAATAATACCTCATAAATATAACCTAGGCTGTACCATTTACTAAAATTGTTTACTAATTTTAGTAATTACTATTTTTTCTTGATTTGCCCCGCTGAAATTGGGGCGCGTCTTATAAACACGTGCGTCTTATATGGCGTCAAATACGGTAAATGACCCACAATAAGTTGATATGCCGCTAAATAAACCAAACCAATAAATACTTTTCCATTCTTCTTGTTTTTTTTTTTTATTCTATCCAAAATTATCATGTCTCTTTGTTTGATAACATTTCTTTAATAAATTAGATGACACACTATTTAACGACGATGATAGCAGTATTGAAAATGAGTCTCAGAGTTTTGACAACGAAGCCGACGAATTTTATGGATTTGAAGATGAATAAAATTTTAATGCTAGCTGTACTGTTTTACTCAATTGTAATAATTGCTTGATTTTTATTTTGTTTTCTTATCTTTGCATATAATAAAGTTTTTATAGGCTCGTGTTCATTTTCCTATTATTTTTATTATTATGTATGAGTAAATTATATATGTATATATATATATATATATATATATATATATATATATATATATATATATATAAGTTTCCAAACTATATGAATTTAAACGTGCCACTAGGTCGGCATCTCAGTCCTATCCTTTCACTGTCGAAACGGTTCTACTCTTTAACACTTCCCGTCTGTGGAACTCCCTTCCTCTTAGTTGCTTCCATGACAGTAATAGAACTTCAAATGTTCAAATGCAATGTCAATCGACATCTCCAGATGCCTTGACCTAATTCCCCGTCCTTCTCTACATCCTTTCCTCTACCACGCCTCTTTACTCTATGTAACCCCTTGCGTACTAGTGGCACTCCCGCCTTGTTTGGGGTGAAAAGCTTAAAAAAATATATTTTCCTATTATTTTTCGTTTAATTGTAATCATGGCTTGTTTAACCAAAATAGTACCTCATAAATATAACTTAGGCTCTACCATTTAGTGATAATTTTACTAATTTTAGTAATTACTGATCTTTTCTTGATTTTCCCTGCTGAAATTGGGGTGCGTCTTATACACCCGTGCGTCTTATATGCCATCAAATACGGTAAATTGCGATGAAAGACGATGAACAAAGTGCGCTAATCAACTATTTTAGGAAAAAGAAAAATCGATTCCAATCAATATAATTTCTGTTTGAAATACACCCGACTATTTTGCTTACTGG
>OZ038519.1:28096270-28148770 GCA_964036315.1 Acanthosepion esculentum | reverse complement strand
CCAAATTAATATTTAATTTAAGATATATTATTATTATTATTATTATTATTATTATTATTATTATTATTATTATTATTATTATTATTATTTCCGATATATTAATATAATTATTATATCGAATATATATTTTGCCAAATTAATATTTAATTTAAGATATATTATTATTATTATTATTATTATTATTATTATTATTATTATTATTATTATTATTATTATTATTTCCGATATATTAATATAATTATTATATCGAATATATATTTTGCCAAATAAATATTTAATTTAAGATATATTATTATTATTATTATTATTATTATTATTATTTCCGATATATTAATATAATTATTATATCGAATATATATTTTGCCAAATTAATATTTAATTTAAGATATATTATTATTATTATTATTATTATTATTATTATTATTATTATTATTGTTATTATTATTATTATTATTATTATTTCCGATATATTAATATAATTATTATATCGAATATATATTTTGCGAAATTAATATTTAATTTAAGATATATTATTATTATTATTATTATTATTATTATTATTATTATTATTATTATTATTATTATTATTATTTCCGATATATTAATATAATTATTATATCGAATATATATTTTGCCAAATTAATATTTAATTTAAGATATATTATTATTATTATTATTATTATTATTATTATTATTATTATTATTATTATTATTATTATTATTATTATTATTATTTCCGATATATTAATATAATTATTATATCGAATATATATTTTGCCAAATTAATATTTAATTTAAGATATATTATTATTATTATTATTATTATTATTATTATTATTATTTCCGATATATTAATATAATTATTATATCGAATATATATTTTGCTAAATTAATATTTAATTTAAGATATAATATTATTATTATTATTATTATTATTATTATTATTATTATTATTATTATTATTATTATTATTATTTTCTATGCATTAATATTAATTATATTAATGTATAGAAAATAATATTATACCGAACATATATTTTTCAGATTTCCTATTCAAATTAATATTTAATTTAAAACATATGTTGTATACCATACCTATGAACACTAATGTGTATGTCCCAATCTTCATAAATACGTTAGACACGATTGTAATTAGTGGGGCGGAGTAATATGTTTTCTAAGTAGTGCATTAGTAGTAGTGGTTTACCTATTTCACGCCGCTGGCGAGTATTTCATTTTGTTGATGTTATAAAGATTAGCATTTCATTTCCAACCTCCGTTTTGGTTATTGTTCATTCAGTAACCCTTCCTAGGTTACAACACTATCTATCTATCTATCTATCTATCTATCTATCTATCTATCTATCTATCTCATTCTGTTCAATATCTATCTATATATCTATCTATCTATCTATCTGTTATATACCGTACCTATGATCGCTATGACCCAATCCCCATGAATCCGATGGACACTGTTGTAAGTCAGAGGGTAATATACTGTCCAAGTAGTCCACCACTAGACGTTGTTTACCTATTTCACGCCGCTGGCGAGTATTGTATTTTGTGGATTTTATAAAGATTACCATTTCATTTCCAACCTCCGTTTTGGTTATTGTTCATTCAGTAAGCCTTTCTATGTTACAACAATATTATTATTATTATTATTATTATTATTATTATTATTATTATTATTATTATTATGTCAGATACATAATTATTATCATATCGAATATATATTTTATTTCCAATTTAATTTCATTTCCAATTTATTATTATCATTATTGATTTTTACCATCATTATTATTATTATTATTATTATTATTATTATTATTATTATTATTATTTTCTTTGATATCTGGCGTTTACACATTTCCTAAGGTTAGAAATGGCATCATGACACATTCTACTGAAAAAAAAAATTATTACATATATAAAGCCATTCGTAATGTGTGGGCTGTACTTGTCAAAACAATTTTTTGTATCTCTTTGAGGCATGGACTTCCAGAGATCCCTTTAATTGGTCTACTGGAACCTTTTCCAACAAGTCCAAGGGCTCCAACTACAACAGAGATTGTTGATGTTCCCATGTGCCACATTTTTTATTTATTATTATTATTATTATTATTATTATTATTATTATTATTATTTTGTTCTTTGGTTTCTGTTGAATACTCATATCTTTTCGGGTCCCAACCAGAGACCTAAGATCAGAAATGGCACCACGATATTTTCCACTGAGCAATTTAAAAAAAAAGGACACATATTTCACATAAATAAAGCCCTTCGTAAGGTGTGGGCTGTACTCGTGAGAAGAATTTTTTGTATTTCTGTAAGGCATGACAGGAATTTCTTCAATGTGTCTATTGGTATCTTTTCCAATCAATCCGAGGGCTCCAACTACAACAGGAATTGTTGATGTTCTCATGTGGCACGTTTTTGAGATTTCGATTCAAGTTCATTACATTTTGATAGCTTTTTGAAGATCTTCAAAGATACATTGCAGTCTGCATCGACTGCCATGTCATTCAGGAGGGACATTTTGACTTTACGGTCTCTAATCGCGATGTCAGGGTGATTATTCTGTCTGTGTGTATTTTAAAGTCCCATAAAATTATTATAACTATCTCCGTAAGCGGGTAATTATTATTATTATTATTATTATTATTATTACATTTACTTTGTTTTCTGGTGTGTACTCATTTATTTCCGTGTCCCCACCAGAGACCTAAGGTCAGAAATGACATCATGACATTTTCCATTGAGGAGTTTTGAAAAATAAATCGCACATATTTTACATAGACATAGATTTGTAAGGTGTGGGCTGTACTCGTGAGAACAATTTTAATTTGTATTTCTTTAAGGCATGGACTTCCAGGAATCCCTTCAATAATACTATTGGAATCTTTTCCAACCAATCCGAGGGCTCCAACTACAACAGGGATTGTTGATGTTCCCATGCACCACATTTTTGAGATTTCGATTTCAAGGTCTTTGTATTCCGACAGCTTTTTGAATATCTTCAAAGATACATTGCAGTCTGCAGGGACTGCCATGCCAATAAGGAGGCACTTTTTTTTTTTTGCTTGTGGTCTTTAATAACAATGTCTGGGTAGTTGACTTTGTTCTGTCAGTGTGTATTGTGTAGTCCCATAAAATTGTAACAGGTCCTATCTCCGTAACCGGGTCTGGGTGGTGTTCATACCAATTTCTTTCAGTTTCCTTCCCGTAGAAGTTGCATATTTTTCAGTGCAGATATTGGCCCACTCTGTCATGCCGGGTTTTATTCTCAGTGGGTGCCAATATACAAGATGGTCAACTGTTTCTGGATATTTATCACCGAATCTGCATTTTGGGCTAACACAGTATTTTAGTATATGTGCTTGATAATTCCTAGTTAACAAGCATTGGTCCTGTGCAGCAATGATAAAACCTTCAGTTTCAGCTTTCAACCCTGCACTACGTAGCCACTGATGGGTACGGTTTTTGTCTACGTCAGCTTGTTTGGTACCGGCAGAGTATTGGCCATGAAGCGGTTTATCTTGCCATTGTTTCTGTATCTGGTCGGTCGCATTTCTCTTTGCTGTCTTTTTTAAGTATTTTGCAGCTTCAACCGATGTATTGTGCTTTACTTGTATTTCTGCGTCCATTTATTATTATTATTATTATTATTATTATTATTATTATTATTATTATTATTATTATTAATAATAATAATAATAATAATAATTAATTAATTAATTAATTAATTAATACTTTTGGCTCATATTAACTTTCATATCAATTTGCAATTATCCTTTATGCATTACAAGTTAATACCCGTCAAAACTATTATTATTATTATTGATAATATTTTTGACGGGTATTAATTTGCATATGAATTTGTAATCGCTTCCTTTTATCGCGATTCGACTCGGGCCATTGATCCCGGGCAGCACTGATCGGGTGTTGCTAATCATTTATTTTCGATCTCCGTTGTCTATTCCCTGCCGTAAATCGACGGCCTGGAATTTATTTCCATAAAAGTCAACTGCAAATTAATATGAAAGTTAATATGAGTCAATAATAATAATAATAATAATAATAATAAAAATAACAACAACAACAATGAAGATCTTTATCTATGCGAAATGTATGTTGGGGGTGGGGGTGATTACAAAAATGACCACTGGAAAATGTCATGAAGCCATTTCTGACCATTTGGGACCCGGAAAGAAATGTGTATACAGCAGAAATCAAAGGAAAGGAAACAACAACATCAATAATAATAATAATAATAATGATGATGATGATAATAAAAATGATGATGATGATGATGATGATGATGATGATGAGGAGGAGGATAATAATAATAATAATGATGATGATGATAATAATGATGATGATGATGATGGTGGTAATAATAATAATGATGATAATATTAATGATGATGATGATGATGATGATGATAATAATGATGATGATGATGATGGTAATAATAATGATGGTGATGATGATGATGATGATGATAATGATGATGCTGATGATGCTGATGATAATAATAATGATGATGATGATGATGGTAATAATGATGATGATGATGATATGATGATGATGATGATGATGATGATGATGATGATGATGATGATGATGATGATGATGATGGTGATGATTATGATGATGATGGTAATAATAATAATAATAATGATGATGGTGATGATGATGATGATAATAATAATAATAAACGCAAAGTTTAATTCTTGCTGCACAGGACCCATGCTTGCTAACTAGAAATTATTGATGTCTTTTGTGCCACATTTTTTTAGATTTCCACTTCTTTGTATTTTGATAGCTTTTTCATATATATATATATATATATATATATATATATATATATATATATATATATTATAAAATGGACATAAAAATGTCTTAAAATAATTGTCGAAGTTTGTCCATTTCATAATGTGTGACGTAATTTGTTTACATTTGGATACGCTTTGAGCAGATATGAATGTACGTGAGAGATTGAAGTTTAAAGGCAGTAAATTCAACTTAGCTAATCGAACGATCCTCGAGTGGTTAAGAACACGTGAGCCGATATGACGGTTTGGTACAGGATACAGGTTCGGTTCCTGTCGGAGGACGAATATTTTCTATGAAAATTTCTCGGGCATTCAGGCCAGTAAATGATGTTAATACTGTTTATTATAAAACAGAGCATTTTACTTAAATATTTGTATCTATAAAAAGAATGTATAAACATAAAAATGTCTTTAAATAATTGTCGAACTTTGTCCATTTCATAATGTGTGCATATATATATATATATATATATATATATATATATATATATATATATATATATAAAATGCAGGATGTATGTGTGTGTAACGAATTCACGGCCGCAATTTTCGACGGATTTGCACCAAAATTTACATGCACATGCTCCAAGATAGCAGGAAGGCCAAGACTGACATTGCATTTCCCAACTCCCATCGATAGTGGAAATAATCGATTTTTTCATGCTTCTACGGCAGTTCTCATGTAGTTTGCCGCCATTTTCTACTGGCCAGAGTGAGAGCCTATAGCTGGCTGCCACGAATAGGCAGGGAGATTCTATTGGCCAGCGTGAGAGCCAATAGCTGACTGACACGAATGTTGACTAGCATGCAAGTATACAAAGAAAAATCGATAGCTGCATTCGTCACAAGTGGGAAAAATTTAAATCTACATGGCACTTTACTCCAATTGGGTCATTCGCTTGCTTAAACTCAACGTTGATTCTGATTGCGCAGAACTGAAAAAGTATTTGTTGTTAAAATTCTGTTTTTCATTCGGTTTTTCCAGTTACGAGTCCTTTTTTTAAAGCTGATCGTTTTGTGTTCATTTTGTTTAGTTTCTTTTTTCGTAACGGATTTAATGTTTATTAAAGAGCAGTGTGAGATACGTAAGAAGTAAGGCATGTAGCAACATCAGCACGGCAAAGAGCACTCCTTTAAAGGCAAGGAAGGGCAAAAATATTTTAAGTCAAGTGATAGCGATTGCTGTATGAGTCGCAACGCCGGGCCATTCTGCTAGTATATATATATATATATATATATATATATATATATATATATATATATATATATATATCCGAATGTCATGAGAACGAAAATAATATATAAATTCTAACATTCATATGAATTCTTTTAAAACAGGGCTCAGTACTGATAGTAGAGCGATAATTATTTATGGTAATTTTTCATAGAGACAAAAACAATTTATTCACTACATAGATACAACTTCTGTGGATATCGGTGAGGCCGAATGACACATTTATGGGTACAACGCCAAAAATTTCGAACCAGGAGGCTGATCTCCCTACTAACCCGAGCTCGCAAAGGCGGGAAAATTTGCTTGTAGCATTAAGTACCCTTCCCAATGAACCTGATAACGGATTAATCGTCACGGAACCTCTGGATTGTCTCCAGTTACGATGAACGGTTGTACTCTCAAAGAGGCTTCTTGTTTTGAGCACTCGTTGGGACACGAGCTCATACCCGACCTCAAGCGGAACTCGTTTAAATCGCTAAGGCTGCTGGAAAAATGGCCGCCCCCCCCCCCACTGTACCGTTCCAGAAAGCATCTGATATTCACCTACAGTACACTGTCTTTGCAAGAGCAAGATTTGGCTAGATTTCTAACGGAGCTGCTCAATATTGTTAGGGTTCAAAATTGTTCAGGCCGACTTTTGGCGAAACTTTGCAGGCTTATTGCTATTTTATCGCTACAATCAATGGCACATGTTCCAACAGCTGCATTCTGTTGTTGCAAAAGTGCAGTTTGGAAAGCTCCATGAATGGGTGGAAAAAGTAAGAAAATGAAAGAAAAAGGGAGGAAGGAAGAAAGAATGGAGAAAGAAAGAAAGAAAACAAAAGAAAGAAAATAAAAGAAAGACGGAGTGAATGAATGGATGAAAATAGAGATTGAAAAGAAAGAATGTCGAGAAAGAAAAGTCTGAAAGAAATAATGGAAAAGAAAAAGAAAGAAATAAGAATGGCAAAGAATAAAAAATATGAAAAAGAACGAGAGTAAAAAAGAAAGAAAGAAAGAAAGAATGAATTGAAAAAGAAAGAAATGGATGACGATAAAGAAAGAAAGATACAAAGTCCTGAGAAAAACAAATGACTGAAAAAATAACCAAAAGAAATTTAAAAAAAAAAGAAGGTATAATGAGAAAAAAGAAAGAAAGAAAGATAGAAAGGAAGAAAGAGGGGAAGAAAAAAGAAAGAAAGAAAGAAAAAAGAGAGAAAGAAAGGTGGAAAGAAAGAAAAAAAGAAAGAAAGAAAGAATGAATGAATGAATGAATTGAAAAAGAAAGAAATTGAAAGAAAGGAATGACGAGAAAGAAAAAAAGAAAGAAAGATACAAAGATTGAAAAATAAGAAAAGGGAATGAAGAAAAAGAAAGGTACAGTGAGAAAAACGAAAGAAAGAAAGAAGGAAAGGAAAAAGGGAGGGGAAAAGAAAGAAAGACAAAAAGGGAGCGAGAAAGAAAGAAAAATGGGAGCGAGAAAGAAAGAAAAAAGGAATCGATAAAGAAAGAAAGACAAAATGGGAGCAAGAAAGAAGGAAAGAAAGAAAGAAAGGCAAAAAGGGAGCGAGAAAGAAAGAAAGAAACAAACAAAGGAGCGAGAAAGAAAGTAAACAGGGAGTTAGAAAGAAGGAAAGACAAAGTGAGAGCGAGAAAGAAAGAAAGAAAGAAAGAAAGAAAGAAAGACAAAATGGGAGAAAGAAAGAAAGAAAGAAAGAAAGAAAGTCTAAAAGAAAGAAAGAAAGAAAGAAAAAGGGAGCGATAAAGAAAGAAAGACAAATTGGGAGCTAAAAAGAAAGAAAGAAAGAAAGAAAGAACGAAAGAAAGAAAGAACGAAAGAAATAAATAAAGAAAGACACAAACAAACAAAGAAAAAAGGGTGCGAGAAAGGAAGAAAGAGAAAAAGGGAGCGAGAAAGAAAGAAAGAAGGAAAGAAAGAAAGAACGAAAGAAAGAAATAAAAAAAGAAAGAAAGAAAGACACAAACAAAGAAAAAAGGGTGCGAGAAAGAAAGAAAGAGAAAAAGGGAGCGAGAAAGAAAGAAAGAAAGAAAGAAAGAAAAGAATAGGAAGTTGACGGATTTTCATTTACTCCACTCAGACACCTTCCCTCCCACTCCCCAAAAAACTGCCACTTCGCGAAACAGACTCCTGCTTAATTTTCATTTTCCCTGCCACTTCCACAGTAAACCTCTACCTTGAGTGGCTGACGAGCTTTGAATTGAGTTACAAAAACAAATAATTAGAACAACACAATCTCATCACCCTGATATTTGACTTTGTGTCAGACACAGCTAAGTTTAATTTCAAGCATCAACGGAAGCAGGGGCCTGGTTTAGTTGTTTTACTCACTGAGCCAGAACAGGTGAAAGTACGCGCTCCTCAAATTAAAGATTGGCGCTATACGCTCTTCATTGTCCACATTCCAGCCGCATGTGTCGTGTTAATAATCTTACCTCAGAAAATTATTTCCGAAATTATTACGTATATCTTCTTTTATGTTCCGCGTTCTTCCACGGGTCTCCACCTCCACCTCTTGTCCGTTGTAGCTCTCAATAAGTTTTGTCTTTTTGTTATTAGTCCCAGACCCTGTTATGCCATCCACTTTCTTAAGCCCATCAAGTATGTTACTTGTTGCTTTTCGCTGTGCATCATTCCCTCTATCCGTCCTGTGAGTATCAGATTTTCCAAGCCCTCCTTCCTCATGACGTGTCCCAGAATTTCAACTGCCCCTTCCTTATATTAAGTATAAGTTTCCTATTTGTTTCCGTTCTCTCCAAAAACTCAAATGTTCGATCCATGGTATCCTTAGCATCCTTCTGTAATACCACATTTCTGCTGCTTCAAGTCTCTGCTTTATCTCAGAAGATTTTCCAGCATTTACTACCATATAGAAGAACTGATATGACATAACATTTCAGTACTCTTTTCTTTGTTTCTTTTGCTTCAAGATTCTTCTTCATCTGTGAGGAGATTGTCCAGCATTCACTGCCATATTGGAGGACTGATATTATATAACCGTTCAGTACTCTTTTCTTTGTTTCTCTTGCTTTAAGTCTCTTCTTCATCTGTGAGGAGATTGTCCAGCATTCACTGCCATATTGGAGGACTGATATTATATAACAGTTCAGTACAATTTTCTTTGTTTCTCTTGCTTCAAGTCTCTTCTTCATCTGTGAGGAGATTGTCCAGCATTCACTGCCATATTGGAGGACTGATATTATATAACCGTTCAGTACTCTTTTCTTTGTTTCTCTTGCTTTAAGTCTCTTCTTCATCTGTGAGGAGATTGTCCAGCATTCACTGCCATATTGGAGGACTGATATTATATAACAGTTCAGTACAATTTTCTTTGTTTCTCTTGCTTCAAGTCTCTTCTTCATCTGTGAGGAGATTGTCCAGCATTCACTGCCATATTGGAGGACTGATATTATATAACCGTTCAGTACTCTTTTCTTTGTTTCTCTTGCTTTAAGTCTCTTCTTCATCTGTGAGGAGATTGTCCAGCATTCACTGCCATATTGGAGGACTGATATTATATAACAGTTCAGTACAATTTTCTTTGTTTCTCTTGCTTCAAGTCTCTTCTTCATCTGTGAGGAGATTGTCCAGCCTTCGCTATCATATAGGAGGACTGATATTACATAACAGTTCAGTACTCTTTTCTTTGTTTCTGTTGCTTCAAGTCTCTTCATCTGTGAGGAGATTGTCCAGCATTCACTGCTATATAGGAGGACTGATATTACATAACAGTTCAGTACAATTTTCTTTATTTCTATTGCTTCAAGTTTCATCTTCATCTTTCTGGAGATTATCCAACATTCGCTGTCGTAGAGGAGGACAGATATGACGTAACATTTCAGTCCTCTTTTCTTTGTTTGCAACGAAATTTTCCTGTCTCTTAATATTCTACTTAGCTTTTGGAATGCATCTTTGCCCATTCCAATACATCTTCGGATCTCAGTGTCCCAATTTCCATCCTCTGTTAGAACACTTCCCAGATATTTAAATTTTTGCGCCTCTTTGATTTTGTAATCTCCATCCTGTAAATTACATTTCGGACTCATCTTTTTTCTGACGTATAGTAGTAGAGTAGAGAGAGTATGAACGTATAGCAAGTGTGGGTAGACAAGAAGTGTGAACAGTGATCCTTCCGTTACTTCGTATTCATTCACTTCCTTTATGCTCACGTGATCTAATTAATAATGGAATCGCTCGTGTTACTTACGCACTGGCGATCTAGTTTCAAACCACAGTGTCGGCAACAACGCTTACTCTTATGCAACAGTGTCGTAGGAGCGTTTTTTAATTTTCTTTCAGTGTCTACTGCTTTCGATACTGTGTCATCTGCATATCTTAACTTTGGGAATCCATCTTTGGCCATGCCAATACATCTTCGGATCTCAGTGTCACAATTTCCATCCTCTGTTAGAAAACTTCACAGATATTGAAATTTCTCTACTTGTAACTGTTGTTAATTTCTTTTTACGGTTGTCTTTTAGGATATAATTATGGGATGCCACAATGTCGAATGGTATTAACATTTATTCCAAGACTCACGAAAGGAAAGTAGCTAGACACTACGGAAAATATTTCTTGTTCAACCATTTTGTTGGAATTTTTGTAGTTTTCCTTTCCGTGTCTTCTATCGACATTGTGTCATCCGCATATCTTAGCTTTGGGAATCCATCTTTGCCCATTCCAATATGTCTTCGGATCTCAGTGTCACAATTTCCATCCTCTGTCGGAACACTTCCCAGATATTTAAATTTCTCTACCTGCTTGATTTTAGTATCCTCGACCTGTAATCTTCTTTTGGAGCTCGTCTTTTTCTTGTATATGTTCTGGCGAGATATACTTGCCAGCCATTATATCACGTCGAAGTGCTCTTTATGTCTTTTATCCTTTTGAAGTCTACTCAAGTACCGATGAAGAGTTACATAAGGGGAGATAACTAAAACGGCCTTTGATTATCATAATAAAATGGCGCTGTGGTGTGAACGTAAGATGAGTGGGTAAGAATTGTAGATTATGAAAGTTTATGATTGTAACGAGCGGGAAAGCATCTACGCAGGAGTCAATTCCATAAATTGGAGATTATTTTGATTGAGTTTTTTTGCTGATGACCATGCATTCTGTCTTCTTGTAGTTTATACTTAGTCCTTTCTTCTCGCTCTCTTTTGCTACCTTCGGCAGGAGTTTTGCAGTTTCCTTTCTGTGTTCCGACGCCATCGTCACAAATTTCCCACTTGTGTGTGTGTGTGTGTGTGTGCACGAGCACTGATTCTTTCGGGTTTTTTTTATCGTTTTCCATCGCCGGCTACCCGACCCCACGGGTATTGGTGCTCACAAAATACCTTCCACCACCCACTCACGGTAACCGAAGCTTATGGAGGAATCATTTTTTTTTTAACTGACAATCGTCTTGAGGCGAGAGTTCATCACCTTCTGACAGTAACTGACGCTGTTGACAACTGACACTTGCCTCGGCCCAGCCCCTGCTAAACTTCTTTCCCTGCCCCCTCACAGTTTTGTTTTTATTTGTTTATTTTACGTTTATATTTTTTTTTTCAAATATTTATTTATTTACACCCAGTGCTTTTAATTAATCACACGACATTTAGAGGGGCTCCTCGCAAGCCAAATTCATCAGTGGAATGAGTCCAATTTTCCTAGGGCGCTCCATTGATACGGTCTTGTACCAGATTCAAGAAAACAAGGGCATTCTCATTTAGCAGTATTCAATCCTCATTGGGGGTTCTAACTAAATGTCGATGGAGTTACTGTTCCCGTCAGATGCGGGAATTTAGCGATCGAAACATCGATGGTTGACCTATATCTTCCCTTTCTTTCCCCCTTTTTATCTTTCTGTCTTTCTTTCTTCCATTCTTCCCCCCTTCTTTCTTGCTTTCTTCCTCTCGTTCTTTCTTTCTTATTGATTACTTTCTTTCTCCCTTTTTATCTTTCTGTCTTTATTTCTTGCTTTCTTCCCCTTTTGCTTGCTTTCTCCCTCCTTTCCTTCCTTCTTTCTTTCTTTCTTTCTTTCTCCCTTTTTACATTTCTGTCTGTCTGTCTGTCTGTCTGTCTTTCTTTCTTTCTTTCTTTCTTCCTCTCATTCTTTCTTTCTTATTGATTTCTTTCTTTCTCCCTTTTTATCTTTCTGTCTTTCTTTCTTCCATTCTTCCCCCTTCTTTCTTCCTCTCGTTCTTTCTTTCTTATTGATTTCTTTCTTACTCCCTTTTTATCTTTCTGTCTTTATTTCTTGCTTTCTCCCCCTTTTGCTTGCTTTCTCCCTCCTTTCCTTCCTTCTTTCTTTCTTTCTTTCTTTCTTTCTTTCTTTCTTTCTTTCTCCCTTTTTACATGTCTGTCTGTCTGTCTGTCTGTCTGTCTTTCTTTCTTTCTTTCTTTCTTTCTTTCTTTCTTTCTTTCTTATTGATTTCTTTCTTTCTCCCTTTTTATCTTTCTGCCTTTCTTTCTTGCTTTCTTCCCCTCTTACTTGCTTTCTTCCCCCTTTCTGTTTTTTTTTCTTTCTTTCTTTCATTTTAAAATTCGCAGGATTTTTCAAGCTCTTCATAATATCAGCTTGACTAAAAATTTTAAATCTTGGTGAATTTTAAATTTAAATGATTTATATAATAATATATATAAATATTGCATATATATATATATATATATATATATATATATATAGAGAGAGAGAGAGAGAGAGAGAGAGAGAGAGAGAGATTTTACAATTATATATATATAAATATATAATTATATATATATATATATATATATATATATATATATATATAACAAGCAGAAACTTTTTTTTCTCCTGATGATGGCCATGTTGGCCGAAACTAGTCGAGGAATCTAAATGAAATAATAATAATAAAAACATAAGAATATTAATCTACAACCCAGTATATGAGGAATAAATATGAGACGTTTGTAAATTTAACATGATTAATTTTTATTGTAGGTTCATCCGAAAATGAATTTGCTATTTCATTTTCTGATGTAGTTTTAAAGTGAACGTAAAATTTATAAACGTTTCCTATTCTTCTTCGTCCTATCATTGGGTCTCATTCACATCTATATTTCATCCCAATTCATATATATATATATATATATATATATATATATATATATATATATATATATATATATATATATATATATATATACTGGCGTGCTTTTACCGATTTAGCCACAGAGAAGCGTTTCGGCTAGCAAGGTCGATTTCAACAGTTTTTAAACTACAATTGTCAATGGAGAATTGTAGTTTAAAAACAGTAATATATATATATAAATATATATATATATATATATATATGTATATACACACACACACACACATATATATATATACACATATATATATATATACATGCATATATATATATATATATGTATATATATATATATATATATATATATATATATATATATATATATATATATATATATGAAATCAAATTTATGTCTAGCATGTTTTCGATGCAAGAGGAAAGAGATTGTTTGTCCAGACGGAACTCTCTCTTGTATTCTCAGAGGCGGGCAATGAGCAATCAGGTTTTAAGCCCATAAACAAGAACGACCTAATCAACTTCTATTTCCTTCAGAACCCAAAATTAAAATCTGGACGAGTCATAGCATTCTACCTCGGAGCCATTCGGATATTTTCGCTAAAAGGCCTAAATGAAGAAGAAAAATATACGAAGAAAACTTTCAAAATTCTCCACATCATATATATATATATATATATATATATATATATATATATATATATATATATATATATATATAGGTGACTATACTCGTGTCGAAAAACCTTCGAATTCTTATATAGTTAAATCAATCTCGAAGGGAAAAAAGGTTTAAAAAAAGAAAGAGCCAGGAACATGAAAGTCTGTCGAAAATAATCGCACAGATACAGGTTCAAGGCCCAAAGAAAAAAAACCGATACGAGTAAACAACTAACTAAAGAGCTCGATACAAACGTAGAGCAGACCTAGTCAAACCTAATGAGCCAGACAAACCTACCAAGGTTTCACTTAGGCAGATCGTCAGGGTCAGCTGGCCTAAGTGAAACCTTGGTAGGTTTGTCTGGCTCACTAGGTTTTGACTGTATATATATATATATATATATATATATATATATAGTGTGTGTGTGTGTGTTTGTGTGTATTTAGGCAGCAATCCTTCTTTCATGCACATTTCATTGAATACGGCAGACAAGGTGTTTTTATTTAGTTTTTTATACAATTTCTCATGCGATCTAATAAAGTTTTTCTTTTCGGATGATCAATTATATAAAAACTGTCCGAATGTTCTTTTTATCCAAGCGCTTTCGGCTATACATTTAGCCATTTTCAAAGATTAAATATTTTAACTGTTAAATAATCAGGTGAACGAAAATTATAAACCATACGAAATTAAGAATTAAGAACATTATAAAAAAAATGCACTTGTTTACAATAGCAAAAAAATTCGATTAATTATTTATTATGAAATATTTAAAACTTCTAACGTTATAGTTAAAAATAATAATTCATCTCCTAGTTTCGGCTATACATTTAGCCATTTTCAAGAATAACAATGAAAAATTACAAAGTATACAATTGAAAAATAAAAATTTCAAAGTATACAATTGAAAAATAAAAATTACAATGTATACAATTGAAAAATATACAATCGGAAAACAATTAACCACATTTATATACATATATATATATATATAAATATATATATATATATATATATATATATATATATATATATATATATATATATATATATATATACTGTTCGTTGAAGATGAAGGACGATCCGCGTGATCAAACTAAGACGAACGAAAAGACGAGCTCGCCGTCGAATCTTTTTTTGTATCGTCTTAGCTGAGGAGGAAGTGACGTAAGTCGCTGGTGATTGGTCAGAAGTGGCATTTATTGGCGGAGTCCATTTGTTGCGTGCTTCGCGTATATTTTTTTTTGTTTCAGGATCGCCTGCCGGAATAATACTGTTTCGGTAGGGTCTCTTGGGCGAGCAAGCATGATGTTGGAAGACCCGAAACTTGCCATGACTCCAAGTCATAACATCACTGACGAGGCGATCCTGAGCACTCATGGGAGTGTTTTAATAATAATAATAATAATATATATATATATATATATATATATATATATATATATATATATATGAACAAGTTAATCCGTATATATATATATATATCTGTCTATATTTCTGAGATGAGGTATTATGTATACTATTTACATTATTTGGACAATTGTCCTCATCTTTGTTGCCACATTTATCACAACGTTTCGGCCGTTGTACGCTCCGGACTTCATCAGGTGGTTGGAATGTCGAACTGAACCCTTTATTTCGCTCTCTGGGTAGACTGTTCTAGTTCCACGTGACATATTATTATTAATATATTCATACAAAAAGTAGATTATTAAAGTTAATGATACAAAATTTTAAAGGTGCATTAACCTACCAATCACTCGATGACTGTTATGATCCTTGTTTTTCAAAATTATAAGCTGTATAAGGTCTTTCTTTAATACGGAAGTACTTTCGACTGTACATTCAGTCATCTTCAGGCATGGAAATTATTTTGTTTTTGGTAAAATTCAGGTAGCATTCGAGACGAAAAAATTAAATGCGAATCGAAATATCTTTTTTTTAAATGTGTTATTGTTAAGGTTGAATTTTTTGAAAATTTAAGAGAGTGCGTGTTTTTTTTGTTTTTTTTTACTAATATGGCAATTTCAGAAGTTTTTTGTTGTAGGAGTTTATCAGTCGAGTGATTTGTAGGTTAATGCAACTTGAAAATTTTGTAAGCGAAGGGATTTCGCCATTTTATATCATTAACTTTACTAATCTACTTTTTGTATGAATGATTCATTGCAATATTATTTGAACTGCACCATATATATATATATATATATATATATATATATATATATATATATATATATATATATATATATATATTGTTGAAGCTATATACATAAAACAGTTGAAACCTAACCTGAACAAAATAAATTACGAAATCACCACAAATATTCTTAAATGCCTATAATTGATAACAGAAGCCATTGGTTTATACCAACGGCTTCCCATACTTAATACTTCCCCTTTTCACTCTTGCGTGGTCATGTGTGACGTCACAAGCTGCAACGTCATTTTCGCTTCCGCGTCTCGTATACACGAGTTTGCAATTACTTCGAAATATTTCATGCAATCAAAAACAGACTATCCTTATTGTTTCGTCCATGTATTGGTTGATATATTGAAAATTTGTTGATATATTGATAATGGCTTATGTAAACAGAAAGCCTAGACTGGATTTGAACATGTATCAATATTGTGATTTCATTTCGTCTTTCAATGATAATGTTATTAAGCTTATCAGACAATAAGAAAGGAACTTACTTAAAATAAATAGACAAAATTTGTCTATATTATTTAATGAAACATGCATCAATATATGTTGACCATGTTCACCATAGTCTATGAATATAGAATCCAGCGCAGTACGTAATCGGTTCAATGAAACCACGTTAAAGATTAACACTCACGAGTCGGACAATCTACTGAATCTGACTATATCGCCAATACCACCAGCAGCTGTTCCGTAATTCTTCAGTCTTCGATATCAAAGGCTGGCTGTGCATATTCGTAAAAAAAACATGGCCGCCTTTATACACGTCTCATTAAATATTTTGAGCCTTCTGATTGGTTAAAACTTCTATTGGTGAACTAGAAAATGAGTCAGCTCATTTTGGCTGTCTCACTAGTATACCAGAGTACCCAAAAACTCCAACTATATATATATATATATATATATATATATATATATATATATATATATATATATATATTTGTGTATTTAGGAAGTAAATTCTCTTTTAAGGCATGTCTGATTAAATAAATTACAGATATTATGTCTGCTTATTTTTAGCATAATCCGTTTATATTCACGGATAATTTTCCGTGTATGTCAATCAAATGATGCAAAAATGAACTCTAATAGTGAAAAGCATAACTTTCAGACGTTGCGTTTTAACGCAAAAAGAAAAAAATTCTGTAATGGATAGCTACACATAGTTTTTGTCTTACCAATTTCACCCCTGATCATGATCTCGGAAAGAGATGCAAAGTACTTGGGAAATAAAAGTGATTCTCACTGTTACAGTGCATTTCTTGCATCATTTGATATATATATATATATATATATATATATATATATATATATATATATATATATAAAGAAAGAACAGTAAGATATAAAATCCGGTTTTCTCATAGATATTTTTTATTTTTACACAATAGTGCTCAATGTAAATTTACAGAGCATTAATATTTTATATTAATTCATTTAAAATATGGTTTTATCGCTACACAGTGATAACCATGTTTCGAAAATGGAAGCCAAAGCCTTTGAATTCAATTTTGTTGCCAAATTAAAGACTTTTAAGATTTTCCTCGTCAAGCAAATTTTTCGCTTGACGAGGAAAATTCGCTTGACGAGGAAATGGAACTAAAGTCTTTAATTTGGTAACAAAATTGAATTCAAAGGCTTTGGCTTCCATTTTCGAAACATGGTTATCACTGTGTACCGATAAAACCATATTTTAAATCAATTAATATATATATATATATATATATATCAAATGATGCATACAAATCAAATGATACAAATTATATATATATATATATATATATATATATATATATATATATATATAATTATAATATTTTTTTAAAAATATGATTCCTTCGCTACATAAGAGTTCTCATGTTTCAGAAGCGAGACAAAATTATAAAGAAAATTTATAGTGAATTCGGAAAACTAAATCTAAAAACTATAGTCAACACCAAATTAAAAAGGGTAAACTTCCTCGCCGTAACTCTAGACTTAATAAACAACATTTACACACCCTACAGAAAACCTAATACTAACCCCTTGTATGTACACCCTAAGTCAAACCACCCTCCATCTATAATTAGGCATATACCCACATCAATAGAGAAAAGAATTAGCATGAACTCCGCTAATAAGGAAATATTCCAACAACCCAGTAATTTTTATAACACAGCCCTGAAAAATAGCGGATACAAAAGCGCTGACATAAGCTATAGTAACAATAGTACTAATAGTAAGAAAAGCTGGAAAAGAAAGATCATATGGTATACCCCTCCGTTCAACCAAATGGTCAACACTAAACTAGGGCATAAGTTCCTAGCTTTAATTGAAAAACACTTTCCAACTAATAGCAAACTTAGCGAGATCTTTAATAAAAACACATTAAAATTAAGTTACAGTTGCACTGAAAATCTAGAAAGAATCATAAAAAACATAACAATAAAATCCTGGAAAAACACGCATGACAAAATAGTATTAATAAAACTCATAAACTAAAATTATACAAAAATAAAAAAAAATTATGCGACTTTAGAAACCCAAAAGAATGCCCGTTAGAAAATAAATGCCTCACAGAATACGTAGTATACCAATGCACTATCTCATACATTGAGATTCCTAACATTGATAGGATATACATTGGGTCAACGAAAAATATATTTAAAATTAGATGGAGACAACACAAGAGCTCCTTCAACAACATTCAAAATAGAAATCAGACATCTCTATCGCAATATTTCTGGCATTTGAAAGAAACAAATAAAACACCAAAAGTAAAATGGAAAATAATAAATAGAACAAGAACTTGTAGGACCTGGGATGACCCATGCCCTTTGTGCCTACATGAAAAGCTACACATCATTAAGTTCCTAAATAATGGAAAGTTATTAAACCATAGGCCGGATTTAACGGTCTTTTGCCGACATCAACAAATTTTCGCATTAAATAATTAACATAAATAAATAGATAAATAAATAAATTCCATAGTTTAATAAAAGTCTTAAAAGCTTAGCCCAATCACTAAATGGAAAAACCCTTTATGAAATCGTCAAAAAAAAAACAAATTGTAATTTCGTACACCGCCTTTGTATAATGAAATAGCCATTTGAATAAACAAATAAATAAATAGATTAATGGATAGATAACAAAAAAACCCAGAATCCTCTCGACACTTAACGACTAGCAGACACCCATAAAATACCTTCCCCTTAGAACTGACGAGACGCTGACCAGATTTGAAACAAGTATCGTAAACATAACCCGGCATAACCTCTCCGAAGTTGACGAATCCGTAGATAAGACTTAACTCTCCGACCCCTTAACCCAAAAAGACTGCTGCCAGCCGTTTCCATAGTAACTAATGTTGCAAGAGACCATACTTATAAACAAGCGTAAACCAAAAGTTAGCTTATTCCTAAATTCGCTTGAAGATGAAGCAGGACTTAACACCTCAATTCAGCTAAATTTCAATAATTATATTGAGGGTCTCGGCTCTCGTTTTTGAAACATGAGAACTCTTATGTAGCGAAGGAATCATATTTTTAAAAAAATATTATAATATAAGCTGTACTTCTGTATGGAGCACTGTCTTTTTAAAAATAAAAACAAAAATACTAAAGAACTCCGGATTATTTACCTAACGTGTTCTTTCCTATTTTTCTGCATACCCGCATATATATATATATATATATATATATATATATATATATATATATATATATATATATTAATATATGTCTCATTAAATAATATAGATAAGCGTTGTCTATATATTTTATGTAAGTTTTTTTCATATAGTCTGATAATCTTAATGACATTATCATTAAATAATGAAAGAAAATCACAATATTGATACATACTTTTTTTTATTTAATCCAATCTGAGCTTTCGGCTTACATCAGCCATTATCAAAGATGACAATTACACAATATATTTATGCAATACACGAACAAGAAATTGATGATAGTATTATTTGTTTACATGGATGATTTCCAAGCAACGATAAACACGTGCATATAAAACGCTGAAAGCGAAAATCGCACGACAGCTCATGACGTCACACATGACCACGCGAGAGTGAATCCGATGAGTATTGAGTATGGAAAGCCGTTGGTATGAACCAATGACTTCTGTTACTAATTATAGGTATTTAAGGATATTTTTGGAGATTTCATAGTTTATTTTGTTCAGGTTAGGTTTCAACTGTTTTATGTATATAGCTTCAAGAATTTTTAGTTTTTGTTTATTGTTTTCATGTTTAAGTATAGTTGTGTTTTCGACGAGGATTTTCCGGAATTGTGTATGCGGCCAGGCATGTTGTTTTAAATGTCTAAAAATGTTAGAGTTATCATTCAAATGTAGTGTCAAGCGTCGTGAAAGCGAGTTTGTGGTGTGACCAACATAGATATTATTTAGTTCGTTGGAGATACAATCTCCCAAAGGGCACCTGAATTAGCGATTTGAAAAAAACCAACATAGTTTACAAATTCATGCTGCCTAAATACACACACAATATATATATATATATATATATATATATATATATATATATATATATATATATATATATATATATATATATCAAATGATGCATACATATCAAATGATACAAATTATATATATATTCACAACACGGGGCTATAAACCACACCTAATCAGGGAACAAATAAATAAAGCAATTTCCACACCTAGAGAAGACACCCTAATGTACAAGATTAAAAATAAACCCAGCCGCACCCCTCTAGTAACTACTTTCAACCCCTCTCTGTCTCCACTATCGCAAATAATCAAAAGTCGCTGGGAAATACTACATCTCAAACCAGACCTAAAAAAATTGTTTGAGTAACCCGGTCTTCTATCATATCGTAGACCAAAGAACCTAAAAGAAATCATAGGTAGTAACCACATTTTAGGGGACAAGGGAATCTGTAATAAACCAACAACAAAAACAACAGGATTTTCCCAACCATGTAACAACACAAGAAGCTTATGCTGCAACCACATTAAACACACGAATTCATTCACTAGCTCAGTCACTAAATCTACTTTCAAAATCTACCACGACTCTAACTGTAGAAGTCATAACATAATTTACCTCCTAGAATGCACACTATGCCAGAAACAATATGCAGGAAAATCTGAATGGCCCTTTCACTACAGAATTAATAATTATCGCATTCGAATTAAGTCGACTCCCCATGAAAGATTATTACCTGTAGAACAACATTTCCGCCTAGAAAAACACGATTTTAAAACCCATGCCAAATTCACTATAATTGAGAGAATAGAAGAGTCCAGAGAAGATAACATTAGAAAGATTTTTGAGTTCCATGAAAATAAGTGGATACAGCGTTTAAAAACGCACTATCCAGCCGGGCTTAATCGCAAATTTAACAATATAGATAGTATAATCCTACAAATCAAAACCTACCCACATTTATCACCCACTGAAGACAGGCATGCTTACGGAGGTGTTGAGTCCTCACACTTATACACACACCGACACGAATAGACACACTTACACACATCATACTCACTCACTCTCTAATGAGCCAAATGATAACACACACCCATAGTAATATACACGCTTACACATATCATACTCACTCACTCACTCCCTAAGAACCAAATAACACACACACACACACACACACACACACACTTAACAGAGACACATTCCCTCTCCAGCAATCAATAAATCTGCCAAAATGACCAAGGGAATTCAGAGCAGCATGAATCCATCCAGCCCTTATCTCAAATAACAAGTGAAAAGAGACTGTTTGTCCAAGACAAGGACAGACCAAAATTCATGATAAAAAAAATAAAAAAATAAATGAAAAGTACAGACAAAAGTTTATTTTCTTCATCAAGACATTCATTTCTGTAGTACATTGCTACCAGCAAGCAGAAATTATTTTTCTCCTGATGATGGCCTAGTCGAGGAATCTAAATGAAAAAATAATAATAAAAACGAAGGAATAATAATATACAACCCAGTCTGTCTGAAGATTTTAATTTTTTAATAATTTTTAAAATATTTTTTATTGTTAAATATATATATATATATATATATATATATATATATATATATATATATATATATGGGGGCGGGGGTCTTAAATTATAATTGTCCTTTAAGGCAAATATGAAGACAACCAACTTAACCATGTTTTCTATTTCATTATTTACAGAGAAATATTCTCCGATTGGGCATCCATACACGACGTTGGTCTTATATAGAGGGTTGAGGTGTTTGTTTTTATTTATTTATTTTTATGCACTCGCAGATGTGGGTTCTCAACATATAATTGTTTTGTTTTTATTTTATTTATACAGGTTTTTTTTAAATTTTATTTATACAGGCTTTTTTTATTTTATTTATACAGGCTTTTTAAAAATTTTATTTATACAGGCTTTTTTATTTTATTTATACAGGCTTTTTTAAAATTTTATTTATACAGGCTTTTTTTATTTTATTCATACAGGCTTTTTTAAAGTTTTATTTCTACAGGCTTTTTTATTTATTCATACAGGCTTTTAAAAAATTTTATTTACACAGGCTTTTTAAAAATTTTATTTATACAGGCTTTTTTTAATTTTATTTATACAGGCTTTTTAAAAATTTTATTTATCCAGGCTTTTTTTATTTTATTCATACAGGCTTTTTTAAAATTTTATTTATACAGGCTTTTTAAAAAAATTTATTTATACAGGCTTTAAGGATCATGTTGTCCATCTATCTATCTCTCTCTCTATCTCTCTATCTATCTATCTATCTATCTATCTATCTATCTATCTATCCCAGTCAATTCATATCTATCTTAGTCTGTTCATATCTATCTATCTATCTATCTATCTATATTTGTCTGTTCATGTTGTGGTGTCCTCCCTCTCAAGAGTCTATGTTAGACACTTCCGCCTACTATAAGATTAGTAGGAGAGAAGGCCTTCGGGGAACAGTCGAATAGATTGTTACTGTCGAACTCTCTGCTTCGACAGAGAAGAAACTCGGACGAGGCTTTGCCGAAGGGCAAAGTTTCGTCCGGGGATGTAGACAGGCCCTGAACGAATTTATACGGGTTCGAAGGGAATATTTTTGGCCGAGACTACGGGCTCGGAGAACCCACGGTAAGCTCGTCCTTGTGCCACATATATACCTCGTGGGTGACTGCTGTTAAATATTAACAGTCCACCAGATTGCTTGTAGATTTCAGGATCTTACTGTGTCTTGACATAGAGTCTGGCCGTAACCAAAAAAGGCAAACCCATTCAATGAAGGCCTCTAATGATATTAGCATCAATGTCATTAAAGGCTCTGGGACTAGTTGTGAAAGGGTCTTGCCAGCAGGCGTCCCAGAGAGCTGCAGTCACGCCCATTTATCATCCGGCTACTGCAAAAAAATGTAAGCCAATGAACATTGGCTGTTGGGTTGTTCGGACGTTGTTGGGTTTACAGTCATCTGTCTCACGTTAGGTGTGTAGAGAAGGGTGGGAAAGTGCAGTAGAAATAAAACTAAATGTTAAAATACATGGCAACAATGTTGCAGGAACCTTTGCCAGAAATGTTCTTGTGTGTCACACCTTTGCCAAAGAATGCATGTCTTTAGCTGGACTGAAAAGCCACATAAGAGCTGCTCATCAATGAGCTTTTTATACGGGTATTCAAGGAATGGCAATGCTTGAACACGAGTTTGCAGCCACCATCTATCTATCTATCTATCTATCTATCTATCTATCTATCTATCTATGTCTGTTCATTATCTATCTATAAATCTACCCATCTGTTCATTATCTATCTATCTACCTGTCAGTTCAATATCTATCTATCTATCTATCTATCTATCTATCTATCTATCTATCTATCTATCTATCTATCTATCTATGCCTGTTCATATCTATCTAGCTATCCCAGTCTGTTCATATCTATCTATCTATCTATCTATCTATCTATCTATCTATCTATCTATCTATCTATCTATCTATCTATCTATGTCTGTTCATAGATATCTATATATCTATCTATCTACCTATCTATCTATCTATCTATCTATCTATCTATCTATCTATCTATCTATCTATCTATGTCTGTTCATATCTATCTAGCTAGCTATCCCAGGCTATTCATATCTATCTATCTATCTATCTATCTATCTATCTATCTAGCTAGCTAGCTATCTATCCATCTATCTCAGTATGTTCATATCTATCTATCTAGCTAGCTAGCTAGCCGTAAGAGAGAGCGAAATAGATAGATAGATAGATAGATAGATACTGTTTTGCGTTATTTTTATGGATCCAACTTATTTTTTAATTAAACAAAATTAATTACTTTTACTAGCCTGAAATATATAAAATAATTAAAAACTTTATAAATTATTAAATTTAAAAATTGTGAAAAAATGAAAACAAATCTTGTAAAAAGTTATTTTTTATCGAAAATTTTTTTTCTTCAGAAAATATTGTCTTTAATATATATTATTCATAAAAGGGGCACCTCGACGTGATGTAATGGTGAGCAAGCTTAGTTTGCGAGAAAAATTACGACTGTGTAGTGAGTTCAATCCTCACTGGGCGCCCCTTACTTTGGGCCTTGTGCCACATCTATGCTACGCTTAGAAATACCAGTATATTATTCATAAAAGCAATTAAAATTTTCTCTAATTTGTCTTAATTTTAATGTTTTTTTTTTTAATTTTTCGATTCAGAACAGATTTTCAGTAAGACGGGTACGATTTAAAAAAAAAAATCGGTGATTTAAATTCTACAAAGAATTCTGCTTTTAACTGTAGAACTCTCTTCAGATTCCTTGCTTCCCTGTTGACTATAATTTCCAAAGATTTAAATGCAATGTCAGTCGCCATATTCTGTCTTCTAAGAGCCCTGTTCTTTTTTGTCCTTTCAGGGGAACAACTCCCTGAGAACCAATATCACAGTGAAGATTTTGTTGACCAACAGGATTAAAACTGTAACTGTTATGGGGACCTATCTACATTAGAATGGACTCTTCCTCCTTCATAAATACTAACCTGCGAGACTTCCTAAGGAGGTAGTCGTGACGCAGTATCCGACTGCATGCGACTTCTGTCGAACTCTCTGCTTTGGCAGCGAGGAACCCGGACGAGGCTTTGCCGAAGGGCAAAGTTTCGCCCGGGGAGGTAGACAGATTCCGAACCCGCTTATCTTATGCGGATTCTAAGAGAACATTTTTTGCCGAGCCTACTCGGAGAAACCCACGTTAAACTCGGCCTTGTGCTGTTAAATATTGGCAGTCGGGAGGCAGTGTAACCTGATAGTTCGGACGGACACTTCTATCTGCTTAGTAATGACACTCTTATTTTGTCTATATGCTCTGTTATTTCAATACACTTGTTCAGCCTACCTTCTTCTTTCCGTGTTTTTCTTTCCGGCCCCTAACAGGCCACAACAAAGACGATCATGAATAATAGTAATACACATATAGAACAATCAAATCTAATCGCCCAAACATCGTGATTGACCGTAAGGGTAAAATGTGCCTCCTTACTGACATGGGAGTCCTACAGACTGCAATGTATCTTTGAAGATCACCATAAAAAAAATCTATCAAAATACAAGGACCTTGAAATCGAAATCTCAAAAATGTGACACATGAGGACATCAACAATTCCATTTGTAGTTGGAGCCCTCGGATTGATTGGAAGAGATTCCAATGAGCTTATTGAAGGAATCTCTGCCGTTTGCCATAACACCCCCGTCCTAAAATCTTAACTCCACGGGAGTCTGAAGAAAAAATTTATCACCCTGTTAATTCCCCTCTCCAAGTTCTCCACTGCCTTAACCAGGTATTGAACTCACACTCTTTGGTTCCTGTCACGGGATCTAACTAACGCCTTTATCCACTGTGCCATGTGCCCTTAATAACTGACATCCATTAGACATGGCACGTGGAACTAGAACAGTCTACCCCAGCGAGCGAAATAAAGGGTTCAGTTCGACATTCCAACCACCTGAAGAAGGCCCGAGCCTACATCGGCCGAAACGTTGTGATAAATATGGCAACAAAGATTAGGACGCCTAAGTGTGTATCACGCATCGCACATAACTGACTGAAGCCATTGTTCTATTACTTTGTTTTGTGTGAAATTATTAAAATTCTTACTTACACACACACACACACACACACACACACACACACACACACACATATATATATATATATATATATATATATATATGTGTGTGTGTGTGTGTGTGTGAACAATGAAGTCAACAGATGCGACAGGCTGTTTCATACTAGACGCGTAGCCTGACGATTGCATCTAGCATGAAACAGACTGTCGCCTCTAAGTGTTGACTTCAATGTTCACTTTTATATTTACACACGCTTTATCTCTGCTATTCAGCACTTTATCCCATAAATATAGCACATCTTAAGAGCATATTTATATATATATATATATATATATATATATATATATATATATATATATATATATATATATATATATATATATATATATATATATGTCCAGGTAAGATAAGAACAAATGAAGTATAATTCCACTGCCCGTAACATTTAATTTAAAAGACGGCTGAATACAGAGTAGAGCTAAATATCATTTATTTTAGGATATTAAAACAAAAACGTTAAAAATCGCTACACAATAGCATTCGGGTTTCAACATTACAAATGAGTCTCCTCGGCCGATGGTAAATTACTGGTATTACCAGTAACACTTTCCGATAATAAATAATTATACATACACAAATATTATGAAATGGACACAGTTCGACAATTATTTAAAGACATTTTCATGTTTAACGTTGTTTTTATAGATACAAGTATTTAAGTGAAAATTTCTCAAATTTAACTTTTAGAGAAGACAATATTTGTAAATAAATGACAATAAGAAAACAGTAATTGCTGACGCGTTTCGTCCTAATGCTTTGAAAAAGTCCGCATTAGGACGAAACGCGTCAGCAATTACTGTTTTCTTATTGTCATTTATTTACAAGTATTTAAGTAAATGCTCTGTTTAAAAATAAACAGTATTAAATAACAGTCAATCGATTACTGTTGCTAGCTCCATTCTGTCATAAGTAGGCAGGCTTGTTGGACAATGCGGATCTCCAATTGCAAGTTGGTTCGCCCCATATAGTCAGCCGCACACCGAAAGTTAAGAGCTACCTTGCCGGTAGGCCATACATCCGTACCGAAATATAGGAACAACGGAACTGGATTAAATACAAAACGCAGCTTGACAGAAAAAAAAGACTAAAAAGTCGCATACGCAGATACACTATTAGCAAGTATATGATTTTTACATACGTCCGCCCGAATGGTAATGGGCGCGAGGCTGCACGGCTGTATCAGATTGCGTTTTCAGACCTAATACAGACGAGTCATCCAACCTTTGCTGCTGTCTATCGTCGTGTTGCTGAGAGGATATGTGGTTCCACAAACTATGGTGCTAAATATTCTGGAATTTAATCTTGGATTGTACATTTAACAGCCTATGCCGTAAACTTTAAACTTAATAAGCCAATATGCAGCCATATATTTATGTGCACCCGAAGTTTGTAAAACTATTTTTTTCATAAACACTCTCTCTCTCTCTCTCTCTCTCTCTCTCTCTCTCTCTCTAGATATCTATCTCTCTCTAGTTTATATATATTGGCTCCTGAAAAATTAATTTCGGTTGAGCTCTTTGGTTTGAGTTTGTATACAGTGACTATTTAAGGTAATATTGAACGACTCTTCGGCAGAATTGAGTCACTGTCAGTCACTGTGTGTTTATCTAAATCTAAAAATAAATGTAAATTACTCGGAGACCGGTAAATGTTATTAATACTGTTCATTATAAAACAGAGCATTTACTTAAATATTTGTATCTATAAATAAATATATATATACATAAAAATGGCTTAAAAATAATTATCGTACTTTGTCCATTTCATAATGTGTGAAGTCATTTGTTTACATTTGGATACGCTTTGAGCAGATATGAATGTACGTGAGAGATTCATGGAAGATTGAAGTTTAAAAACAGTAAAATTGCCCTTGCTAATTGAAAGATCCTCCGTAGCTTGATCGGTTAAAGCACGTCAGGCTAAATGACGGTTCCGTATAGAATACAGTCTCGATTCCTGGCGGAGGACAAATATTTTCTATTAAAAGCTTAAAACCCTTTATTCTACATGCAACACCATCACTTGATAAGACACCAGAAGTGTTGAAACAAAATGGCTATTTTTGTAGTGATTTTATATCCTTTTTATGTTATAATTTTCGAATAAATAATTATATTTGGTCTACTCTGTATTGAGCACTCTTTTAAGAATAGTATTTGTTGCTTATCGGAATTTATTCCGTATACACCAATCCTATACTTGGGTATATATATATATATATATATATATATATATATATATATATATATATATATATATATATATATATATAGCCGTGTTCTAACAGCCACCGACGGACTGTTGAAGAGGCAAGACTAACACCTTGCTCTTCGCTTAGACTGGCTGCAATTTCTTGGCTAATTATAGTCCTATTCTTCGCAACTTCTCTCTTGATTACCCTGCCAGTTCTATCATGAATCTTTTTCTTTCGTCCCCTTGTTTCCTTCCTTGGAGCAGGAGTGGCATCATTATGTGCCCTAAGCACTCGAGAGACAGTTGATTGCGAGATTATAGCAATTTCTTCAATTTCTCTCGTAGACTTGTCTGCTTTTGAGTGGGCAATAATAGATGCCTTAAGTGGATCTGATGCGTGTTTGTAACCTTTCATCTGGTTAGTGACTTGAGTGGCTATTTCAATTTGTTTTCATACTTTACGAGGCTTTCTGGAATATTGTGGAATACTCTAGATTTAATTTAAGCTGTTCTAGAATTCTCTAAAATATTGTTCTGGTTGTATTGTAAAATAGTTTTCAATATTTTTGTCAAAAGCTCTTCAAAATTTACCAGTTTAATCATTAGAATGCGATATCTGAGTCACTTTTTTTGCACAGGTTTTTTTTCCTGAATCTCATTTATATCCAAATTTATAATTATCAATAGAATACCTTAGGGTGAGTAAACTAATTTTCCGCGGTGGTCGGGAAGGGGTCATTATATTAGTAGGATTAAAAATTATTTTAACCCCCAAAACAATAGACAAAAAATATTTTTAGTAAAAAAAATCAGGTGAGTCACTTTTATCGAACAGCACTGTATATATATATATATATATATATATATATATATGTATATATATATTATGGGTACATGTGTTTAAGCAGACATCCCTGGCATATGTAATCATTGATATTAATGTCAACGGGGCTTTTTTGTTTTCTACTGTTTATCAACCGTTTTTAGGTTATTTAAAGCCAGAAATATTTTCAGATTGTAAGAATATTTTGTGTGAGATAATAATGTTTTAGTGATACAAGTATTACTAATTAATCCATAGCTGGGGGAGAATATGTGTATTCAATCTTTTCCGAAGGAAGATATGAATACACATCTTGACGTGTAACGAACCTAACTGAAATTGGAACTCGGCTGTCCGATTAACAATATCAAGCCGCTATCCATTACACCACCCGCACATCCAAGCTAACAACACCTGGTATTCCCAAGTGGTCACCCATCTAGGCACTAATAAAGCTCGACGTTGCTTAACCTCGGTGGTCGTACGGGAACCGATGATTCAACGCTATATGACCGTAAGCCGTTTCGTATTATGATGAGTAAAAAAAGTGGATAGAATAAAACCAGAGAAAGGTTTCAGGACTTAACTGAACATGGCTCTCCACGACTTCCTACCGAAAACCAATTACATAACTAATGGACAAAATAAACGTGAACGGCTTACAAGATCTGCACACACCTGAAATAAATCCAGTTTGATATGAAATATGTAGAATTATACAAATAAAAAATTTCTTATCTGCCCTGATAGATAGATAGATAGATAGATAATGGACAGAGATAGATAGATAGATTGATAGATAGATAGATAGATAGATGGATATGAACAGACTGAGATAGATAGATAGATAAATAGATAGATAGATAGATAGATAGATAGATAGATAGATAGATAGATAGACAGATATGAACAGACTGAGATAGATAGATAGATAGATAGATAGATAGATAGATAGATAGATAGATAGATAGATATGAACAGACTGAGATAGATAGATAGATAGATAGATAGATAGATAGATAGATAGATAGATAGATATGAACAAAAATAGATAGATATGAACAGACTGAGATAAATAGATAGATAGATAGATAGATAGATAGATATGAACAGACTGAGATAGATAGATAGATAGATAGATAGATAGATAGATAGATAGATAGATATGAACAGACTGAGATAGATCGATCGATAGATAGATAGATAGATATGAACAGACTGAGATAGATAGATAGATAGATAGATAGATAGATATGAACAGACTGAGATAGATAGATAGATAGATAGATAGATATGAACAGACTGAGATAGATAGATAGATAGATAGATAGATAGATAGATAGATAGATAGATAGATATGAACAAAGATAGATAGATATGAAGAGACTGAAATAGATAGATAGATAGATAGATAGATAGATAGATAGATAGATAGATAGATATGAACAGACTGAGATAGATAGATAGATAGATAGATAGATATTAACAGACTGAGATAGATAGATCGATAGATAGATCGATAGATAGATATGAACAGACTGCGATAGATAGATAGATAGATAATGAACAAAATGAGATAGATAGATAGATAGATAATGAACAAACTGAGATAGATAGATAGATAGATAGATAGGTGATGAACAAACTGACATAGATAGATAGATAGATAGATAGATAGATAGATAGATAGATAGATAGATAGATAATGAACAAACTGAGATAGATAGATAGATTGATAGATAGATAGAGATAGATAGATAGATAGATAGATAGATAGATAGATAGAAAAGAATGAAAAAAGAAAGAAACATACAAACAGGCTGAGATAATCTTTTTTCTCACATTCTTTGTTTTATTTACTTCTTTCTAATACATATCCCCGACCATCTACCTGCATCTTCCCGATACCCGTTCGGCATCTCCATGTCAGCTCACAACAAGCCCGCAACAGGTGACACCTTTCCCTGAACAAAGGCCATTTTGACAGCGCCTCTTCATTAATCTTGACTCGCCTCTATTTCGACTCGGAACGCGTACCAGGTTACACAGTGCACCGGTTCAGCCAAAAGCGTCCAGGGCCCTGGAGGGTGACGTTTGGAGATTTGGCGGGGTTGACATTGAGCTGTACGTTCAAGAAATAAAGCCGGAAAGTGTGGGAGCAGTGGAGAGATGTGGGCAGCTCACCATTTTCAGAAACGCCGGGATAGTGGTAGGCTATCGTTTCACAGGACTCTTATAGACATCTACGTTGAATAGTTTAGTCTGGCACAAGGTTACTCCGCCCCGGCCTTTTGATCGGTTTGTTTCTTGTTTCCGGTTTGGGATTGGGTTTCCGGTTCCTTTTACTCTACACATTCCGACTATCTCTGCCTAAACTCTGTAATTTTTAGTTATATATGACCTTGAAAAATGTTACGTCATCCGTAATTGCATCAGATTTTCATCACGCCCAGACACTATTGTCTCGACTGTCGATTAGTTGTCCTAAGGCCATTTTTATTTATATATCATTTTTTATTCATTTACTCAATAAGAGTAGATAGGTTCGCCTATCGTCCGGATCAGACTACTTGGGTTTCCGGTTTCTGGTAACGTCTACAATTACTCTATACTTCTAAAATCTCCGCCTAAAATCTGAAATGTTTCTTTACTATATACAATGTAAGTTCAATATAACGGACTAATATGGGAAGGGTCGTCTGTTAAAGCTGTTTGTCCGTTAATTTGAAACATTTTTATTAGTGGCCTAAAACACCCATTGCCAAAGAAAATTATTGTAAATACAGTATATAAGTATATGTATTTTATTTTTAAGTCACATAAAGTTGGAAAAATTTTAAAGTATACTTAAACGTACCTTTAAACATTCCTGTGTTGGTCCACTAATTAATTAATCTCTTTGTATCTTAGAAATGATTAAAGATATCTTACTGGAATTCTCAGAGGTTTTTATAAAACTATTGAACTTTACTTTGAACAATAAGAATGTATTTAGCTCTAAGTTGAAATGATGATCCCGCTTCCTGTTGTGACCTCCTGATCCAGTTTTCCTCTCTTCTGTTCCCTCTTTTTTAAAATTTATTCACCGTTCTCTTGTTGGTTCTTGAACAGACTTTGAAGATGAAAGCCAAAGTATGAATGCTGGTACCATTACTGAAGGCCTGATTGATCTTTTCCCTCTCACCATTGCTCAGCTGGGAAAAACGTTTTTTAACCTGTTCTTTTTAGCTGAGTAACTCAAAGGGTGTCAAGTTTGCTAAACGTCTTATATGAAAACCTGGAATAAAAGAAACTCAATCGGTTTAGGGGGCTGTTTTAAACATTTTTGGGAATGGATAATTATGCTGTTACACGATTTGGACAAATTTAACTGTTACACCCGATATATATATATATATATATATATATATATATATATATATATATATATATATATATATAATTTAAATTGTGTGTATTTAGGTAGCATTTTTTCATTCATACATGTTTCATTAAATAATATAGACAAGTGTTGTCCATTTATTTTATGTAAATTCTTTTCATATCGTCTGAGAAGTTTAATAACATTATTATTAAACGAAGTAACAAAATCCCAATATTGATACATATTTTTTAATCCAATCTAAGCTTTCGGCTTGCATAAGCCATTATCAAAGCTGACAATTACAGTACAATATATTAAACAATACACGGACGTGAAAGTGATGATAGTCTGTTTCTGTTTACATGGATGATTTCCAAGCAACGACAAACTCGTGCATATCAGACGTTGGAAGCGAAAATCGCACTGCAGCTCATGACGTTACACATGATCACGCGAGAGTGAATTCGAGAAGTATTCTTTCTTCGTTTAATGATAATGTTATTAAGCTTACCAGACGATATGAAAAGAATTTACATAAAATAAATAGACAACACTTGTCTATAATATTTAATGAAACATATATATATATATATATATATATATATATAATAATATTTTTAGTTTTTAAAAATATGATTCCTCCGCTACATAAGAGTTCTCATGTTTCAAAAGCGAGAGACTGAGATAGATAGATAGATAGATAGATAGATAGATAGATAGATAGATAGATAGATAGATAGAATCTGTATCAACGTCTTCCAACGATACCGTAGTTATAAACACTAGCTAACCAAAAGATAGCTTATTCCCAAATTCTCGCTTGACAAGGAAGCGGGTCCAGACACCTTAACTCTTCATAACTTAAAAAATTATGTTAGGGGTCTCGGCTCTCGCTTTTGAAACATGAGAACTCTTATGTAGCGGAGGAATCATATTTTTAAAAACTAAAAATATTATTATAATATAATCTCTCCTTCTGTATGGAGCACTGTCCTTTTGAAAATAAAGCTAAATATTAAGGAACACCGGATTATCTACCTAACGTGTTCTTTCCTATTTCACTGCACACCTGCATACATATATATATATATATATATATATATATATATATATATATATATATATATATATATATATATACAATGAAAATAGACAACTTTAAAAGGGTTCATTCGTTATAATTTATTTCCCCAGGGAATTGCTTTTTCCCTGGCTCATCAGACCACACTTCCAAGTATGAAAATTTTAATTAAAATCTCTATGTAAATTTAAATTCATTTTTTCACCCATGGAATTAATCGCTCTAATTTAACATTGAGCTCACTGAATTACATCCTCGTTGGGATTATCCATACGGATTATCAAGTTCTTCATTACTTTAATCCATACATACATACACACATATATATATGAACAGACAATTTCACGTTTACCATTCTTTTTATAGATACAAGTAATTAAGTAAATGCTCTGTTTATAATAAACAGTATTAAATAAAATTTACCGGCCTGAATGTCCGAGAAATTTTCATAGAAAATATTCGTCCTCCGACAGGATTTGAACCTGTATCCTATACGGAACCGTCATACAGCCTGTCGTGCCTTACTTTATTTATTTATTTGGGTTAAATTATTTTGCTTGTTTTTATTTAAACATAAATAAACAAATAAACAACTTCCGGTAAAATAACCGCCAACATAGACTACCCACAATACACCACTGACCCGTATATATAAATAGCCGAGAAAAATAACAGCACTCGTGGCCTGACGATTGCATCTAGCATGAAACAGACTGTCGCCTCTAAGTGTTTACTTCTATGTTCACTTTTATATTTACACACGCTCTATCTATGATAGTGAGCACTTTATTCCATAAATATAGTACATCTCAAGACTATATTTCTTCATTCATATATATATATATATATATATATATATATATATATATATATATATATATGAAGAAATCCATTTATAGACTGATAAACATTGCTCTGAGTTTCATGCCAACTACCAGCTTCAGACGGTTACTATCAAATGGGAAAATTCCCAAAAGTTACTTGAAAAAACCTCACGGAAGTAAAGAAAAGAAAGAAAGAAAAAAATGCTGGAAAAATTGATGTTTTTGTTGATGGGAAAGACGTGAGTGTCTAGGAGAGCTCAATTCTAGTTGAAGAGCATTGTATTAGCAGCGTCAGACACTGTTTATAAAATCAGCCCTTCCTCTGCGAGTGCTCAATCGAATTTTTTTTCATAGGGAGCGTCCACTATACACACACACGCACACATACACAAACACACATACACACACACACACACACATATATATATATATATATATATATATATATATATATATATATATTGAAATGGATTTAGTCCGACAATTATTCCATATATTTTCCGTTTATAAGTTATTTTTATAGAAACAAATGATTTAAATGAATGTTCTGTTTTTTAAACAAACTCTATTAATTACATTTACCGGTCTGAATATTCGAGAAATTCCGTAGGAAAATATGAGTATCTTGACAGAAACCGAACCTTTATTTAATTAAAAACAGAAAATATTTTAAATAATTTCATTATATGTTGTCATTGTTTACGTTAAGATACGTTTCGTTAGCAGAAATGATCGATTGAGAAAAATCGTCGAAGATTGTGTGTTTATAAACAGTAATTCGGACTTTGCTAACCAGACGCTTCCCTGTAGCTAAATGGTATAGCACCTCAGATCAAAAGCACGTTTTATTCTGATCATTAATAACTACAACTTCCGCTTTATAGATTGTTGCTTTGATTTTACAAGATTCATCTAATGGACATCTATTCTTATTTCTACAGTTGCATAAATTACTAGTGTTAATTATATTTTGCTGTGCATTAATTTTGAAATTTCTGTCATTTTGTCTATTTATTATTGTTTCTAAATTAAGAGTGCAGCTGTAACTTAATTTAATTCTGTTTTTGTTGAATATCTTATGTAATTCTGAAGTTTTGAGAAGTGTTTCCTAAATAACTTGAAAAATAATTTCCCTATTTTACATTTAAAAGGGAGGTTAAACCAAATTATATTTTTCTTTTCCATGAATTGTTCTTCATATGTTGTTTAATTTGAGGTTTAAATTCTAGTTTAGTTTTGTGACCCTCTGCCTTTAAATTCTTTTCATATTGTTTCTTTTCATCCACAAAAATGATTATATATATATATATATATATATATATATATATATATATATATATATATATATATATATATATATATATATATATATATATATATATATATATATATATATATATATATATATATATATATATATATATATATATATATATATATATATATATATAGTAATTGTCTATATTTTTGGGATGAGGGGTTTTCACTATGGATTTCGTTAATCGGACTGACTTCCTCATCTTGGTTGCTTTCCTCACAACGTCCCAGTGACACATGGCCGAGGCGACTAGGACGTTGGAACAGTGATTGCAAGTTCTCCCGATGTTCTGAGTTCGATCCCGAGCAAAGGCAGTGGCAGCGACAAACAAGAGCGGTGACAACGATAATAGAAGCAACAGCAGCAGCAACGATGGCGTCAAGCAGTAGTAGCAGCAGCGATGGCCTTAATGGAACGAGAACATGGTACCCCCGTAACAATAAAGGGTTGGGTTCGAAATTCTAGACCGACGGTTCCCGAGTTCGAGATGCACCTGAGGAAGGCCGGAGGATCAGACGGCCGAAACGTTGTGAGGAAAGCAACCAAGATGAGGAAGTCAGTCCGATTAACGAAATCCATATATATATATATAGTTTAAAAATGACAATTGGAAAAAAATTCATAGTGCTTGCCGATGCATTTTGTCATCCAACTAGTGCAGCTGTAACTTAATTTAATTGTGTTTTTGTTAAATATTTTATGTAACACTGATATTTTGATTTTGGGGAACTATTTAGTGAGTAATTTGAAAAAGAACTTCCCGATTTAACATTTTACCCTTAAGTTAAAAGCGGAGTTAAACCAAATGATATTTATTTACCTGAGGATACCGTAAGGTTGAAACCAAGGTAGCGAATTCAACAGCTCTACTAATTTTTAAAGTGTGTATATATATATATATATATATATATATATATATATATATATATATATGCACATTTCATTGAATACGACAGACAAGGTGTTTTTATTTAGTTTTTTATACAATTTCTTATGCGATCTCATAATTTTTTTCCTATTCGGATGATCAATTATATAAAAACTGTCCGAATGTTCTTTTTGTCTGAGCGCTTTCGGCTATACATTTAGCCATTCAAGGATGAAATATTTTAACTGTTAAATAATCAGCTGAACGAAATTTATAAACAATGCGAAATTAAGAATTAAGAACATTATAAGAAAATGCATAACACCTGTTGACAATAGCAAAAAAATTCGATTAATTATTTATGAAAAATTTAAAATTTCTAACCTTATAGTTAAAAATAATAATTCACCTCCTAGAACAAAATTAAATAGGGCAAATATTATTTAAGAATTTAAATGCCCATTAAGGAAATGTATTCCTCAACAATCAACTTTCGTAAATAATTATATAGGCCACACTACAAATTGTTTAAGACGCAGACTAATTCTACACCTTTCTGACAATAGATCAATTAGATCTCATTTAAATATTCATGGAGACCTACCGGACACTGTTAGCATCATCCACAATCCACATGCAAAAAAGGCTAAAAATAATGGAAGCCTTATTAATAAAAACGAAAAAAACAGCACTTAATAATATTAACATTGAACATGGACATAATATCTTGACCGTGTTTTGAAAAATGAAACATTTTATAAAACATACATACAACAAACTATTTGTTCTTTAACAGTTAAAATATCTAATCTTTGAAAATGGTTAAATGTATAGCCGAAAGCGCTCGGATAAAAAGAACATTCGGACAGTTTTTATATAATTTATCATCCGAAAAGAAAAAGATTATTAGATCGCATGAGAAATTGTATAAAAAACTAAATAAAAGCACCTTGTCAGTCGTTTTTTAATGAAATGTGCATGAAAGAAGGATTGCTGCCTAAATACACAAATATATATATATATATATATATATATATATATATATATATATATTTTCTTCAACAAGACATTCATTTCTGTAGTTTACTGCTATAGCAAGCAGAGACATTTTTTTCTCTCCCGATGATGGCCATGTTGGTCGAAACTAGTCGAGGAATATAAATGAAATAATAATAATAAAAGCATAAGAATATTAATCTACAACCCAGTGTGTCTGAAGATTTTAATTGATTTTTCTAATAATTTTTATCGTTCAAAATATATATATATATATATATATATAATAGGCTGTCCATCATTGCTGATGACGACGCTGTACTTCCATCTCCGCCCGTCTTCCGTGGGCTGCCAAATGAAATAGCAACCCGACCCGCGAACGACAAGTTCTCGGGCACAGGTGGTAGGGAAACATGTCCGGTGCGGAACAGGCAGGCTGCAGATGACGCTGGCCTCACCACCCCTCGAGCGCTCCTCGTCTCTCCTCCTCGAAGTGCGCCTCTCCGGCGACGCAGAGAGACCGCCAGCCGATCCGGTCCCTATATATATATACATATATATATATAAATATATATGAAATTGTGTATTTGGGAAGAATACCCTCTTTTATACAAGTTTCACTGAAGACAAATTTCAGTGGTTCGTACAAGTCTTTTCTTTTCTGGACACAATAATACAATGTTTTCCGCCACTTCATTTTTTTTGTTTATACGCGACTTTTTTATTGGATATTTTTGATACAGCTAAAGTTATCCCAAATAAAGTGCTTGGAAACCCCGCTGTTTGAGTCGTTGACTGAAGGCGTGTATTTTATTTTCTAAGTACGCCTAACCTACAATTAGCGAGATCTTTAGCATGGGACAGGTGAATGATTATCACTAAGTGCGCTACCTTTACAGCCTTGTACCAGATTAAATCAACCATAATTGGCGCCTACCGTAGCCCTATAGTTTTCCATATATTCCGGTATAGTACCCTGTAGTATCCAATCCTCCCCGGGTATCCCACTGCGATAGTCTTGTACCATACTTAGTATACTCTACAACAGTGGCTCTCAACTTTTTTTTCCCAATATACCCTTTTCACCGGAAGTCAGAATACCATCCACCCACTTTCCAAGATTGTCCGACTCACAAGATGTATTTCAAATAATATGAATATATTATTGAAAATATTAATTCTTTTCCATATTAGTACATCTACTCGTGGCCGAGTGGTTAGGACGTTCGCTTTCTAACCATAAGACCCGTGTTCGAATCTCAGTGTTATTTCATGGTGTTCACTAACCTGTGAAAATGTGTGCCATACCATTTTAGTAAGTGCCCAGGCCTTGTGGGTGAAATTTGGGTTGGGGAGAGTCGCCAGATATTCCACTTTGTTTCTTTGCGAAACTGTAATTAAATTCCGCTCATAAACCACACGTGGGTTTTGAACAAACGCAAATGTGCCTGAGCAGGCGCCTTCAGTAGGGATTGGCTAGCAGACAGGTGAACTCGGATACGGCCGGCCAGATATTATATATACATGGATTATTTCGATAGAGGAGTTTTACAAATTTCACAGAAAATGCTGATGGATTTTGAAACTTGAATATACGTACAGAAATTGGATTTAATTCATAACTAATTATTAAATAAAACTAGCAGCATGGCCTGTCGTTGCCCGTGCTTGATACAAAAATCGTACGACTCATACAGCTATCACTTGACCTAAAATATTTTTCCCTTCCTTGCCTTTAAAGGAGTGCCTTTTGCCGTGCTGATGTTGCTACATGCCTTACTTCTTGCCTATCTCACACTGCGAATTTTTTCTAAGCTCTATACTAAGCATTAAATCTGTTACGAAAAAAGAACTAAATAAAATGAACGCAAAACGATCAGCTTTAAAAAAGGACTCGTAACTGGAAAAACCGGATGAAAAAAGAATGTTAACAACAAATACTTTTTCACACCCAACCCAGTTCTGCGGAATCAGAAGCAACGTTGAGAAGCAAGCGAATGAGTCAATTGGAGTAAAGTGCCATGCAGATAAAAAATTTTCCCACTTGTGGCGAATGCAGCTATCGATTTTTTGTTTGCATGCTAGCATGCTAGTTAACATTCGTGTCGGTCAGCTGTTGGCTCTCACGCTGGCCAATAGAATCTTCCGGCCTATTCGTGGCAGCCAGCTATAGGCTCTCACTCTGGCCAGTAGAAAATGGCCGTAAACTACATGAAAACTGCCGTAGAAGCATGAAAAAATTGGATTATTTCCACTATCGATGGGAGTTGGGAAATGCAAAGTCGGTCTTGGCCTTTTCACTAACTTGGAGCATGTGCATGTAAATTTTGGTGCAAATCCATCGAAAATTGCGGCCGTGCATTCGTTACACACACACACACACACACACACACACACACACACACACACACACACACACACACACATCCTGCCTTTTATAGATAGAGATTAGTCATCCACCCTCTTTCCAAGATTGTCCGACTCAAAATGGTGCATTCCAAATAATATGCATATATGCAAATGACCATTCTTTTCCATATTAGTACATAGACATTTACATGAATTATTTTTCTTGTGGAGGTTTACAAAATTATTAGCCACAGAAAATGTAGTGGATTTTAAAATCTGAATACTATGATTGTTGTTTCGTCCGTGTGTTGTTTGATATATTGAAATTGTCATCTTTGATAATGGCTTATGTAAGCCGAAAGCTTAGATTGGATTTAAACATGTGTCAATATGCTGTTTTCCTTTCCTCTTTCAACGATAATGTGATTAAGCTTATTAGACAATACGAAAGGAACTTACTTAAAATAAATAGACAAAACTTGTCTATATTATTTAATGAAACATGCATTAATGAAAAATTGCTGCCAAAATATACACAATAAATATGGAGGGATAAAACAGGCAACATGATGATCCAATTTAGCCCACAATTATTTTGGAGTTTTTGAAATTTAATTTGTCAATGTGCTACCATGGATTTCAACGAGGATACGCTTATAGTTTGATGGAAATTGTTTGAAAAGTCAACTGAAAATAAGAAAACAATAAAAATCGCCATTTTTCGTAATTTACGCGGGTTGACTCAGTTATCAAGTTAAATGACTGCTAAACCAACAACTTATCATTGGCTACAATTGAGTGAGGTTTGTATTAGATTGCTTGAAAATTGAGAGATATTTTAGTTTAAAATTTGTGTTGAAATCGATTTTTTTGTTTTTCGCGGTTTTTCGCTGAACTCAGTAACGTAGAAATAAAAATGAGGTATCGTTGAGCTCGTCATGGTGCAAGTAACCTACATACCGAGTTTGAACAAAATCGGAGGAAAAAGTTAAATTTATCGATTTTTGATTGGCTTTTATCGATTATTGTATTTTTTTTAAATTATCGATTTTTTTTACGCTAAGAACCAATCCCTTACATTGTACAATGTGTATGCCAAGTTTGATCAAAATCAGTTGAATTAATCCCGAGTGAAAAGAAATCACACAGACTGACCAACAGACATCGTCTGTGTTATATATATATATATATATATATATATATATATATATATATATATATAAAAATATCGAAAAAACAACTGAAAAGTTGCAACTTAAAAAAAAATTAATGTTAATAGGGTTAAATAAAGACTAGGGTATTTTAAATCTTTAGAAATATTTCAATACTTAAACAAAAATTTTTTTTTCAGATATACTTAAAAAAAAATTTTTAAACAACATCTAAAATATTACTATAGTTAGATTTACGTTAGAAATATTCAAACACAGTTGCATTCATATCACGTGACGTCCGCGTCTCGCGACGGACGCTACTTAATGTAAACAAACTTCTGAAAACAGTCATTTCTGATCAAAGATCGGGGCCGATCTGAAATATCAAATATAAATATAAAAAAAATATAAATAAATACTTTCACAAAAACATTTAATTTTTTTTTTAATTTGCAAATTTTCAGTCGTTTTTCTATATTATATACATATTAAGAAAGTATACGTGGCTTCTCATTATGCTATATATATATATATATAGAGAGAGAGAGAGAGAGAGAGGGAGAGAGAAAGATAGAGAGAGAGAGATTCTATTAGTTTTTTTATAAATATGTAATTATTCGTGTCAATATTTTTGCTGTAAATTCTCAAGAAAAAAACAAAATGTATAAATTCATTTATAAATTCACTTATTTAGGCGTTATTCCAATTCTAATAATTGCCTTTGAAGCAAAAAAACATTACCGAAGAATGAAAGTTATCGGGTTTGCACCTCCTTATTTTCGAAACCGCTTTTAGGGGACGCTTTCTGGACTATAAATACTCGGTGATACCTTTTCTCGCCCTCTTTTTCTCACTTTTTCTGCTTACACGTCAACATGTAAGTCTCTCAAGGAAGAACACGTTCGATTTTTTGGGAAACGTGTAGAATCGTCCATATTTTTCCACTCACCCCCGTTAAAAAATAAACTATTCCATAAGAGCTAGTTTCGACCAATCAACACTACACATTGCGAAACTCGAGACGACCCCAGAATGTATTTACCGCCAAAAGTCGCAGGAGCCTGTTCCAACTTCTCAGAGTAAATAAAAGGACAAATTTCAGTCCAATTCACCAGTCAGAGAGATTTCCACAGAGATTCACGCGTGTCTACATTTTTGACTAAAAGAACTTTGCGCGCGTCAACACCTGACTCAACTTTCAACCTCTTTCTCTCTCTCCCTCTGAATTCATTGCACATTTCTAAAAAAAAAAAAGTGTTGTCTACACTACTAAACAGAAACTGCAATTCAAGCATTAAGATAAAAAAAATACAGTCCAGGGTGAATAAAATCTCGCAATACATTACTTTAAAATTTAACCCTCGATAAATTTTCCTCGATAAATTTTCCTTTACATGTTGAACATTTTTTCTAAACAAAGGAACATTCCTGAACTGTAAATTCATTAAAATACTTAATTCACATTTCGTCAAACATCCATATAACCAAAAGTAAACTGAAACACAAGCTTTTCCAAATTGTATTGTAATTTAATTGTATATAAATGTTCAGTGTTTTTTTCTAATTGAATTCACGACTACCTTTGTTTCTTTGTTCAATTTTGTCTTGGGATTTATTCAACTTGTATGTCTATGCTTAATATTGTTGTGATTAATATGAAGAACATGATTTTCACGCTTATCATCTCAAACCAAAAAACCTTCTGATTTCACACTCATTTCATAGGAATCCCAACAAACGCATACGTACGCACTTTTCACTTCATTTTTGTCAAGGACCTTCTCCTACGCCAAACTGCACATGCGTAAACAATTCACTAGCTTAAATGTTTACTTCGTTTGTTGTTTAGTAACACCCACAAATATTCTATTAAGCCTTCATTGTTAAAATATTAAAATCTGTTTGTACACATATATATTGCTCCTTGCTATTCCTCACGTTTTTTTTTACGTGGACTCGTATCCCGAGTCTGCCATATTGATTGCGGGAATTTAAGGAGGCACACGTGTTTATCTCTCAACGTGTACACCGGCCCGCAACAAAGAAAAGTTTTTTTTTTAAAAAAGCGGTGTCATGTGAATAACTGTCCTTTTGACACTACGTCTTATTTCGGGCACGTTCGTCCATGTTTACGTACCGAAAGAACTGGAGTTGGTCTTCAACAAAACCGGCGTAAATGAAAAATGGCTCTATTAGAGGACGGCAGACCCAACCCGACGTTATCTTCCTAGCTTCGTTTGGACTTATAATGCATATGTCTAAATTTAGAAAAATATCGCAGATGCAATAAGGAAAAGAAAAAAAAAAAGAAGGAAAACCCAAATAAAAAAATGAAAAAATTAAACAATGAATAAGTAAACGTAATTTACTCTTACTGAACCAGTCCTGAGTACGACGATAAACTACATCAGGCAGCAAGGGCTCTGATCGAAAGATTGAAAATTTTGAGGAGCATAGGACAATCCCTTAATTGCTCTTGTTCCCAGGTCCCCCGCTGGCCCGCGTTGGTATCACCTGTTAAGGTCCCAGCTATGGGCAAATAGTGAATCCCTCCACCAAAAAAAAACCAAAAAACGCTCCATCATGAATATGACGATAAACTACATCCGCGCCCTGGGTATGACGATAAACTACATCCGCGCCCTGGGTAAGACGATAAACTAGGTCCAACAGCAAAGCTTCTGATCAGGAGGTTTTGAGGAGCATGGAACCACCTCTTAATTTCCGGTGTTCCCAGGTCCACCCTGACCCAGGGTGGTAGCACCTGTTAGGGTCCCAGCTATGGGCAAATAGTTAAGTCCTCCCAAAAGGGGTGAAAACACTATGAAAGTGTAAAAATTGTCTCTTCCTATTCAGTTTCATATGGCAAAAATCAACAATCTATAATATTCTTATAAATAAAGAGACGATCATGTCTTCCCTTCCCTTTTCCAAACAATAACATCTCTTTCCTTCCCCTTCAAATTACGCCATCAACTCTCCAATTTACAGGTACGGCAAAATTGAAATGTTCGTCTATATTTTATATATATATATATATATATATATATATATATATATATATATATATATATATATATATATTTTCTTTCTTCTTTGCATTTAATCTCACTTTCTTTCTTTCTACTTCCGACCGATCTATCTATCTATCTATCTATCTATCTATCTATCTATCTATCTATCTATCTATCTATCTATCTATCTATCCATCCCAGTCTGTTCGTATGCATCTATCTATCTATCTATCTATCTATCTATCTATCTATCTATCTATCTATCTATACACAGAGCAACCTCGGTTATCGAACGTCTCACAAATCGGTTCTCGAACAGAAAATTCGAGATGAAAATGCCTCGGTTCTCGAACAGAATATTCGAGATGAAAATGCCTCGGTTCTCGAACAGAATATTCGAGATGAAAATGCCTCGGTTCTCGAACAACATTGTCGAACTGAGCCGAACCGAGCCGAACCGAGTTAACCCGATCGGAATCATTTCTGAGCTGACCGCCATGTTGTATACATTCGTGTGTTGTGCTGTGCTTTTCTTTTCCAATGTTATTGTACTGTGACTTTTTTTCTTCTCTTCATTCGTCCTCAGTCATGGCTCCAAAGAAAGCTAGTTGTGATACTGGTAAAGGAAAAAGTAAAAGTTAAGTGAAATACAATTGTTGATGATATTGTCTCTTCCTACTCAGTTTCATATAGCAAAAATCAAGAATCTATACTATTCTTATAAATAAAGAGACGATCATCACTTTCCTTTCATTTTCTAAACAATAACATCTCTTTCCTTCCCCTTTCACTTACGCCATCAACTCTCCTATTTACAGGTACGGCAAAATTGAAGTGTTTCTCTATATATTATCTGTTTAGTATTGGGTTTATTTATTTTTTTCTTAGATTTAATGATTTTCGTTAGTTTTGTATATAAACTTATGCACAAAGTACTGTTGTTAAAATTTAAATAAACAATCAACTTGGGACCAGGGTCGGATTAATCCATTTTACAGTGATTCTTATTGAAAAAAAATAGTTTCGGTTAACGAACATTTCGGGTTAAGCATGGACTTCAAGAACAAATTAAATTCGTGAACCGTGGTTCCATTACGTTAATGATTGTACGTTTCAATTCGGAGTATATCTTGTGGAATTTGGTTAGAACTTGAGAAAGAAAATTAAAGTGTCTGGTGATACGTTGCTCTTTGTAGGCCGAGAAATAAGCCAACTCTGAATATTACAGATTGAATCTACCAACCAAAATTACTTACAATATAATACATATTACTTATACATTCCTTCTTGCAGTCACGTTAATTTTGACGGCACTTGTGTACTCATAAATAACTAACTGGCCGCAATTTGCTTTGCTGAGTGACCTGCCCTTGATACAGACTCTCTACCACTAGGGAAAGGAAATACTGAGTTGTTTCACTTTAAACTAGGGTATCTTTAAATATACAATGGAATTACTCAGACCTTCGAAAGTTTACGCAAAAAATATTGTGCTTTGGGAACTTGTGCCGTCAACATCATTTGTTTGTAAATATTTAGCATTTATGAGGATACAATGAGGACATCTTTCCTGAGGTGTTTATAAATGGTACACTGTTCAATTAGTAACATTAACAACGAACTATTATAAATTACGAAACTATACCTGGATTAAACGATAATTATTTACACTATACCGTATTTTTCGGCTTACAAGACGCTTCGGCTTGGAAGACGCACCCTAATATTGGAAAGAAATTTCTAAGAAAAGAAAAGTCATTCTTATACAACAACACATTCACTTATTGTTTACATTAATCACTCGTCCGATTTTATTTGTATGGCAATGAAACACTAATTGGTAGTTAGTAAATATACTATACATCATTCATTGTCCAAGGGTGGTTTTATTTTATTTTTTTTTGTAGACGAGACTTTGTAACTGCAGATACTGGTAGTAGCAACGCCTTCAAATAATACTTGTTTAAATAGTAATCCCCAAATAGTAATTCGTATAATGATCAGTATAGAGAATTAGTATAGAGGATAGTATAGAGAATAGCGATCACTTAGACGTCACGCTAATTCCTATTTCTACGATTAAACTTTATTTTAAAGTGGATACTCGTATTTGAGTAGACGTTCCGTTTATTTATGTTCATTTATTTTCGTCTGCCGGCCTGAATAGTCGAGAAATCTGATTAGAGAAAAATATGCGGTCTCTGGCAGGATTCGAACCTGCATTCCACTCTGGGAAACCGTCATCATATCTAACGGGCTTTGGAACTCTTGCCCACGGAATGCGTTGATGACCGTAAAACAAACTGTCAGGATTGATCCTCACAATAGATTGGGAAAATTGTGCAGAGATTTAAAAATATACATTGACTCACAACAAAGGAATCTTATACGCAATAATTTGTCAAATGCATTCAGTTCTACATAGAAATAAATTCAACGACAACTTCGATCTAAGGAATGGCAAACTTATTAAAAGAGAAATTAAGTTACCGTATTTTTCGGCTTACAAGACGCTTCGGTTTGGAAGACGCTCCCTAATATTGGAAAGAAATTTCTAAGAAAAAAAAAAGTCATTCTCATACAACAATACATTCACTCTACGTCCCTCACATACTGGCGCCACGTATTGTTTACATTAATCACTCGTCCGATTTTGTTTGTAAGGCAATGACATACTAGTCAAGAGCAGAAAGGCTCCCGCCTCTGCTAGTAAACAGAGCATGTTTAAGCTTGTGGCTCGGCTCCAGGAAGGTTTATAGTCTTGGAAATACGTGTAACTGCTTACTGGGGTTACATCATCTAAAAGGCTGAATTAGATAGATAACTAATATTATAGTATAATTCCTTAGGTGTTTATAAATGGTACACTGTTCAATTATTAACGTTAACAACGAACTAATTTAAATTATAAAATTGTACTTGGATTAAACGAAAATTACTTACGATATGATACATATTACATTGAGGGGCAGTGTGCAAAATTTGGACATGAGACGCACAGAAGAAGTGACCCCATTCACGTCCTCACGCAAGAAGCTACCGCGCTGACAAACTACAAAGAACCACCTTCATTCCCTCTCTCTTCGAATTACAATCAACGCGAAAGGAGCGATGGAAAATAGACACGAAAAGAAAGATATAGACAACTGCAAAGATAGAAAGACTGAAAGCAAGAAAGAGAGAGAAAGAGAGCAGGGAAATAAAAAGGGAGAGAAAGAGGAGAGAAAGATATGCCAGAGAAAACTTGGCCGAGGTTTATATTTTATTTCAGCTTGAATTAAACTTCCCATAAAGTTACTTTTCTTCAAGGTCTCTTGGATTGTGGGATTGACTAACACTAGTGATGACGTTCTAATTTCTTAGCCAATTTGACTCTCAAGCACACCTAAGCTGGGTCAGAAAAGGGCGCGTACAAAAAAAAGCTATGCTTGCGAGCATGCGCGCACACAATGAGGATAAAATACGGACATCTTTCCTGAGGTGTTTATAAATTGTACACTGTTCAATTATTGACGTTAACAAAGAACTGTTTTAAATTATAAAACTGTAATTGGATTAAACGAAAATTACTTACGATATAATACATATTACTTATAGTACATTCCTTCTTGCAGTCACCTACACTAAATATACTAACACCTTACTCCTAAAATGTGATGGGAAACAATGATGTTGCCAGGGATACATTTTTTTTTAAACAATGATGTTGCCAGCTATACGTTTTTGAAACGGTAGCCAGCTATACGTTTTTGAAACGGTAGCCAGCTATACGTTTTTGAAACGGTAGCCAGGGATACATTTTCTTGAAACAGTTTCCAGCTATACGTTTTTGAAACAATGATGTTGCCAGCTATACGTTTTTGAAACAATGATGTTGCCAACTATACGTTTTTGATATATCTAGTAAATACTGGATCTGGCATTAAATAACCCATAGTGGTTGATATGCCGTAAAACCCCAAACAAACAAACAAACAAATTCTTGCAGTCACGTTAATTTTGACGGCACTTGTGTACTCATAAATAACCGAACGCAATTTACTTTACTGAGTGACCTGCCCTTGATACAGACTCTCTACCACTAGGGGGAAGGAGATACTGAGTTGTTTCACTCTGAACTAGGGTATCTTTAAATATACAATGGAATTAACTTGTTTATGGTCTAGGGTACGCTTATCTAAAACAGGGCTTTCACGCTATGGGGTATTTGCGCCTGCCGATAAATTTTTATTTGTGCGTTCGTGAATCGATTAGCATATGAAATTTCACGAATCTTGATTGCAGTTCGCAACGTGTCCGATCCGATCCCACCGGGCGATGAATAAAAAAAGATCCTGGTTAAGATAGTCCCCCGCGTAAAGCGCGATAAAAATAGAAAACTAGATAAAAGCACTCGAAGGCGACCAAATAGAGAATAAAAAAAAAGGAATGAAAGGGAAAAAAATAAAATAAAAGGTCATTTTCCTTTTCTTGTTTTTTTTTTAGTAAAAATAAAAACATGACACTGAAAGTGCGACACTGAGATCCGAGGTTATATTTCCAAAGCTAAGATATGCAGATGACACAGTGTCGATAGCAGACACGGAGAGGAAAACTAGAAAAGTTCCAACAGAAGGTAGGGAAAGAAAGCGAGAAGAAAGGACGAAGCATAAACAGCAAGAAGACAGAACGCATGGTCATCAGCAAAAAGATGAGCCCAAAATGTAATTTACAGGTTGGAGATACTAAAATCAAACAAAAATTTAAATATTTGGGAAGTTTTCTAACAGAGGATGGAAATTGTGACACTGAGATCCGAAGACATATTGGAATGGTCAAAGATGGATTCCCAAAGCTAAGATATGCGGATGACACAATGTCGATAGAAGACACGGAAAGGAAAACTACAAAAATTCCAACAAAATGGTCGAACAAGAAATATTTTCCGTAGTGTCAAGCTACTTTCCTTTCGTGAGTCTTGGAATAAATGTTAATACCATTCGACATTGTGGCATCCCATAATTATATCCTAAAAGACAACCGTAAAAAGAAATTAACAACAGTTACAAGTGGAGAAATTTCAATATCTGTGAAGTTTTCTAACAGAGGATGGAAACTGTGACACTGAGATCCGAAGATGTATTGGCATGGCCAAAGATGAATTCCCAAAGTTAAGATATGCAGATGACACAGTGTCGAAAGCAGTAGACACTGAAAGAAAATTACCAACGCTCCTACGAAACTGTTGCAGAAGAGTAAGCGTTGTTGGCGACACTGAGATCCGAAGATGTATTGGGATGGCCAAAAGCTAAGTTATTCAGATGCATTTTGGGCTCATCCATTTGATGGACTTTTAGTAGGAAAAAAGAAATATGCGTAGTAGGAATGGATAGTATTAACACCAAACAGAAATATACACTTTCCTTTTCACTAAGATACTGACATTCTCTCTCTCTCTCTCTTCTCCTCTCTCTATTACACATACTTACTTCCCTTTCTTCTATTGTTCCTATCCTCGATAACTGACAGAACCCGGACATAGCTCATGTGGGTCAGGGAACGTCATAAATAAATCAACCAATGACAGCACGTCCCGCCAAAAAATCAAACGGGAAACACGGATCTTACAAAGAACTCCAAAGGACAAGAAACTGTGGAGAGCCATCATCGCCCACGTACTGAAGAAAGACTGAACATAAAGGTATTGGGTATTATTCTAGTTAGGTGAGAGTTCTATGAGATTTGAGATCGGCCGCCAGTCACGCTGAGTTGCACTATGATTTGGCTTTGGAATCGAACGCCGTGTTTAGGGGTTTAGTAATACATGAGAAAAGAAGCTATAAGACCGTCATTACAATGAGCGAAACCTAGGTTAATTCTACTTTTGGTTGTGGGGGAAGCTGAAAGTATTAATTGCCTCCTGTCCCCACTTTGGTGAGGGGCTAAACTGAAGAACGGAAACCTTATTCATATGGAAGAAAAATCATTTATATCTATCTATCTATCTATCTATCTATCTATCTATCTATCTATCTATCTATCTATCTATCTATCCCATTCTCTTCGTATCTATCTATCTATCTATCTATCTATCTATCTATCTATCTATCTATTTATCACAGTCTTTTAATTATTTAGCTATAATCGATCAGTTTTAATCTATCTGTCTATGACAGTCTTTTATCTGTCTAGCGATCAGTTTTTATTTATAAGTCTATCTATCTATCTATCTATCTATCTATCTATCTATCTATCTATCTATCTATCTATCTATCCCAGTCTCTTTATTATCTATCTATCTATCTATCTATCTATCTATCTATCTATCTATCTATCTATCCCAGTCTCTTTATTATCTATCTATCTATCTATCTATCTATCTATCTATCTATCTATCTATCTATCTATCTCAGTCGCTTCATATCTATCTATCTATCTATCTATCTATCTATCTATCTATCTATCTATCTCAGTCGCTTCATATCTATCTATCTATCTATCTATCTATCTATCTATCTATCTATCAACCCCCAGTCTCTTTATCTATCTATCTATCTATCTATCTATCTATCTATCTATCTATCAACCCCCAGTCTCTTTATCTATCTATCTATCTATCTATCTATCTATCTATCTATCTATCTATCTATCTATCTATCTATCTATCTATCTATCCGAGTCTCTTCATTATCTATCTATCTATCTATCTATCTATCTATCTATCTATCTATCTATCTATCTATCCATCTATCTATATATATATCTATCTATCTATCTATCTATCTATCTATCTATCTATCTATCTATCTATCTATCTGAGTCTCTTCATTATCTATCTATCTATCTATCTATCTATCTATCTATCTATCTATCTATCTATCACAGTCATTTATCTCTCTAGCGATCAGTTTTGTTTATCTATCTATCTATCTATCTATCTATCTATCTATCTATCTATCTATCTATCTATCTCAGTCTCTTTATTATCTATCTATCTATCTATCTATCTATCTATCTATCTATCTATCTCATGTATAACTCGTTATATGTTGTTTCTATCTCTATTTATCTTTCTTTTCTCTCAATTACTCTTTCTCTGTCTCTCTCTTACTTTCCATCTACATATATCTGCGCTCAGAGATTGCATATAGCGTGATGGGGGGTGGGGGGAATTGTCGTGATAAACAAAAGGCAAAGAACATGGGGGGGGGGAATGACATGAATCACTCATTATATTTTATTTTATTTTTTTTCTCTCCTTTCTCTTCAGCGTCTCCGCCCTTCGTTCGTTTGTCAAGGTCGGAGGTCATTCTGCCTAAGGGGACCGTCATGGTGGCATATCTCATCACCCGACAGTTATCATCAGTACGCGGGGTCAGGAGAGTGGAAGTCAGGTCTGCCTTTACTTACTATCTATCTATCTATCTATCTATCTATCTATCTATCTATCTATCTATCTATCTATCTATCTCAGTCTGTTCATTATCTATCTATCTATCTATCTATCTATCTATCTATCTATCTATCTATCTATCTATCAATCTATCTATCTATCTATCTATCTATCTATCTATCCCAGTCGCTTTATATCTATCTATCTATCTATCTATCTATCTATCTATCTATCTATCTATCTATCTATCTATCTATCTATCTATCTATCTCAGTTGCTTCATATCTATCTATCTATCTATCTATCTATCTCAGTTGCTTCAAATCTATCTATCTATCTATCTATCTATCTATCTATCTATCTATCTATCTATCTATCTATCTATCTATCTACCTCAGTCGCTTTATATCTATCTATCTATCTATCTATCTATCTATCTATCTATCTATCTATCTATCTATCTATCTATCTATCTACCTACCTCAGTCGCTTTATATCTATCTATCTATCTATCTATCTATCTATCTATCTATCTATCTATCTATCTATCTATCTATCTATCTACCTCAGTCGCTTTATATCTATCTATCTATCTATCTATCTATCTATCTATCTATCTATCTATCTATCTACCTCAGTCGCTTTATATCTATCTATCTATCTATCTATCTATCTATCTATCTATCTATCTATCTATCTATCTGTTAATTTCTATATATGCATGTATGTATATACTGGGTGCGATGGATAAATTGTCATCTAAATTATGTAAAAATGAAAATAACACTGACATCTCATTTTAACACATATATTTACCAAAATAAAAAAATATATATATCTTGAAATACGAAAGAGTGAATTTATTCAATAAAATCGCTATTGGCTCCAACCACTGCCTGTAGCTGACTTCGGAATCTCCTGTAACTCTTCTTCTAGACGGTCTCCTTGTTGAAATTGGTGAATGCTGCCATAATCCTTGCCTTCAGTTCATCTTTGATGTTAC
>OZ038519.1:28091270-28093770 GCA_964036315.1 Acanthosepion esculentum | reverse complement strand
TATATATATATATATATATATATCCGATGCGATGAGAACGAAAGTAATATATAAATTCTAACGTTCGCAGCATTCATTCAAAAAAGAGCTCAATACATGTAGTAGAGCGATAATTATTTATTTATTATAATTTTATCATATAGACAAAACCATTTTACTCACAGCGAAATGCCGACATCGATTTTGTCCATGTTTTTAGTTTGAATCGTTAGCAACAGTGCTCAACAGTAATAGGAACAAGATATCCGATGCGACGAGAACGAACGTTGCATCTTTGTTGTGAGTAAAATGGTTTTGTCTATATGATAAAATTATAATAAATAAATAATATATATATATATATATATATATATATATATATATATATATATATATATATGTTGAGTCTTGACTCATTGTTGAATCTCGCCTATTGCATGGAATAATAATGCAACACAAAATGTACTTAGAACAAAAATGTATTATAACAAGAAAGTGTACACAATAAGTACATATAGTATTTCTGTATATTTCTGGGAAGACGTTCCTGGAGAATGTGTTGACTAGTCGCAGTCGATCAGAGTCTCTAGTTGGATCTCGTGATTCCTCCGGGATTTACTTGACCTCCCACAGGGCCAGGTTGTGACACAAGGTCGGAGTTTAACGTGGGAAGGGGAGGGGGAATGGACCCGAGTTTTCACCCGGGTCGCAGTGCTTTGGCTTTAGCTAGTCATAGCTGGTCTTGGCTGGTCTTAGCTGGTCATAGCTGGTCAGAGCTGGTCATAGCTAGTCAGACGTAGCCACGATACTACCAGCGCAGGGACGAATCCCTGCCGCCGGCCTGTATCGGAGGAAGAATCCCGGCCCCATAGGCGATCATTCAGTGAGTAATCTGCGAACAGATACTACACTTTGATCTTAGCCTTGGGGCCGCGTGGAGACTGAAATCTCGTGATTCCTCCTCTCGTCTTCCGGTACCAACCACATTTATATAGTTGGTAGTCACCTATGCAGATTAGGTGGATCCTACCACAACAATATATTAGGCAGCATATATTTTATATATAAAGAAATATTCATACATAGAATTAATCAGCAATATTAATGCGATTAGTGGCGAAATCACTTCACTAGCAGAACATAACGTATGAATTAAGATACTGTTTAATCCATAGAATGATGTGATCCTCATTTATAAAACTCTTGTCAGATGTTTCTAGTGTATATTTTTTAAGTTAAGCAAGTACTTTCGAAGATCCATGTCTTCATCGTCAGGCTGTAATTTTTTTTTTCCTTTAAAGTTAAAACTTGAAGATGAAACAATTGTTTGTAGACCGAAAGATGTTTTTTTTAAAGAATGTGCTACGGTTTGTACAAAACGTGCAAGTCGCAACGCTAAAGTTCAAATTTTCAAGTGAGAATTTTTATATGAATTTTGTAATATGGTAAATCCACAAATTCTTTTTTTTACAAGTGTTTTTCAGTTAACATGACATGAACTAAGTAGATAGTTCGATTAATATAGTGATATGTCTTAGTAGTTTTTTTTCTCAGTTTTATAAATGAGGATCACATCATTCAATGGATTAACAGTATTTTAATTCATACATTATGTTCTGCTAGAGAAGTGATTTCGCCATTAATCGCATTAATATTGCTGATTGATTCTATCTATGATTATTTCTTTATATATATATATATATATATATACACACACACCTTTCTACACCTTTCCGACAAGGGCTCAATTAGATCTCATTTAAATATTCATAGAGACCTACCGGACACTATTCGGAACATACTTGTCGACAACACTAATATAAGAGCATCATCCACATGCAAAAAAAGGCTAAAAATAATGGAAGCCTTATTAATAAAAACAAACAAACCAACACTTAATAATATTAACTTTGAACATGGACATAATATCTTGACCGTGTTTTGAAACAAAAAAAATGAAACATTTTATAAAACATACATGTAACAAACTATTTCTAATTCTAACAGTTGAAATATAATCCTTGAAAATGGCTAAATGTATAGCCGAAAGCGCTCGGATAAAAAGAACATTCGGACAGTTTTCATATAATTTATCAGCCGAAAAGAAAAACATTATTAGATCGCACGAGAAATTATATAAAAAACTAAATAAAAGCACCTTGTCAGTCGTTTTTAATGAAATGTGCATATATATATATATATATATATATATATATATATATATATATATATATATATATATATATATATGCATATTTATATATATATATATATATATATATATATATATATATATATATATATATGCATATATATGCATATAAGTTTCTAAATAGTGAAAAGTTATTAAACCATAGACATGAGTTAACGGTTTTCTGCCGACATCAACAAATTTTCGCATTAAATAATTAATAAATAGATATAAACAAATAAAGTCTATAGCCTTAAAAGCTCAGCCCACTAATTAATGAGAAAAACTCTTTGTTGAAGTAGAAAAAAGCCGATTGAATAAACAAATAAA
>OZ038519.1:28026270-28086270 GCA_964036315.1 Acanthosepion esculentum | reverse complement strand
CTGAACAGGGCGAAATAAATCGTCCAGTGCCTTAAGTTTTTAGTCCAAAGAAAAAAAAAACAAGCGAATAAAGAAAGCTAAAACGTAGAGTGCTCAATACGCTAAATAGAACAGGGATATATATATATATATATATATATATATATATATATATATATATATATATATATATATATATATATATATCAGTGACAACTCCGAATTAGTAACCATTAATTTATACATATTTCAACGTAACAAAAACATTTCGTAGCGCGTTGTTTTCATTCTTCACTTCAGCTGGATCCAAAATTGTTTTAACTCCGTGCCTACAAAGTATTGACCGAAATACATTTCGTAGACATTGTTCATAATAAAGAAGAAAGAACTGAAAAAAAAGAAAGAAAGTAAGTAAAAAAGAACGAAATGAAATTAATGTGGCTAGTCGGGCTGCGTAGATCTGAGCCCTTTAAGCAATGTATTTCTTACTTTAACTTTATAAATAATCTTTTTAAAAATCTCTAATGACTCATATCTCCTGTTTTTCAAAGAACACAATTTTATCTTAACGTGGTGACTTCAAATGTCCAAAATAATATATTCCGTACAGTATAAGTTTTTTCGCAGAATGTATCTATAGAAAAAAGGGGAAATGACATTTATCCCAACTTAAAGTAGTCAAAAATCGATGAAAGTGGAAACCTTAACTGGATGGTTGAAGTTAGGAGTGTGACTTGGTTAGTGTTGAGGATGTATTATATCAGTCAGTAGTACTGACATACGGTTTACTGTAGAAAGAAATGGAACCTACTGCAGCCAGTCATGTATCGAAAGATACATGATCGCCTAAACGTGTATCCCGCATGGCACATAACTGACTGACTGTATGGAAGTCTGGACTGCTGAAAATAGTAGATAGTAGAGCAGACCGGGTTCTATAGCCTTGGATGGCAACCTGTCTACCGCAGACAGAAATGGCAACCTACTGCAGGGGAAAAATATGCCTCGTCAGTCATGTATCAAAAAATACATGATTGCCTAAGCGTGTATCACGCATGGCACATAACTGACTGACTTCTAACATCTCTGCTTAAGCTATGAAGTTTATTTACTATTTATTTATCGCAATGTAAATCGTTTTATTAAAAAAAACTTCCAAAAATAAAATATGATTTTCTGAGACTTTATTTGAGGAATATTAGCTTATTTAAAATATAATTAATCTGATTTGAAACAATTATTATTTACTTCATGTTTAAAATGTTAGATTATTTTGTGTACCGTTATGTAACTAGTGAGCCAACCCAAATGACTTGACTCACTTTATAGTTCCCCAATAGAAGGTTAACCAATCAGGAGACGTAAAATATTCACTCCGTCGTGTATAAAGGCGGCCATTTTGATTACTCTCTCCGAATAACCAGTGCCAACCTGTCAGAAGCGAAAGAACAGAAGGAAGAACTACGCTCTGCTACTTTATCGGGATATCCACTGCTATCCTGAACTACGCTTCCCTACTGTCTTCAAAATATTCACTGCCAACCTCTGGATTCTATACTCAAAGATTACCGTCATTATGAATAACATAAGATATCACAGAAATGTATTTTTAACCCGACAGTAGCTGTTTCTTTTAAGGCGTTCGCGAGCTTGACAGATTGATATTTATCTAATGTTGTTCTATGAGGGCTTTTGGCGTTAAAAAGCTAATTGAATATAACGTGAGCGCCTTTTATATATAAATATTTTTACCTGTAAATTTACTATAGTTATCACTCTTTTTGGCTAAAATAGCTCATTTGCAGCCCTTTTTTTACTCATCTTTCATTGGAATGTAATACTCTTTATTAAAAAAAAATCTTCCAAAAATAAAATATAATTTTCTGAAATATTATTTGAGGAATATTATTTATTTTATGTTTAAAATATCGCAAAGATGCATGTTTTATACCGACAGGATGTTTTTATTTCAGGTGTTTACGCACTGGCAGCCTGATGGTAGATCTAATGCTGTTCTACGGGGGCTTTATCTGTAAAACACAACTGAAGAAAATGGAGTAAACATTTTTTGATATAATTTTTAAGTATTCCGTAATTTTACAAATTTAGGAAAATATTCTCCATAATTTAACGATTTATTGAATTTTAGAAACGTTGGCTTTATATTGACTACAGTTATCGCTCTTATTTTATGATAATGTCGTGTATGGACGTCCGTATTTTAAAAAATCGGCACGTTTATAAACACTCACAAAAAATTTAAAATCCTTTTTAAAATATAGAGGGTCGCTGAAATGTAGCTTTTTCAATTATGACTGGTACATATAGTTTTACTTGTTATTAGTATCATCTAAACGGTTGAAATTAATCAAAAAATTTAAAGAATTTTAAACTTTAAAAATTACTCTAATTAAATTTTTAAAAATGTAAACTATTCTTGTAAAAAAATAATTATTAATTGAACATTTTTCTTATGCCAATAGTGTCTTTAATATATCTTATTTATAAAAGCATTGTAGAAATTTTGGCTTTAAATTCACTGCACTTATCGCTGTCATTTTCTGATAATGTCGTGTATGATCTCCCGTATCTACAAAAATCAGCACGTTTATACATATAGAAAAAAAAATTCAAAATTATTTTAAAAATATTTTTATTTCATGGTTTGTACTAATATTTCTCATTTAATTTAAAAGAGTGAAATTAATACAGAATTTTAAAAGATTTAAAACTTAAGAAATTATTCTAATTAAAATCTTAAAAAAATGAAGACAATTCTTGTAAAAATTAATTATTCATCCAACAAAATATTTTTTAACACAATAGTGTCCTTAATATATCGTATCTGTAAAAGTAATTAAAAGCGTTTCTAATTAGATAATGTCAGTTTTATTGGATTTTTTATTTTACGATTCAGAGCAGAATTTCGATAAATGGTGTTTCTGTTTGACTAAAATGAACTGATGATTTAAATACTCCAAAAACTTCAGCTTTTAACTAATATAAATATTTAAAGGAATTTTAATATCTCTAAATTTCATAAAATTAACTGAGGTAACAGATGTAAAAAAAAAAAAATTACCAAGATTTTCTAAAAACAATTCAAAATAATTTCAAAATAAACTGATGATTTTAACTAACAGAAAAAATGAAGTGGGTGGAATTTTAATTTCTCGAAATTCCATAAAATAAATTGAGGTAACAGAAAAAAAAATTTACCAACATTTTTTAAAAAAAAATAATTTTAAAAATATTTTCATTCATTTGTGAATCAGTCATGAAAATTTAATTAAAATCCAAACAATTATTTGATTTTTTGCAAGAATTTCAAAAACAGTGTTTTTTTTACTGCAAAAATTATGCTAATTTTTTCATAATAATCTGTGATCAAACCGCTGATGCAAGAAAAAACAATATATTTAACGAAAATTTCTAACGTACTAAAATCGATTGAAAAACTTAATAAGATAATAAACAAATTCTTTGGTCTTTCCTCTTAATAATAACATCAACATTTTGACGATAAAACCTTGTTTTTATTAAGTTTTGGAAATTTTTCTTCAAGCTATGCTGTTTTTTTATGGAAATTTTGGAGGCACTTATTTTTCGATTTATGTGCCGTGTACTTTCAGGAAGTAGGCGATCATGGCTCTCCACTTCTCCCTATCCCTTTTAGCTCTCAATAATTTTCGTCCCTCTGCTACGTCCCCCAGACCATGTTCTGTCATCCACTTGATTAAGCGCGCCAGGTATGTCACTAGTTGCTTTCCCTTGTCTCTCTTTCATTCTATTCGACCCGTGAGTATCAGATTCTCCAGGCCCTCTTTCCTCATTATGTGTCCCAGAAACTTCGGCTGTCTCTTCCTGAGGTTAAGTATAAGCCTCCTCCTTGTTTGTACCCTCTCTAAGACCTCATCGTTGCTCTCACGCTCGGTCCATGATATCCTCAGCATCCTTCTGTAGAACCACATCTCCGTCGCCTCGAGTCTCTTCTTCATCTTTGAGGAAATCGTCCAACATTCGCTGCCTCTTCCTGATATTAAGTATAATCCTTCTTGTTTGTAACCTATCTAAGACCTCATCATTGCTCACACGCTCGGTCCATGATATCCTCAGAATCCTTCTGTAGTACGACATCGCCGTAGCCTCGAGTCTCTTCCTCATCTTTGAGGAAATCGTCCAACATTCGCTGCCTCTTCCTGATGTTAAGTATAAGCCTCCTCCTTGTTTGTAACCTATCTAAGACCTCATCGTTGCTCACACGCTCGATCCATGATATCCTCAGCATCATTCTGTAGAACCACATCTCCGTCGCCTCGAGTCTCTTCTTCATCTTTGAGGAAATCGTCCAACATTCGCTGCCTCTTCCTGATGTTAAGTATAAGCCTCCTCCTTGTTTGTAACCTATCTAAGACCGCTTCGTTGCTCACACGCTCGGTCCATGATATCCTCAGCATCCTTCTGCAGAACAACATCTCCGTCGCCTCGAGTCTCTTCTTCATCTTTGAGGAAATCGTCCAACATTCGCTGCCTCTTCCTGATGTTAAGTATAAGCCTCCTCCTTGTTTGTAACCTATCTAAGACCTCATCGTTGCTCACACGCTCGATCCATGATATCCTCAGCATCATTCTGTAGAACCACATCTCCGTCGCCTCGAGTCTCTTCTTCATCTTTGAGGAAATCGTCCAACATTCGCTGCCTCTTCCTGATATTAAGTATAAGCCTCCTCCTTGTTTGTAACCTATCTAAGACCTCATCGTTGCTCTCACGCTCGGTCCATGATATCCTCAGCATCATTCTGTAGAACCACATCTCCGTCGCCTCGAGTCTCTTCCTCATCTTTGAGGAAATCGTCCAACATTCGCTGCATCTTCCTGATGTTAAGTATAAGCCTCCTCCTTGTTTGTAACCTATCTAAGACCTCATAGTTGCTCTCACGCTCGATCCATGATATCCTCAGCATCATTCTGTAGTACGACATCGCCGTAGCCTCGAGTCTCTTCTTCATCTTTGAGGAAATCGTCCAACATTCGCTGCCTCTTCCTGATGTTAAGTATAAGCCTCCTCCTTGTTTGTAACCTATCTAAGACCTCATCGTTGCTCTCACGCTCGGTCCATGATATCCTCAGCATCCTTCTGCAGAACCACATCTCCGTCGCCTCGAGTCTCTTCTTCATCTTTGAGGAAATCGTCCAACATTCGCTGCCTCTTCCTGATGTTAAGTATAAGCCTTCTCCTTGTTTGTAACCTCTCTAAGACCTCATCGTTGCTCACACGCTCGGTCCATGATATCCTCAGCATCCTTCTGTAGTACCACATCGCCGTAGCCTCGAGTCTCTTCCTCATCTTTGAGGAAATCGTCCAACATTCGCTGCCTCTTCCTGATGTTAAGTATAAGCCTCCTCCTTGTTTGTAACCTCTCTAAGACCTCATCGTTGCTCACACGCTCGGTCCATGATATCCTCAGCATCCTTCTGTAGAACCACATCTCCGTCGCCTCGAGTCTCTTCTTCATCTTTGAGGAAATCGTCCAACATTCGCTGCCTCTTCCTGATATTAAGTATAATCCTTCTTGTTTGTAACCTATCTAAGACCTCATCGTTGCTCACACGCTCGATCCATGATATCCTCAGCATCGTTCTGCAGAACCACATCTCCGTCGCCTCGAGTCTCTTCTTCATCTTTGAGGAAATCGTCCAACATTCGCTGCCTCTTCCTGATGTTAAGTATAAGCCTCCTCCTTGTTTGTAACCTATCTAAGACCTCATCGTTGCTCACACGCTCGATCCATGATATCCTCAGCATCATTCTGTAGAACCACATCTCCGTCGCCTCGAGTCTCTTCTTCATCTTTGAGGAAATCGTCCAACATTCGCTGCCTCTTCCTGATGTTAAGTATAAGCCTCCTCCTTGTTTGTAACCTATCTAAGACCTCATCGTTGCTCTCACGCTCGGTCCATGATATCCTCAGCATCCTTCTGCAGAACCACATCTCCGTCGCCTCGAGTCTCTTCTTCATCTTTGAGGAAATCGTCCAACATTCGCTGCCTCTTCCTGATGTTAAGTATAAGCCTCCTCCTTGTTTGTAACCTATCTAAGACCTCATCGTTGCTCACACGCTCGATCCATGATATCCTCAGCATCATTCTGTAGAACCACATCTCCGTCGCCTCGAGTCTCTTCTTCATCTTTGAGGAAATCGTCCAACATTCGCTGCCTCTTCCTGATGTTAAGTATAAGCCTCCTCCTTGTTTGTAACCTATCTAAGACCTCATCGTTGCTCACACGCTCGATCCATGATATCCTCAGCATCCTTCTGTAGTACAACATCTCCGTCGCCTCGAGTCTCTTCTTCATCTTTGAGGAAATCGTCCAACATTCGCTGCCTCTTCCTGATGTTAAGTATAAGCCTCCTCCTTGTTTGTAACCTCTCTAAGACCGCTTCGTTGCTCACACGCTCGGTCCATGATATCCTCAGCATCCTTCTGCAGAACAACATCTCCGTCGCCTCGAGTCTCTTCTTCATCTTTGAGGAAATCGTCCAACATTCGCTGCCTCTTCCTGATGTTAAGTATAAGCCTCCTCCTTGTTTGTAACCTATCTAAGACCTCATCGTTGCTCTCACGCTCGATCCATGATATCCTCAGCATCATTCTGTAGAACCACATCTCCGTCGCCTCGAGTCTCTTCTTCATCTTTGAGGAAATCGTCCAACATTCGCTGCCTTATCCTGATGTTAAGTATAAGCCTCCTCCTTGTTTGTAACCTATCTAAGACCTCATCGTTGCTCTCACGCTCGGTCCATGATATCCTCAGCATCCTTCTGCAGAACCACATCTCCGTCGCCTCGAGTCTCTTCTTCATCTTTGAGGAAATCGTCCAACATTCGCTGCCTCTTCCTGATGTTAAGTATAAGCCTCCTCCTTGTTTGTAACCTATCTAAGACCTCATCGTTGCTCTCACGCTCGATCCATGATATCCTCAGCATCATTCTGTAGAACCACATCTCCGTCGCCTCGAGTCTCTTCTTCATCTTTGAGGAATTCGTCCAACATTCGCTGCCTCTTCCTGATGTTAAGTATAAGCCTCCTCCTTGTTTGTAACCTATCTAAGACCTCATCGTTGCTCACACGCTCGATCCATGATATCCTCAGCATCATTCTGTAGAACCACATCTCCGTCGCCTCGAGTCTCTTCTTCATCTTTGAGGAAATCGTCCAACATTCGCTGCCTCTTCCTGATGTTAAGTATAAGCCTCCTCCTTGTTTGTAACCTATCTAAGACCTCATCGTTGCTCACACGCTCGGTCCATGATATCCTCAGCATCATTCTGTAGAACCACATCTCCGTCGCCTCGAGTCTCTTCTTCATCTTTGAGGAAATCGTCCAACATTCGCTGCCTCTTACTGATGTTAAGTATAAGCCTCCTCCTTGTTTGTAACCTATCTAAGACCGCTTCGTTGCTCACACGCTCGGTCCATGATATCCTTAGCATCCTTCTGTAGAACCACATCTCCGTCGCCTCGAGTCTCTTCTTCATCTTTGAGGAAATCGTCCAACATTCGCTGCCTCTTCCTGATATTAAGTATAATCCTTCTTGTTTGTAACCTATCTAAGACCTCATCGTTGCTCACACGCTCGGTCCATGATATCCTCAGCATCCTTCTGCAGAACCACATCTCCGTCGCCTCGAGTCTCTTCTTCATCTTTGAGGAAATCGTCCAACATTCGCTGCCTCTTCCTGATGTTAAGTGTAAGCCTCCTCCTTGTTTGTAACCTATCTAAGACCTCATCGTTGCTCACACGCTCGATCCATGATATCCTCAGCATCCTTCTGCAGAACCACATCTCCGTCGCCTCGAGTCTCTTCTTCATCTTTGAGGAAATCGTCCAACATTCGCTGCCTCTTCCTGATATTAAGTATAATCCTCCTTGTTTGTAACCTATCTAAGACCTCATCATTGCTCACACGCTCGGTCCATGATATCCTCAGCATCCTTCTGTAGAACCACATCTCCGTCGCCTCGAGTCTCTTCTTCATCTTTGAGGAAATCGTCCAACATTCCCTGCCTCTTCCTGATATTAAGTATAATCCTCCTTGTTTGTAACCTATCTAAGACCTCATCATTGCTCACACGCTCGGTCCATGATATCCTCAGCATCCTTCTGTAGAACGACATCTCCGTCGCCTCGAGTCTCTTCTTCATCTTTGAGGAAATCGTCCAACATTCGCTGCCTCTTCCTGATATTAAGTATAATCCTTCTTGTTTGTAACCTATCTAAGACCTCATCGTTGCTCACACGCTCGGTCCATGATATCCTCAGCATCCTTCTGTAGTACCACATCGCCGTAGCCTCGAGTCTCTTCCTCATCTTTGAGGAAATCGTCCAACATTCGCTGCCTCTTCCTGATGTTAAGTATAAGCCTCCTCCTTGTTTGTAACCTATCTAAGACCTCATCGTTGCTCTCACGCTCGGTCCATGATATCCTCAGCATCCTTCTGCAGAACCACATCTCCGTCGCCTCGAGTCTCTTCTTCATCTTTGAGGAAATCGTCCAACATTCGCTGCCTCTTCCTGATGTTAAGTGTAAGCCTCCTCCTTGTTTGTAACCTATCTAAGACCTCATCGTTGCTCACACGCTCGATCCATGATATCCTCAGCATCCTTCTGCAGAACCACATCTCCGTCGCCTCGAGTCTCTTCTTCATCTTTGAGGAAATCGTCCAACATTCGCTGCCTCTTCCTGATATTAAGTATAATCCTCCTTGTTTGTAACCTATCTAAGACCTCATCATTGCTCACACGCTCGGTCCATGATATCCTCAGCATCCTTCTGTAGAACCACATCTCCGTCGCCTCGAGTCTCTTCTTCATCTTTGAGGAAATCGTCCAACATTCGCTGCCTCTTCCTGATATTAAGTATAATCCTCCTTGTTTGTAACCTATCTAAGACCTCATCATTGCTCACACGCTCGGTCCATGATATCCTCAGCATCCTTCTGTAGAACGACATCTCCGTCGCCTCGAGTCTCTTCTTCATCTTTGAGGAAATCGTCCAACATTCGCTGCCTCTTCCTGATATTAAGTATAATCCTTCTTGTTTGTAACCTATCTAAGACCTCATCGTTGCTCACACGCTCGGTCCATGATATCCTCAGCATCCTTCTGTAGTACCACATCGCCGTAGCCTCGAGTCTCTTCCTCATCTTTGAGGAAATCGTCCAACATTCGCTGCCTCTTCCTGATGTTAAGTATAAGCCTCCTCCTTGTTTGTAACCTATCTAAGACCTCATCGTTGCTCTCACGCTCGGTCCATGATATCCTCAGCATCCTTCTGCAGAACCACATCTCCGTCGCCTCGAGTCTCTTCTTCATCTTTGAGGAAATCGTCCAACATTCGCTGCCTCTTCCTGATATTAAGTATAATCCTTCTTGTTTGTAACCTATCTAAGACCTCATCGTTGCTCACACGCTCGGTCCATGATATCCTCAGCATCCTTCTGTAGTACCACATCGCCGTAGCCTCGAGTCTCTTCTTCATCTTTGAGGAAATCGTCCAACATTCGCTGCCTCTTCCTGATGTTAAGTATAAGCCTCCTCCTTGTTTGTAACCTCTCTAAGACCTCATCGTTGCTCACACGCTCGGTCCATGATATCCTCAGCATCATTCTGTAGAACCACATCTCCGTCGCCTCGAGTCTCTTCCTCATCTTTGAGGAAATCGTCCAACATTCGCTGCCTCTTCCTGATATTAAGTATAATCCTTCTTGTTTGTAACCTATCTAAGACCTCATCGTTGCTCACACGCTCGATCCATGATATCCTCAGCATCCTTCTGCAGAACCACATCTCCGACGCCTCGAGTCTCTTCCTCATCTTTGAGGAAATCGTCCAACATTCGCTGCCTCTTCCTGATGTTAAGTATAAGCCTCCTCCTTGTTTGTAACCTCTCTAAGACCTCATCGTTGCTCACACGCTCGGTCCATGATATCCTCAGCATCATTCTGTAGAACCACATCTCCGTCGCCTCGAGTCTCTTCCTCATCTTTGAGGAAATCGTCCAACATTCGCTGCCTCTTCCTGATGTTAAGTATAAGCCTCCTCCTTGTTTGTAACCTATCTAAGACCTCATCGTTGCTCACACGCTCGATCCATGATATCCTCAGCATCATTCTGTAGAACCATATCTCGGTCGCCTCGAGTCTCTTCTTCATCTTTGAGGAAATCGTCCAACATTCGCTGCCTCTTCCTGATGTTAAGTATAAGCCTCCTCCTTGTTTGTAACCTATCTAAGACCTCATCGTTGCTCACACGCTCGATCCATGATATCCTCAGCATCATTCTGTAGAACCACATCTCCGTCGCCTCGAGTCTCTTCTTCATCTTTGAGGAAATCGTCCAACATTCGCTGCCTCTTCCTGATGTTAAGTATAAGCCTCCTCCTTGTTTGTAACCTATCTAAGACCTCATCGTTGCTCACACGCTCGATCCATGATATCCTCAGCATCCTTCTGTAGAACCACATCTCCGTCGCCTCGAGTCTCTTCTTCATCTTTGAGGAAATCGTCCAACATTCGCTGCCTCTTCCTGATGTTAAGTATAAGCCTCCTCCTTGTTTGTAACATATCTAAGACCTCATCGTTGCTCACACGCTCGATCCATGATATCCTCAGCATCATTCTGTAGAACCACATCTCCGTCGCCTCGAGTCTCTTCCTCATCTTTGAGGAAATCGTCCAACATTCGCTGCCTCTTCCTGATGTTAAGTATAAGCCTCCTCCTTGTTTGTAACCTATCTAAGACCTCATCGTTGCTCACACGCTCGGTCCATGATATCCTCAGCATCCTTCTGCAGAACCACATCTCCGTCGCCTCGAGTCTCTTCTTCATCTTTGAGGAAATCGTCCAACATTCGCTGCCTCTTCCTGATGTTAAGTATAAGCCTCCTCCTTGTTTGTAACCTATCTAAGACCTCATCGTTGCTCACACGCTCGATCCATGATATCCTCAGCATCATTCTGTAGAACCACATCTCCGTCGCCTCGAGTCTCTTCTTCATCTTTGAGGAAATCGTCCAACATTCGCTGCCTCTTCCTGATGTTAAGTATAAGCCTCCTCCTTGTTTGTAACCTATCTAAGACCGCTTCGTTGCTCACACGCTCGATCCATGATATCCTCAGCATCCTTCTGCAGAACCACATCTCCGTCGCCTCGAGTCTCTTCTTCATCTTTGAGGAAATCGTCCAACATTCGCTGCCTCTTCCTGATGTTAAGTATAAGCCTCCTCCTTGTTTGTAACCTATCTAAGACCGCTTCGTTGCTCACACGCTCGGTCCATGATATCCTCAGCATCCTTCTGCAGAACCACATCTCCGTCGCCTCGAGTCTCTTCTTCATCTTTGAGGAAATCGTCCAACATTCGCTGCCTCTTCCTGATGTTAAGTATAAGCCTCCTCCTTGTTTGTAACCTATCTAAGACCTCATCGTTGCTCACACGCTCGATCCATGATATCCTCAGCATCATTCTGTAGAACCACATCTCCGTCGCCTCGAGTCTCTTCTTCATCTTTGAGGAAATCGTCCAACATTCGCTGCCTCTTCCTGATGTTAAGTATAAGCCTCCTCCTTGTTTGTAACCTATCTAAACCTCATCGTTGCTCACACGCTCGATCCATGATATCCTCAGCATCCTTCTGTAGAACCACATCTCCGTCGCCTCGAGTCTCTTCTTCATCTTTGAGGAAATCGTCCAACATTCGCTGCCTCTTCCTGATGTTAAGTATAAGCCTCCTCCTTGTTTGTAACCTATCTAAGACCGCTTCGTTGCTCACACGCTCGGTCCATGATATCCTCAGCATCCTTCTGCAGAACCACATCTCCGTCGCCTCGAGTCTCTTCTTCATCTTTGAGGAAATCGTCCAACATTCGCTGCCTCTTCCTGATGTTAAGTATAAGCCTCCTCCTTGTTTGTAACCTATCTAAGACCTCATCGTTGCTCTCACGCTCGGTCCATGATATCCTCAGCATCCTTCTGCAGAACCACATCTCCGTCGCCTCGAGTCTCTTCTTCATCTTTGAGGAAATCGTCCAACATTCGCTGCCTCTTCCTGATGTTAAGTATAAGCCTCCTCCTTGTTTGTAACCTATCTAAGACCTCATCGTTGCTCACACGCTCGATCCATGATATCCTCAGCATCATTCTGTAGAACCACATCTCCGTCGCCTCGAGTCTCTTCTTCATCTTTGAGGAAATCGTCCAACATTCGCTGCCTCTTCCTGATATAAATATAATCCTTCTTGTTTGTAACCTATCTAAGACCTCATCGTTGCTCACACGCTCGGTCAATGATATCCTCAGCATCCTTCTGTAGTACCACATCGCCGTAGCCTCGAGTCTCTTCCTCATCTTTGAGGAAATCGTCCAACATTCGCTGCCTCTTCCTGATGTTAAGTATAAGCCTCCTCCTTGTTTGTAACCTATCTAAGACCTCATCGTTGCTCACACGCTCGATCCATGATATCCTCAGCATCATTCTGCAGAACCACATCTCCGTCGCCTCGAGTCTCTTCTTCATCTTTGAGGAAATCGTCCAACATTCGCTGCCTCTTCCTGATGTTAAGTTAAAACCTCCTCCTTGTTTGTAACCTATCTAAGACCTCATCGTTGCTCTCACGCTCGGTCCATGATATCCTCAGCATCCTTCTGCAGAACCACATCTCCGTCGCCTCGAGTCTCTTCTTCATCTTTGAGGAAATCGTCCAACATTCGCTGCCTCTTCCTGATGTTAAGTATAAGCCTCCTCCTTGTTTGTAACCTATCTAAGACCTCATCGTTGCTCTCACGCTCGGTCCATGATATCCTCAGCATCCTTCTGCAGAACCACATCTCCGTCGCCTCGAGTCTCTTCTTCATCTTTGAGGAAATCGTCCAACATTCGCTGCCTCTTCCTGATGTTAAGTATAAGCCCTCTCCTTGTTTGTAACCTATCTAAGACCTCATCGTTGCTCTCACGCTCGGTCCATGATATCCTCAGCATCCTTCTGCAGAACCACATCTCCGTCGCCTCGAGTCCCTTCTTCATCTTTGAGGAAATCGTCCAACATTCGCTGCCTCTTCCTGATGTTAAGTATAAGCCTCCTCCTTGTTTGTAACCTATCTAAGACCTCATCGTTGCTCACACGCTCGATCCATGATATCCTCAGCATCATTCTGTAGAACCACATCTCCGTCGCCTCGAGTCTCTTCTTCATCTTTGAGGAAATCGTCCAACATTCGCTGCCTCTTCCTGATGTTAAGTATAAGCCTCCTCCTTGTTTGTAACCTATCTAAGACCTCATCGTTGCTCACACGCTCGATCCATGATATCCTCAGCATCCTTCTGTAGAACCACATCTCCGTCGCCTCGAGTCTCTTCTTCATCTTTGAGGAAATCGTCCAACATTCGCTGCCTCTTCCTGATGTTAAGTATAAGCCTCCTCCTTGTTTGTAACCTATCTAAGACCTCATCGTTGCTCACACGCTCGATCCATGATATCCTCAGCATCATTCTGTAGAACCACATCTCCGTCGCCTCGAGTCTCTTCCTCATCTTTGAGGAAATCGTCCAACATTCGCTGCCTCTTCCTGATGTTAAGTATAAGCCTCCTCCTTGTTTGTAACCTATCTAAGACCTCATCGTTGCTCACACGCTCGGTCCATGATATCCTCAGCATCCTTCTGCAGAACCACATCTCCGTCGCCTCGAGTCTCTTCTTCATCTTTGAGGAAATCGTCCAACATTCGCTGCCTCTTCCTGATGTTAAGTATAAGCCTCCTCCTTGTTTGTAACCTATCTAAGACCTCATCGTTGCTCACACGCTCGATCCATGATATCCTCAGCATCATTCTGTAGAACCACATCTCCGTCGCCTCGAGTCTCTTCTTCATCTTTGAGGAAATCGTCCAACATTCGCTGCCTCTTCCTGATGTTAAGTATAAGCCTCCTCCTTGTTTGTAACCTATCTAAGACCGCTTCGTTGCTCACACGCTCGATCCATGATATCCTCAGCATCCTTCTGCAGAACCACATCTCCGTCGCCTCGAGTCTCTTCTTCATCTTTGAGGAAATCGTCCAACATTCGCTGCCTCTTCCTGATATTAAGTATAATCCTTCTTGTTTGTAACCTATCTAAGACCTCATCATTGCTCACACGCTCGGTCCATGATATCCTCAGCATCCTTCTGCAGAACCACATCTCCGTCGCCTCGAGTCTCTTCTTCATCTTTGAGGAAATCGTCCAACATTCGCTGCCTCTTCCTGATGTTAAGTATAAGCCTCCTCCTTGTTTGTAACCTATCTAAGACCTCATCGTTGCTCACACGCTCGATCCATGATATCCTCAGCATCATTCTGCAGAACCACATCTCCGTCGCCTCGAGTCTCTTCTTCATCTTTGAGGAAATCGTCCAACATTCGCTGCCTCTTCCTGATGTTAAGTATAAGCCTCCTCCTTGTTTGTAACCTATCTAAGACCTCATCGTTGCTCACACGCTCGATCCATGATATCCTCAGCATCATTCTGCAGAACCACATCTCCGTCGCCTCGAGTCTCTTCTTCATCTTTGAGGAAATCGTCCAACATTCGCTGCCTCTTCCTGATATTAAGTATAATCCTTCTTGTTTGTAACCTATCTAAGACCTCATCGTTGCTCTCACGCTCGGTCCATGATATCCTCAGCATCCTTCTGCAGAACCACATCTCCGTCGCCTCGAGTCTCTTCCTCATCTTTGAGGAAATCGTCCAACATTCGCTGCCTCTTCCTGATGTTAAGTATAAGCCTCCTCCTTGTTTGTAACCTATCTAAGACCTCATCGTTGCTCACACGCTCGATCCATGATATCCTCAGCATCCTTCTGCAGAACCACATCTCCGTCGCCTCGAGTCTCTTCTTCATCTTTGAGGAAATCGTCCAACATTCGCTGCCTCTTCCTGATGTTAAGTATAAGCCTCCTCCTTGTTTGTAACCTATCTAAGACCTCATCGTTGCTCACACGCTCGATCCATGATATCCTCAGCATCATTCTGCAGAACCACATCTCCGTCGCCTCGAGTCTCTTCTTCATCTTTGAGGAAATCGTCCAACATTCGCTGCCTCTTCCTGATGTTAAGTATAAGCCTCCTCCTTGTTTGTAACCTATCTAAGACCTCATCGTTGCTCACACGCTCGGTCCATGATATCCTCAGCATCCTTCTGTAGTACGACATCGCCGTAGCCTCGAGTCTCTTCCTCATCTTTGAGGAAATCGTCCAACATTCGCTGCCTCTTCCTGATGTTAAGTATAAGCCTCCTCCTTGTTTGTAACCTATCTAAGACCTCATCGTTGCTCACACGCTCGGTCCATGATATCCTCAGCATCCTTCTGCAGAACCACATCTCCGTCGCCTCGAGTCTCTTCTTCATCTTTGAGGAAATCGTCCAACATTCGCTGCCTCTTCCTGATGTTAAGTATAAGCCTCCTCCTTGTTTGTAACCTCTCTAAGACCTCATCGTTGCTCACACGCTAGGTCCATGATATCCTCAGCATCCTTCTGTAGTACGACATCGCCGTAGCCTCGAGTCTCTTCCTCATCTTTGAGGAAATCGTCCAACATTCGCTGCCTCTTCCTGATGTTAAGTATAAGCCTCCTCCTTGTTTGTAACCTATCTAAGACCTCATCGTTGCTCACACGCTCGATCCATGATATCCTCAGCATCCTTCTGCAGAACCACATCTCCGTCGCCTCGAGTCTCTTCTTCATCTTTGAGGAAATCGTCCAACATTCGCTGCCTCTTCCTGATGTTAAGTATAAGCCTCCTCCTTGTTTGTAACCTATCTAAGACCTCATCGTTGCTCACACGCTCGATCCATGATATCCTCAGCATCCTTCTGCAGAACCACATCTCCGTCGCCTCGAGTCTCTTCTTCATCTTTGAGGAAATCGTCCAACATTCGCTGCCTCTTCCTGATGTTAAGTATAAGCCTCCTCCTTGTTTGTAACCTATCTAAGACCTCATCGTTGCTCACACGCTCGATCCATGATATCCTCAGCATCCTTCTGCAGAACCACATCTCCGTCGCCTCGAGTCTCTTCTTCATCTTTGAGGAAATCGTCCAACATTCGCTGCCTCTTCCTGATGTTAAGTATAAGCCTCCTCCTTGTTTGTAACCTATCTAAGACCTCATCGTTGCTCACACGCTCGATCCATGATATCCTCAGCATCCTTCTGCAGAACCACATCTCCGTCGCCTCGAGTCTCTTCTTCATTTTTGAGGAAATCGTCCAACATTCGCTGCCTCTTCCTGATGTTAAGTATAAGCCTCCTCCTTGTTTGTAACCTATCTAAGACCTCATCGTTGCTCACACGCTCGGTCCATGATATCCTCAGCATCCTTCTGTAGTACGACATCGCCGTAGCCTCGAGTCTCTTCCTCATCTTTGAGGAAATCGTCCAACATTCGCTGCCTCTTCCTGATGTTAAGTATAAGCCTCCTCCTTGTTTGTAACCTATCTAAGACCTCATCGTTGCTCACACGCTCGATCCATGATATCCTCAGCATCCTTCTGCAGAACCACATCTCCGTCGCCTCGAGTCTCTTCTTCATCTTTGAGGAAATCGTCCAACATTCGCTGCCTCTTCCTGATGTTAAGTATAAGCCTCCTCCTTGTTTGTAACCTATCTAAGACCTCATCGTTGCTCACACGCTCGATCCATGATATCCTCAGCATCATTCTGTAGAACCACATCTCCGTCGCCTCGAGTCTCTTCTTCATCTTTGAGGAAATCGTCCAACATTCGCTGCCTCTTCCTGATGATAAGTATAAGCCTCCTCCTTGTTTGCAACCTATCTAAGACCTCATCCTTGCTCTCACGCTCGGTCCATGATATCCTCAGCATCCTTCTGCAGAACCACATCTCCGTCGCCTCGAGTCTCTTCTTCATCTTTGAGGAAATCGTCCAACATTCGCTGCCTCTTCCTGATGTTAAGTATAAGCCTCCTCCTTGTTTGTAACCTATCTAAGACCTCATCGTTGCTCACACGCTCGATCCATGATATCCTCAGCATCCTTCTGCAGAACCACATCTCCGTCGCCTCGAGTCTCTTCTTCATCTTTGAGGAAATCGTCCAACATTTGCTGCCTCTTCCTGATGTTAAGTATAAGCCTCCTCCTTGTTTGTAACCTATCTAAGACCTCATCGTTGCTCACACGCTCGGTCCATGATATCCTCAGCATCATTCTGTAGAACCACATCTCCGTCGCCTCGAGTCTCTTCTTCATCTTTGAGGAAATCGTCCAACATTCGCTGCCTCTTCCTGATGTTAAGTATAAGCCTCCTCCTTGTTTGTAACCTATCTAAGACCTCATCGTTGCTCACACGCTCGATCCATGATATCCTCAGCATCATTCTGTAGAACCACATCTCCGTCGCCTCGAGTCTCTTCTTCATCTTTGAGGAAATCGTCCAACATTCGCTGCATCTTCCTGATGTTAAGTATAAGCCTCCTCCTTGTTTGTAACCTATCTAAGACCTCATCGTTGCTCTCACGCTCGGTCCATGATATCCTCAGCATCCTTCTGTAGTACCACATCGCCGTAGCCTCGAGTCTCTTCCTCATCTTTGAGGAAATCGTCCAACATTCGCTGCCTCTTCCTGATGTTAAGTATAAGCCTCCTCCTTGTTTGTAACCTCTCTAAGACCTCATCGTTGCTCTCACGCTCGGTCCATGATATCCTCAGCATCATTCTGTAGAACCACATCTCCGTCGCCTCGAGTCTCTTCCTCATCTTTGAGGAAATCGTCCAACATTCGCTGCCTCTTCCTGATGTTAAGTATAAGCCTCCTCCTTGTTTGTAACCTCTCTAAGACCTCATCGTTGCTCACACGCTAGGTCCATGATATCCTCAGCATCCTTCTGTAGTACGACATCGCCGTAGCCTCGAGTCTCTTCCTCATCTTTGAGGAAATCGTCCAACATTCGCTGCCTCTTCCTGATGTTAAGTATAAGCCTCCTCCTTGTTTGTAACCTATCTAAGACCTCATCGTTGCTCACACGCTCGATCCATGATATCCTCAGCATCCTTCTGCAGAACCACATCTCCGTCGCCTCGAGTCTCTTCTTCATCTTTGAGGAAATCGTCCAACATTCGCTGCCTCTTCCTGATGTTAAGTATAAGCCTCCTCCTTGTTTGTAACCTATCTAAGACCTCATCGTTGCTCACACGCTCGATCCATGATATCCTCAGCATCCTTCTGCAGAACCACATCTCCGTCGCCTCGAGTCTCTTCTTCATCTTTGAGGAAATCGTCCAACATTCGCTGCCTCTTCCTGATGTTAAGTATAAGCCTCCTCCTTGTTTGTAACCTATCTAAGACCTCATCGTTGCTCACACGCTCGATCCATGATATCCTCAGCATCCTTCTGCAGAACCACATCTCCGTCGCCTCGAGTCTCTTCTTCATCTTTGAGGAAATCGTCCAACATTCGCTGCCTCTTCCTGATGTTAAGTATAAGCCTCCTCCTTGTTTGTAACCTATCTAAGACCTCATCGTTGCTCACACGCTCGATCCATGATATCCTCAGCATCCTTCTGCAGAACCACATCTCCGTCGCCTCGAGTCTCTTCTTCATTTTTGAGGAAATCGTCCAACATTCGCTGCCTCTTCCTGATGTTAAGTATAAGCCTCCTCCTTGTTTGTAACCTATCTAAGACCTCATCGTTGCTCACACGCTCGGTCCATGATATCCTCAGCATCCTTCTGTAGTACGACATCGCCGTAGCCTCGAGTCTCTTCCTCATCTTTGAGGAAATCGTCCAACATTCGCTGCCTCTTCCTGATGTTAAGTATAAGCCTCCTCCTTGTTTGTAACCTATCTAAGACCTCATCGTTGCTCACACGCTCGATCCATGATATCCTCTGCATCCTTCTGCAGAACCACATCTCCGTCGCCTCGAGTCTCTTCTTCATCTTTGAGGAAATCGTCCAACATTCGCTGCCTCTTCCTGATGTTAAGTATAAGCCTCCTCCTTGTTTGTAACCTATCTAAGACCTCATCGTTGCTCACACGCTCGATCCATGATATCCTCAGCATCATTCTGTAGAACCACATCTCCGTCGCCTCGAGTCTCTTCTTCATCTTTGAGGAAATCGTCCAACATTCGCTGCCTCTTCCTGATGATAAGTATAAGCCTCCTCCTTGTTTGCAACCTATCTAAGACCTCATCCTTGCTCTCACGCTCGGTCCATGATATCCTCAGCATCCTTCTGCAGAACCACATCTCCGTCGCCTCGAGTCTCTTCTTCATCTTTGAGGAAATCGTCCAACATTCGCTGCCTCTTCCTGATGTTAAGTATAAGCCTCCTCCTTGTTTGTAACCTATCTAAGACCTCATCGTTGCTCACACGCTCGATCCATGATATCCTCAGCATCCTTCTGCAGAACCACATCTCCGTCGCCTCGAGTCTCTTCTTCATCTTTGAGGAAATCGTCCAACATTCGCTGCCTCTTCCTGATGTTAAGTATAAGCCTCCTCCTTGTTTGTAACCTATCTAAGACCTCATCGTTGCTCACACGCTCGGTCCATGATATCCTCAGCATCATTCTGTAGAACCACATCTCCGTCGCCTCGAGTCTCTTCTTCATCTTTGAGGAAATCGTCCAACATTCGCTGCCTCTTCCTGATGTTAAGTATAAGCCTCCTCCTTGTTTGTAACCTATCTAAGACCTCATCGTTGCTCACACGCTCGATCCATGATATCCTCAGCATCATTCTGTAGAACCACATCTCCGTCGCCTCGAGTCTCTTCTTCATCTTTGAGGAAATCGTCCAACATTCGCTGCATCTTCCTGATGTTAAGTATAAGCCTCCTCCTTGTTTGTAACCTATCTAAGACCTCATCGTTGCTCTCACGCTCGGTCCATGATATCCTCAGCATCCTTCTGTAGTACCACATCGCCGTAGCCTCGAGTCTCTTCCTCATCTTTGAGGAAATCGTCCAACATTCGCTGCCTCTTCCTGATGTTAAGTATAAGCCTCCTCCTTGTTTGTAACCTCTCTAAGACCTCATCGTTGCTCTCACGCTCGGTCCATGATATCCTCAGCATCATTCTGTAGAACCACATCTCCGTCGCCTCGAGTCTCTTCCTCATCTTTGAGGAAATCGTCCAACATTCGCTGCCTCTTCCTGATGTTAAGTATAAGCCCCCTCCTTGTTTGTAACCTCTCTAAGACCTCATCGTTGCTCTCACGCTCGGTCCATGATATCCTCAGCATCATTCTGTAGAACCACATCTCCGTCGCCTCGAGTCTCTTCTTCATCTTTGAGGAAATCGTCCAACATTCGCTGCCTCTTCCTGATGTTAAGTATAAGCCTTCTCCTTGTTTGTAACCTCTCTAAGGCCTCATCGTTGCTCACACGCTCGGTCCATGATATCCTCAGCATCCTTCTGTAGTACGACATCGCCGTAGCCTCGAGTCTCTTCCTCATCTTTGTGGAAATCGTCCAACATTCGCTGCCTCTTCCTGTTATTAAAGATAAGCCTTCTCCTTGTTTGCATCCTCACACATCTCCGCTGCCTCGAGTCTATATAAACCCGAATTTGCACCATCTAGCTATAAATTGCTTCTTATGATTACCAGATTCAAGAGTTTTTCGATAGCTTCTTTGGATAAAAAAAAAACAAAAAAAGACCTGCGGAATTTTACTCGGAACTTAGCGAAGAATTGACTGCTAAGTGTTAACAAGTCATTGAAAATAATTGCGAATATATTATTGAATAAAATGAAATCGTAGCTCATTTTTTTATGATTAAAATTGATAAACGAAAGCGGAAATTATTTATGACGTATTTTTGCTAATTGAACTCCTCTTCGATGACGAAATTACTCCCTTAAAATGATCACTTCCACGTACAAATATCGGAAATCATCCATCAAATATTCCCAAAGATAATGCAACCATTTTCTTCTGTTCTTTGTTGTCAAAAATAACATTTCAAAATGACGACTCATATCGTGAAAACAGGAATACATATATAATTATATATATATATATATTTTTGAACGATAAAAATTATTAAAAAAATTAATTAAAATCTTCAGACATACTGGGTTGTAGATTAATATTCTTATGTTTTTATTATTATTATTATTTCATTTAGATTCCTCGACTATTTTCGGCCAACATGGCCATCATCGGGAGAAAAAAATGTTTCTGCTTGCTTGTAGCAGTATATTTTTGAATTGGACATATTCCAACAATTTATTAAAGACATTTTTGTATGAAAATTTCTCGGACATTCAGGCCGGTAAATGTTATTTAATACTGTTTATTATAAAACAGAGCATTTGCTTAAATACTTGTATCTATAAAAAGAACGTTAAACATATCAAAAATGTCTTTAATATATATATATATATATATATATATATATATATATATATATATGTGTGTGTGTGTGTGTGTGTGTGTGTGTTTGTGTGTGTGTGTGTGTGTGTGAGAGAGAGAGAGAGAGAGAGACGATAACAAAATAATTCAAAGAAAAATATTTTAAAAATTGCATTACAATAAAAAAAAAGAAACGAACCAAAGTCTCTCAAAAGCCTCCTTCTCGCACGAACCTTTTCAAGAGAAAATGCCAGAACTCGGACGACGTAGAAAAGGTCAAAGAATTTACGCGAAGTCTGACTGAGATTAGGACTTTTTTTTTTTTTCTTTCTTTGTTGTTGTTTTTTTTTTTGTTTTGTTTTTTTCCACCCTTGACAACACTGCGCATGTGCAGCCGCCCTCCACGAGAGCGCGCGCGCCCTCTCGCTTCTCTGTAAGAATGTAAAACCTCAAAGGTCGTTGGAAAATATCGGATAATATCGACCTTCCGCGAGATTTTCTTTGCGGACGCGTGGGCAACCGAAGCACACAGGGAACGACGAAAACGGGGGTGGAGGGTGTAGTGGAGGTGGGGGGGAAATAATGAAAAACATTAAAAAAAAGAAAAGAAAAAGAAAGAAAGAAAAAAGAGACATAGAGGAAGAAATACTTGAATTAAAAGCTAAACGCGGATTATACAATGGGAGGACGGAATTAACAACTACACGCGTAATTTATTCCCCGCAGTAACATTTGCGGGTCGGCTTATTTCCACCCCCACCACCTTCCAACCAATAAAAGCCATAAGAGCCACTCAAGGTAGCTGTTTGCATTAAATGATTTACTTTTTTGCGGTTTACCAACACATTGTTGGCTATTTAAAGCTGAACCATGTTTTGGAGTGTAAGAAAATTTCTTTTTGTTTTGCGTGTGAATATCGCGTTAATACTTTTTGAGAATTACAATAATTTTTCCCCACTACTATTTAACCCACACCTGGGGGACAGAAGATGGATTCATACCTTTCCAAAAGTTATTAGAGGGTAAGCACTCAAGGTAGAGGTTTACTGAGTGTTTACTAAGTTTATATTTTTATTTGTTTACTAAAGTTCATCGATTACAAGGCCCAAGAGCCAATCAAGGTAGAGGGTTACTGAATAGGGTGAGTGATATGAACATAAGAGGGCGAAGTAAAAAGTGAAGATTACGTGGATAGAGCAGATTGACTCTAGACTTCAAAAATATCTTTTTTTTTTAATAAAGTTTCCTTAAGGCCCAAGAGCACCTCAAGGTAGAGTGTTACTGAATGAGGTGTGTGATATGAACATAAGAGGAGGAAGTAAAAAGTGAAGATTACGTGGATATGGCAGATCGACTCTAGACCTCAAGAGTCTTTGCTTTTTTTCGGCCATTCTGAGATGAGGTATTATATACACTGCTTACATTGTTCGGACTATCGTCCTCATCTTTATTGGCATATTTATCACAACGTTTCGGCCGTTGTACGCTCCGGGCTTCTTCAGATGGTTGGAATGTCGAACTGAACCCTTTATTTCACTCGTTGGGGTAGACTGTTCTAGTTCCACGTGCTATGTTTAATGGATGTCAGTTATCAGTTATCACCTGTTAATTCTCCTCTCCAAGTTCTCCACTGCCTTAACCAGGTATTGAACTCACACTCTTTGGGTCCTGTCAATGGATCTAAACTAACGCCTTTATCCACTGTGCCACGTGTCACAAAATGACAAAGTCAAAGCAGCTAAGAATGGATATGGAGACACAAATTGAAATTTTATTTAAAAAATGTTAGTCTCAAAGGCAAATTGGAAAACAGTTGAAGTTTGGTTTGGTTTGTTTTACAGTATACCAACCTCAATGCCAAGATTTTTGTTGCCGGTAATCATTTTTTCAAAAATATATTGTTGGTAATATTTTTTTCCAAAATGTATTGCCGGTAAAAAAATTTTACCAAAAAGTATGACTGGTATTAAAACCTATTTTTATACTTTCATAGTGTTTTGACCTCTTTTGGAGATTAACTATTTGCCCAAAGCTGGGACCCAGACCGGTGCTACCACCCCGGGTCAAGGTGGACTTGGGAAACACCAGCAATTAAGAGTCGGTTCCACGCTTTTCAAACCTCCTGATCAAAGGGCTTGATGTCTGATGTATTTATTTGTTTATTTGTATAATTTATTTGTTTATTTATTTGCGTCAAATTATTTTGCTTGTTTTTATTATTTTTATTTTTATTTTTTATCTTATATATTTATTTATTTATCATTTTTATTTTGATCGGTTTTTATAACAAATAAACGACTTTCGGTAAAATAGCCGCTATAATAGATTACCCACAATAAGCTATATAAACAAATTTTTACTACGTTAATAAAAACACCGATCAAAATAAAAAATAAAAATAAAATAAATATAAAGGATAAAAAACAAAAATAAATTAAATAAAAACAAGCAAAATAATTTGACACAAATAAACTAATAAACGACTTCCGGTAAAATATATGCCAAAATAGACTACCCACAATGCACCACTGACCCGTATATATAAATCGCCGATAAAAATAACAGCACTCGTGGCCTGACGATTGCATTTAGCATGAAACAGACTGTCGCCTCTAAGTGTTGACTTCTATGTTCACTTTTATATATATATATATATATATATATATATATATATATATATTATGGGTAGTCTATTTTGAAAAGTAACCGCCAAAATAGACTACCCATAATGCACCACTGACCCTTATATAAATAGCCGAGAAAAATAACAGCACTAGTCGCCTGACGATTGCACTAGCATGAAACAGACTGTCGCCTCTAAGTGCTGACTTCCATGTCCACTTTTATATTTACACACGCTCTATCTCTGATATTGAGCACTTTACCCCATAAATATAGCACACTTTAAGACTATATTTCTGCATATATATATATATATATATATATATATATATATATATATATATATATATATATATATATTGTGTGTATTTAGGCAGCATTTTCATACCAACGGCTTTCCATACTCAATACTCATCGGATTCACTCTCGCGTGGTCATGTGTGACGTCATGAGCTGTTGTGCGATTTTCGCTTTCAGCGTTTTATATACACGTATTTATCGTTGCTTGGAAATCATCCATGTAAACAAACAAGACTATCATCAATTTCTTGTTTGTGTATTGCTTAAATATATTGTGTAATTGTCATTTTGATAATGGCTTATGTAAGCCGAAAGCTTAGATTCGATTAAAAAAAATATGTATCAATATTGTGATTTTCTTTCATTGTTTAATGATAATGTTATTAAGCTTATCAGACTATATGAAAAAAACTTACATAAAATATATAGACAAAACTTATCTATATTATTTAATGAAACATGTATTAATATATATATATATATATATATATATATATATATATATATATATATATATATACTACAGGCAAAATATTTGGGGTTGCCCTGCATCTCTTTAATATCACTTTAAAAATAAGATATTTGTATTTTTAAAAAGTAAAAGATATTATTTCATTAACTACAATTCATTTGCTTTTATTTTTCAATTTTTTTCAATGTTTCTCTTACTCCCAAAAAGTTCAAATTTGTATTCGTCTGTCTACAAGACATTTGTTAAATTATAAATATTTTGTATGAGAAACATTATATTTTGTTTTCACTATTAACTACTCTGTACATTTTTGAGGTTACCAACATTTTCATCTAAGTTAAATATTAATACAGGTTCTAAAAGTTAACTAAACCTTGACTAATGTTATAAACAAGACCTATGTAGCTGTCTCGGTTTGAAGAACGAAAGATTATGTCATCTCGTTTGAAGAACGAAAGATTATGTCATTACGGCAGTATTTTCATAGTTTTTAATTTAATTTTTAATTTTGAAGTAATTGTCACAGAATGGTAAAATTAAATGAGCTAAGCATTGAAGTGAGGACACAAATTGAAATTTTATTCAAATAAGACTACGCTCAAAGACAAATTGGTAAGAAGTTGATGATTTATAGACATGGAGTGCAATATTTATTCCAAAGGCGGTTAGAAATTGGTGCAAATGTCGAAGGGGGAAAAAAAAAAGACCTGGAGCACCAAAAGTGACAACTGCCGCTGAAGATAAACACTTGATTACCGAGACCAAAAGAAACAGAAGGAAAACTGCCGCAGACTTGAAAGCTGAACTAAATTCCTCTCTAACAGCAACCAGTGTCACTCTCAAGTGTGAAAAAAAAATCGACATAATTCAGCATTGTGTAGTGATCTAAAATAAAAACTGTTACAGAAGTTAAATAAGCAGAAAAGACAGTCCCTTCAGGACGTAGGCGATCATGGCTCTCCACTTCTCCCTATCCCTTGTAGCTCTCATTAAGTTTCGTTCATCTGCCACCTCCTCCAGACCACGTTTGTCATCCACTTGCTTAAGCCCGCTAGGTATGTCACGCCTTGCTTTCCCTTGTCTCTCTTTCCCTCTATTCGCCTTGTGAGTACCAGATTCTCCAAGCCCTCTATTCTCATTACGTGTCTCAGAGATTTCAGCTGCCACTTCCTGATGTTAAGTATAAGCCTCCTCCTTGTTTGCACCCTCTCTAAGACCTCATCGTTGCTCACACGCTCTGTCCATGATATCCTTAGCATCCTTCTGTAGAACCACATCTCCGTCGCCTCGAGTCTTTTCTTCATCTTTGAGGAAATCATCAAACATTCGCTGCCTCTTCCTGATGTTAAGTATAAGCCTCCTCCTTGTTTGTAACCTCTCTAAGACCTCATCGTTGCTCACACGCTCGGTCCATGATATCCTCAGCATCCTTCTGTAGAACCACATCTCTGTCGCCTCGAGTCTCTTCTTCATCTTTGAGGAAATCGTCCAACATTCGCTGCCTCTTCCTGATGTTTAATATAAGCCTCCTCCTTGTTTGCATCCTATCTAAGACCTCATCGTTGCTCACCCACTTGGTCCATGATATCCTTAACATCCTTCTGTAGAATCATACATCCGTTGCCTCGAGTTGTTCATCTTTGAGGAGACCGTCCAACATTCACTGCTGTAAAGGAGGACAGATGTCACGTAGCAGCTCAGCACTCTTTTCTTTTTTACAAACGACATCGTCTTGTCTCGTAATACTCTGCCTAGCTTTTGAAATGCCTCTTTGGCCATCCCAATTCGTCTACAGATCTCAGCGCCGCACTTACCGTCTTTGAAGGAGTGAGAAACTGTATTGTGGACGGACGAGTCTAAATTTGAACCATTTGATTATTTTTTAGTCTTTTCTCCGGGCTCCTCTGACTACCAAAAATTTCAAATTTGAACCTTTTCGTAGTAAGAGGAGGGTGCATGTGAGACGAAAGCCAGGAGAAAGCCTGAATGATGAATGTGCGATTCCAACGGTTAAGCCTGGTGATGGGTCTGTTGTGGTGTGGGCGTGTTTTGCGTGGCTATCAGGGGTGGAGATTTGATCCTAGTGAATGGAATCATGATAAATAGTATAATATCATTCGATTTTACAAGGACATGCTATACCATCCGGTTTACGCATAACGTGAAAAAAAAATTCACCTTTCAACTAGCCATCGATAAAAAAAAACCCTCTTCTAAATTACCTCGAATCAAAAAATGGGACAAAATTCTGGGAATTATGACCGGGTTAACCTCTTGACCTCTCTCACCCATAGAATTATTTTGGGATGAACTGAACTGGAGAGTTCGGAGAGAAGACTCAAAGAGAGTCTGAAAAATGTTTTGGAAAGTGTGCCATCTTATTTTTTTTCCAAAATCATTTGGAAAGAATGCCAACAATTTGTAAAGAATAAAATAATGCAGACGGGGGTGGGGTTATAAACGAAAACAAAACATCATGCTGTTAGGGTTCTATGATAATTTTATATATATATATATATATATATATATATATATATATAATATAATATAATATAATATAATATAAAATAAAAAGGCTCAAACACTAATATTCCATAGTTATATTTTACTACATTGGAATCTTAATCACGATCCAATTCATCAGACCTACAAATTCAAAAATTATTACTCTGTCCTGGACATTGAGTTGTACCTGGATTCTATCCTCTTGGGAATATATATATATATATATATCTTGGGAATATATATATATATATATATATATATATATATATATATATATATATATATATATATATATATATATATATATATATATATATATATATATATATATATATTGACCACTAATATTATATATATAGAAAGAATGCCAAGAATTTGAAAAGCATAAATTAATGCAGACTTGGGGTGGGGTATAAGCGAAAACAAAACATCACCCTGTTAATGTTCGATGATAATTTTTTTTTATATAAGTAAGTGATTATTTTTCTCGGTATAAAAGAAAATACACTGTACTTAGCAATTAAAAAAAAAATACAAGCATATCGCATCTTTGTCGGTGACAAATTATTTTCCACCCTCCAGCCTCTCCCTCCCGCAGGCGGGATGTGTCAAGCCTCTCCCTGCTCTTTCCGTGGAAAGTGCTCGGCCGGACTACATCCCTCGGTTGCACCAGTTCTAACCTTCACGGCGAGGACCCGCCATGTCATTTACCTTGTAGCAAGTCACCCACATTCACTCCGTATTCGATCGGTGAGAACAGCTTCTTCCCGCGGGCCACTGCTCTGTGGAACCGACTCTCAAGAGGATATTACCCCGATCACTACAATGTTAACCTGCTCAAATCTAGGGTTATCCGTTATCTTCCTCTCCTATCCGTATAAACTGCCTCTTAATGTAACTCTCTACCTCGAGTGGCTCCTGGGCCTTGTATATGATTAACTGCTGTAACCTGGGGAAGGTTACTGTATAGAATAATCCCACGAAGGTTGGTAATGAACGATAATACTTTTGACAAGAACAACACATATAAGATTCGCCAGCGGCTCGTAGAAGAAGTAGTCAACTGCTAGAAGTGAGTCAAGTGAATCTCCAACCGCAGGATGTCTACCAACCGCCCCACGTGGACAGATGTGGCACAAGTTCCCGTAGGCTCGACCAAAAATTCCCCGTAGATCCCATATAAAACGGGGTCGGGTAGCTGTTTCCCGAGACGAGACTCTTCCCTTGACATAGCCTCGTCTGGAAATCCTTTCTGCCCGGAGGAAGAGAATTTGACCAGCACAGCTGGAGACGAATCTCCGGCTGCAGATTATCTACCAACCACCCCACGTGGACAGATGTGGCACAAAGCCGTATTTAATGTAGGGTTTCCGAGCCCGTAGTCTCGGCCAAAAATTCCCCGTAGATCCCATATAAAACGGGGTCGGGTAGCTGTTTCCCGAGACGAGATTCTGCCCTTCGTCATAGCTTCGTCTGGGGATCCTCTCTGCCCATAGGCAGAGAGTTTGACCAGCACAGCTGGAGACGAATCTCCGGCTGCAGAATATCTACCAACCGCCCCAAGCGGTTAGATGTGGCACAAGACTGAAATTAACGTTTAGTATCCAAGCCCGTAGGCGCGGCCAGAAATTCCAACGTAAGATATGCAGACGTCACAGTGCTGATAGCAGTCACAGAAAGAAAACTACAAAAGTTCCTACAGAAGGCAGTGAAAGAAAGCATGACGAAAGGACTAAACAAAAACTGCAAGAAGACAGTTTTTTTCCATGCAATAATGTGTTGAATGTGTTTCTCTCTCCTAGCAATCTTTTTTTAATAACCCTGTACACTCCAGGCAAATCATTTGCAGATATCCCGCATTTCTTTAGCGAAACACCTGAAAATGAGATTTTATATTTCTAAGTAGATAAAATTTCAGTAACTACATTGGATTTGCTTTTATTTTTAAGTCTTTCTCCAGGCTGCTCTTACTACCAAAAAATCTAAATTTGAAATTTTTTTTGGTAGTAACAGGAGAGTGTACACGAGAGGAAAGCCAGGAGAAAGCCTGAATGATCAATGTGCGGTTCCAACAGTTAATCCTGGTGATGGATCTGTTATGGTGTGGGCGTGTTTTGCGGGGAGAGAAGGTTTGAGATTTGACCAAAGAGTCATATGAAAAAAAGAATAATATTATTCGATTTTGCAAAGACATGCTATAACACCATCGTGTTTCCGCATAACTGGAGAAAAAAAAATTCACCTTTCAACAAGACGACGATGTGAAGCACTTATTGCAGGCCAGAGTAATACGTTAAGAGATAGACGCTTGTGTCTCCTGAAAAATCCCACAACAAAAAAGGCGGACTCGTAATGTGAGTCCACGTAAAGAAAAGTAGGAAACGTAAAGAAACGAAAAAAAATACATATGTACAAACAAATGATAATGTATTAACAACAAAGGGATATAAGCGATAAGGACAGTAATGTGTGTAACAAAAGAATATGAAAAACGTTTTGGTTTTATGTATGTGTATTGACTGAATGTACGTGCGTACGTACGTAGTTCCGTGTGTGTGTATTGTTCATACGATTTCCCAAAGGGAACGCGTTTTTTTTTCCCGTGAGATTTACATATTGACGTAAGCGGAAAAAGTAAGTTATTTATAGTCCGGAAAGCGTCCCCTAGTAGCGGTTTCAAAAATTAGGAGGAGGTAAACCGACACACTCTCCTAAATTATTATCTACATTATTCGGACTATTGTCCTCATCTTTGTCGCCATATTTATTACAACGTTTCGGCCCTTCAGTATCTGTCTATATTTCTGAGATGAGGTATTATGTACATTATTTACATTATTCAGACTATTGTCCTCATCTTTGTCGACATATTTATTACAACGTTTCGGCCCTTCAGTATCGGAGATGAGGTATTAAGTACACTATTTACATTATTCGGACTATTGTTCTCATCTTTGTCGCCATATTTATTACAACGTTTCGGCCCTTCAGTATCTATCTATATTTCTGAGATGAGGTATTATGTGCACTATTTACATTATTCGGACTATTGTCCTCACCGTTGTACGCCCCGGCCTTCTTCAGGTGGTTGGAATGTCGAACTGAACCCTTTATTTCGCTCACTGGGGTAGACTGTTCTACTTCCACGTGCCATGTTTAATGGATGTCAGTTATCAGTTATCTCCTGTTAATTTTTCCCTCTGAAAGTTCTCCACTGCCATAACCAGGTATTGAACTCATACTCTTTGGGTCATGTCACTGGATCTAACCAATGCCTTTATCCAGTGTGCCATGTGCCCTTGAGGACATCTGTGTATGAATTTCTGGGTATTATAAACCTAATGTCTTCAGCAACCATTTTTGCCAGTGCTCATATTGCAATTTTTGCTGTTATCATTCAATGTTTTTAGCGGTTTTCAATATATTATATATATATATATATATAATATACACACATTTTATCAGAGCTCATATTGCAATTTTTATTGTTATTATCGCTATTCTCTGGCTCTCCTTATTACTGGTTCCCATATTGTATTCATTTCTATGCTTGGTCAACTCAGGAGATATTTGTGGCCTAGCATTATATAAAAAAAAATTAAAATTTTAAATTAAAATTTAAATTATATAAAAAAAAAGGATAGCACGTCAGAAAAAAGTGTTTAAAAGAGAATACCAAACCGTGAGAAGGAGTTTCTTCAGGGTTTGAAGAATTCTAGGGTAGTTACTTCTAATTTTTTGTAAAGAATGGCAACAATTTTTAAGGCACGTATTAAAACAGGCGGTGATTTTGCTGATGAAAGCAAATTAACAAAAATGGTGGGGCATATTTTTTAAAGGAATATTTATTAGTTTTGTTGTCAAATAAAAGCAAATAAACTGAATTCAGTGAATTTTTATCTTTTACTTTAAAAAAAAAATAATTAAATCTCTCATTTTAAAATTTTTTTTAAAGAAATTTTGGTTGACCCCAAACGTTTGGACTGTCGTATATGAACAGACTGAGATAGATAGATAGATAGATAGATAGATAGATAGATAGATAGATAGATAGATAGATAGATAGATAATGGAGAAACTGAGATAGATAGATAGATAGATAGATAGATAGATAGATAGATAGATAGATAGATAGATAGATAGATAGATAATGGAGAAACTGAGATAGATAGATAGATAGATAGATAGATAGATAGATAGATAGATAGATAGATAATGGAGAAACTGAGATAGATAGATAGATAGATAGATAGATAGATAGATAGATAGATAGATAGATAGATATTTATTATTGTAAAATACAAAAGATAGATAGATAGATAGATAGATAGATAGATAGATAATATTTATTATTGTGAAATACAAAGGATAGATAGATAGATAGATAGATAGATAGATAGATAGAAACTGTGCTAGATAAGAACATTGATAGGTAGCTAGCTCGATAGATAGTTAGAAACGAACATATATATATATATATATATATATATATATATATATATATATATATATAGTTTACGAAAAACTAGGTAATCCGTATGGGTAGACCCAAGGAGGATAAAATCCAGAGAGCTCAATGTAAATCAGAGCTAATAATTTAAATAAAAACAGACCACTTTAAGGTTCCATATCATAAATTATTTCACCACAGCCCTTTTAAAGGACCGCGGATCATCAGATTTGGAAATAAATCTGATGATCCGCGGTCCTTTAAAAGGGCTGTGGTGAAATAATTTATTATATGGAACCTTAAAGTGGTCTGTTTTTATTTAAAATATATATATATATATATATATATATATATATATATATATATATATATATATATATATATATATATATATATATAATATACACACAGAGAAAAAGAGTAGATAGATAGATAGATAGATAGATAGATAGATAGATAGATAGATAGATAGATAGATAGATAGATCGACATATTGACCTGGAGAAAGAGTGTTAAAAAGAATTCAACCCAGATAGAGATAATGAAAAAAATAGATTCATTCAGACAGGCGTAGATGCCGTGCCAAAGTCGTCTTCGCCTATTTATGTATCTACTATTCTGCGACTGACCATCGTAGCGATCCTTACGACATGAGAACCTGTCTGACACGAACGGTACACAGATCCGGGGTGTAAACCACGTGGCCTTAAGGAAATAATCACTAATTGATTAAATTTGATGCACGTGACAGCGACTATGAGTGTGACACGGTGACGCATAGCGATGCTGTGGTTTGCCAGTTTTTGGTCACTAGGATAGAATTGGTAGTCAGGAATTTGCAGAAAAAAGAAGATGTTGACACTGGTGGTGGGTGATCATTAAAATCAATACCTGGAGATATCGATCTGATAAGCTTATCTATCTATCTATCTATCTATCTATCTATCTATCCTACCCTGATCATATCTATGTATCTCACTCTGTTCATTATCTATCTATCTATCTATCTATCTATCTATCTATCTATCTATCTATCTATCTATCTATCCTACCCTGATCATATCTATGTATCTCACTCTGTTCATTATCTATCTATCTATCTATCTATCTATCTATCTATCTATCTATCTATCTATCTATCCTACCCTGATCATATCTATGTATCTCACTCTGTTCATTATCTATCTATCTATCTATCTATCTATCTATCTATCTATCTATCTATCTATCTATCCTACCCTGATCATATCTATGTATCTCACTCTGTTCATTATCTATCTATCTATCTATCTATCTATCTATCTATCTATCTATCTATCTATCTATCTATCTATCCTACCCTGATCATATCTATGTATCTCACTCTGTTCATTATCTATCTATCTATCTATCTATCTATCTATCTATCTATCTTAGTCTATTCATATCTATCTATCTTAGCTTGTTCGTATCTATCTATTTCAGTCTATTCATATCTATCTATCTATCTATCTATCTATCTTAGCCTGTTCATATCTATCTATTTATCTATCTCAGTCTATTCATATCTATCTATCTATCTATCTATCTATCTATCTTAGTCTATTCATATCTATCTATCTATCTATTATCTATCTATCTTAGCCTGTTCATATCTATCTATTTATCTATCTCAGTCTATTCATATCTATCTATCTATCTATCTATCTTAGTCTATTCATATATATATATATATATATATATATATATATATATCTTAGCCTGTTCATATCTATCTACCTATTTATCTATCTGTCTATTCATATCTATCTATCTATCTTAGTCTATTCATATCTATCTATCTATCTATCTATCTATCTATCTATCTTAGTCTATTCATATCTATCTATCTTAGCTTGTTCGTATCTATCTATTTCAGTCTATTCGTATCTATCTATCTATCTATCTATCTATCTATCTATCTATCTATCTATCTTAGCCTGTTCATATCTATCTATTTATCTATCTCAGTCTATTCATATCTATCTATCTATCTATCTATCTATCTATCTTAGTCTATTCATATCTATCTATCTATCTATTATCTATCTATCTTAGCCTGTTCATATCTATCTATTTATCTATCTATCTTAGTCTATTCATATATATATATATATATATATATATATATATATATATATATATATATATATATCTTAGCCTGTTCATATCTATCTACCTATTTATCTATCTCAGTCTATTCATATCTATCTATCTTAGTCTATTCATATCTATCTCTCTATCTATTATCTATCTATCTTAGCCTGTTCATATCTATCTATTTATCTATCTCAGTCTATTCATATCTATCTATCTATCTATCTATATATATATATATATATATATCTTAGCCTGTTCATATCTATCTACCTATTTATCTATCTCAGTCTATTCATATCTATCTATCTATCTATCTATCTATCTTAGCCTGTTCATTATCTATCTATCTATCTATCTATCTACAATCAACGACGAAATTCTTCGTGCACCCATCAATTTTGAATATTTTTATCCACTTCGCAGAATCTAATTCCTGTATGATACCAGAATATTTTTTATATCTTAATAAGCACAAAAAAGGAATATAAAACTTAAATTTCCGAACAATAGATTAAATACAACAAATTTGACCGACGAATTATGCAAAATAGGAAAAGACAAAAATTATTCGTAAAGTATGAAAGATAGAAAAAAATGTGACAATTTTTACAATAATAATAGTCAATATCATGGCTTCTAGTCTTTAGAACCTGCTGCATCATTTGGGATTTTTCTTTCATTTTTCAATGGTTAAACTTTCTAATTCCTAAAGGTTTTTTGGTGTCCGACGATTAATAGGAACTTTCAATGCTCGCCATAGATTTTCAATTGGATTTCAAGTCAGGACTCATTAATGGTCATGGCAGAAGTATAATCTTCTTTTGCTGAAGCTACGGAGTCAGGGATTTAGACGTATGTTTGGGATCATTATCTTGCTGGAATGTAAATCGCCGAGCTAGTTGAAGATTTTGCGCTGATAATTGTAGATTTTCATCCAGAATTTTGATATAGTCTACAGAATAAATTGTCCCGTCCCCCTTGAGCTAAAACAATCCCAAAATATCACCAAGCCACCTCCATGTTTTAAGGCGTTCTTTGTGAAGATAGCCTCACCTTTCGTGCGCCAAATCTTCTATACATTATGTCCAAAAAGCTCAGTTTTTGTTTCATCATTTCATAGTACTTATTCCCAAAATCAATTGTCTTTGTCCAAGAACGTTTTGGCAAAATTAAACCAATGAACAATGTGACAGTTTGTGAAGAGGGATTTCTATCCAGCCCATTTCTATTTAAAAGAACATTGTATAGTACGAGGACTTACGCTGATACCCATCGTATCCAAACTTTTGGCGATGTCTTTCAAAACAATTCTTAGGTTTATATTAACCTGACGACACATTTTTCGTGCAGTTCTCGGTGACCATTTCAGTTTTCTTCCATACCCAAGCAAATTCTCTGTCGTTTCAAACTGTTTAACCCTAGAACACTAACCATCAATTAAAGTTACACCACTACTAACTATCATACCCGATTTTGAAAAAATTAAAAAAAATATTAAATATAAATCTTTATTTGAAATATTTTAAATGCAATCACTTCAAAACTTTGTATTTTGAGTTAACATTAATAAGATCTGAAAAACATTATTTACAGTATTTACATTATTCGGACTATTGTCCTCATCTTTGTCCTTGAGGACACATGGTACGGTGGATAAAGACGTTGGTTAGATCCAGTAACAGACCCAAAAAGAGTGTGAGTTCAATACCCGGTTCAGGCAGTGGAGAACTTTCAGAGGGAAAAATTACCAGGAGATAACTGATAACTGACATCCATCAAACATGGCTCGTGGAACTAGAACAGTCTACCCCAGTGATCGAAATAAAGGGTTCGGTTCGAAATTCCAACCACCTGAAGAAGGCCGGAGCGTACAACGGCCGAAACGTTGTGACAAATATGGCGACAAAGATGAGGACAATAGTCCGAATAATGTAAATACTGTACATAATACCTCATCTCAGAAATATAGACAAACATTATTTACGTAAGAAAATCAGGTACTGAAAATTGTAATTAAAAATAGGAAAATTTTTCAAAATAAAAATAGAATAAATAAAAATTGATCACTTCCAAACTCCTCATATGGCTTTTCAGGTCCTGTGAGCCGCTGCCGAAGGGGGTACTGGTCCCGAGCTGCTGCGGCTTCTCTAGGGACGAGACGTGGAAAAGGGCCTTGTTTTATCTACCACAAAAATCACTTTTTTGCACTAATAATTTTTTGAGTAGTTGGATGACAGAACATGGTCTGGGGAAAGAAGCAAAGGGGAGGAAATTGTTGAGAGCTGCAAGGGATAGGAGGAGGTGGAGAGCCATGATCGCCTACGTCCGTAAAGGACATGGCACATAAAAAGAAAAGAAAAAAAAGGTGTAGCTTGCTAACCATGTGCGCTGCTGCAGACGATCATATTTTTTACACACACTAAATTAATTTGACAGGAGATCACAGTCGCGTAATAGCTAGCGGCTGAGATTGAGGAATCGGAGAGCCGAGTTCGAATTCCATGAACCCTAGAACACTAACCATCAATTAAAATTACACCATTACTATCCATGGGTATATCATACCCGATTTTGAAAATATCAAAAAAAATATTAAATATAAATATTTATTTGAAATATTTTACATGCAGGCATTTCAAACTTTGTACTTTCAGTCAACATTAACAGGAACTGAAAAACATTATTTAGGTAAGAAAATCAGGTACTGAAAATTATAATTAAAAATAGGAAAAATTGCGCTGGGTACTATATACCAATGGTTAGTAATATTTAGCCCCCCCCCCCCCGAGGGTTACATGTGGCATAAGGCCGGGTTTAACGTGGGTTTTCCGACCCCGTAGACTCGGCCAAAAATATTCTTTTTGAACCCGTATAAACAGGTTCAGGGTCAGTCTACCTCCCCGAACGAGACTGCCCTTCGGTGAAGCCTCATCCGGGTTCCTCTCTTCCAGAAGGCAGAGAGTTCGACTGAATAGCTGGAACAGGTCGTAGATAGACTATTGCTATACAAATGGTTAGTATTCTAGGGTTAAGTAAATTCTGTTTATAATAAACAGTATCAACAACATTTTCCGGCCTGAATGTCCGAAACATTTTCATAGTCCGACAATTATTTTAAGACATTTTTATGTTTATACGTTCTTTTTATAGACACAAATATTTAAGTAAATGCTCTGTTTATAATAAACAGTATTAACGACATTTACCGGCCTGAATGTCCGAGAAATGACATAGAAAATGTGAATAAGCATTGTGAAGAATTCAAGCTAGCTGAGTTAAGTGCAGACAATTTTAAGTGCTTGGTGTTTGTTCAGGGTCTGGTAGCGGAAAAAGACGCAGAGTTGAGAAAATTAGTACTGGCAAAATTGGAAAGCAATCCAAGTATCACGGTACAGAAATTGGCAGAAGACTGCACAAGTTATGTTAGCGTAAAAAAAGACGCAAAATAAGATAGAACAGACTGGCGTTTCGCATGTAAGGAAAATACGGTACAAAGAAGAAAGTCAGTCTAGCAAAAAGAATTATAAAATTGCAGATTATCAAGCAATAAGTAAAATGCCAGAGAAAGACAAACAAAAACGTCCGAAGCCATGTTTTGCTTGCGGTGAACTACACTGGTACAGATATTGCAATTTTAGGAATAAAAAATGTTTCAACTGTGGAAGAGTTGGGCATAGAAGCACACATTGCCGGTCAAAAAATAAAGGCAATAAAATAAGAAAACTAAAGTCCAACGAGGTAAACGATGGAATAACTAGAAAATTTGTTACCGCCGAAATAAATAATAAAAAAATAAAAATGCAACTTGACACTGGTTCGGATCTCTCTATCATAAATTTGCATACGTGGAAGAAGTTGGGGAAACCAACTTTAATGAAGACAAAGAAAATCGCGCAGTGACGGGAGAAAAAATACAATTTATTGGAGAACTTGTTACAAACGTCACGTTAAATAAAAAAAACGTGAAAAGTTAAACTATTTGTCATGGAAAATACCACGATCTTACTTGGTACGAATTGGATAACAGAATTTCAATTATGGGATCTACCGATAAATTCTTTCTGTTACAAGGTAGAAAGTTTAAACTCCGAAGCCAAAAAAATAAAGAAACTTAAAGAAACATTTCCTACTGTTTTTTCTCCAGGGTTGGGAACGTGTACCAAGATGGAGGCAAATTTTTTTCTAAAAGAAAACGCGGTATTCAAAAAGAAAAGGAATGTTCCGTTTGCCTCAATGGAACAGATTGAGAATTGGACAGATTAGAGAAATTCGGTGTACTCAAAAAAGTTGACTATAGTGATTGGGCAGCTCCGACGGTATACGTGAAAAAAAGTGAAATGATCTGCTCGGATAACACCTTGAAAGATGAAATTAGCTGTCTAACTGGTATCTTTGTGAACAAGGAATATCCGTTGGACATTGTTCAATCGGTTATTCGGGATAAGACTGCCAGGTTTAATAAAATCAAACCTGCTACGGTTGGTAAATATCCGGTCTATCTTCGTTTACCGTGGTTGGGTAGGATTAGGGAGTCCTTAGCCAAGCAGATTTCATGTAGTTCAAGTGAATGTTATTTTGCAGCGAACGTTCGTGTTGTTTTTCAAACCAGGTCTGTCCTTTCATCTGTGTGTAAAGATGTTCTACACCCGCCATATTAACTCTGTAAATTATTATTTCAAATGTAGTTGTGGATGCGACTACATAGGTAGAACGACACAGCGTTTGGACGCCAGAATTAAACCGCATGTGCCTACGAAAATACTTAATAAAAATCTTTCGTTGGGCGATTCCATTCGGAATAAGTATGGGTCGTCGATAGCGGATCATTTTACAAAGAATCCTACTTGTGCTTTGGATTTCAGTGTGGCCTGGTTTTCTGTTTTGGCCAGGGCACACTCAGTATTCCATCTCAGGGTGTTGGAGACGCTGTACATCAGGTCCAGACAACCGGCTCTTTGAAAACAAAGAGACTGTTTGCTTGGGCTTGGTGTGCTGTGTCTCTAGCATCTTTGTCGGTATTACTTTTATTATATATATATATATTTTTTTCTCTTCGCTGCCCATTTATTCATGTCATCCATTACAGACTTTCTTGTTCTTCATAATTTCTATTCCCCGTTAACAGTTCTGATGAGAGGAGACGAAACCGGTCGACTGGTGTTTTTATTTTAAATCTATCATGCCCTTTTTGTTTTTTATGCCTTAATACGCTTTTGTACCGTTGCAAATATATTTATATATATATATATATATATATATATATATATATATATATATATATATATATATATATATATATATATATATCAGTCTAGGTACCAAATAGGAAAGGTCATCCGAACATCTACCACGAAAATATTCATAGAAAAAGCACAGAGAAGCTACGTTACGGCGGTGGGAAAGTGTCTGAAGCTATCATGCCAGGTCAGGACCAATAATATAGCAGATTCTTCTTCGCATTTTATCAAGCGTCTCTAAATATATAGCTGGAGCACCAGACCATATGTGGCAGCGATATTCTATGTACCAATGGTGGGTTTTTAAATATGTAAGATAGATTCCGGAGAGGAAAATTGTCTGGCACGTTGCAGTGAACCATTTTTCTTTGTAGCAGACCTAGCAGTTGTTTCAATATAATCTTCCCACTTCGTGTCAGGCAGAGAACGTTAGCCCGAGAAGGCGCAACATGGCAAGGGGTCTCTCAGATGATTACTAGAGAGCAGATTTGTTTTGGAGGCGTTAAAAATTAACAAGCCATCCCTTGCCCCGGTTAATAACAGATTTTAAGTCACTTTTGAGATCAACTGCCAATTTGACGTTATCAAACAGATCAGACTTAGTATTAAGTTGAAGCCAACCAGGAAAGTTATTGAAGAAAATTAGGAAAACGTCGGTCCAAGGATTGAGCTCAGGGACGCCTGCGTTCATGCCTGTATTTATGCAAATAGATCTAGAAGAGTGGCCTTTCAGGACAAACTGACAAATTAGCGATCTGACAAGAAAGATGGAGCCAGTCAAAAAAAATCGTCCAGAAATAAGGTAACTTGTGGAGAAAACCTGTATGCCAAAAACTGTCAAGCGTTTTCGAGATATCTTTCATTTTTCCTAATTTTTTTAAAATTTTTTTTATTCACCATTCTTTCTTTTTTCCTTTTCTTCTCTAATTCCTTCATTCTTTTTTTTTTTACGCAGACTTCCTTCTTTTTCTCGCTGCATTCCTTAACATTTTCTTTCTTTTCGTTGCTAGACTGTTCATTCTTTCTTTCTTTGCGTTTTGATTTCATTCATTCTGTTCTTGTTTTTCTTCCTTCCATCTTTTCTTCTTTCGTACATTCCTTCTTTCTTTAACTTTTTTTTAATTTTCTTCATTTTTCCTTGGCTTCTTTCTGTTCTTCCTTCATTCTTTCTCTATTTGCTCTGCTCCCTCATTCATTGACTTTTTTCTTCTCGTTGTCCCCCCCCCCTTTTCTTCATTTGTTTCTTCCTTACTTCTTCCTTTTCAAGCGTTGGTTTGTTTTCTAATTCATTCATTCATTCTTTCCTTAATGTTTTTCGATTTTCTTCACTTTTTCCTACCTTCTTCCTTTTCTAACTTTGGTTTGTTCTCTAATTCCTTCATTCCTTCCTCCCTTCTTTCCTTCCCTGATTTTTTCGATTTCCTTCAGTTTTTCTTCATTTTTTCCTACCTCATTCCTTTTCTAACGTTGCTTTGTACACAAATTCATTCCTTCTTTCCTTCCTTACTTCCTTACTTCAATCCTTCCTTGATTTTTTTTTCGATTTCCTTCAGTCTCCCTACACTTTTTCTTACCTCATTCCCTTTCAAACATTGGTTAGTTCTCTAATTCCTTCGTTCCTTCCTTCGTTCCTTCCTTCCTTGATTTTTTTCGATTTCCTTCAGTCTTCCTTCACTTTTTCTTACCTCATTCCTTTTCAAACGTTGGTTCGTTCTCTAATTCCTTCCTTCCTTCCTTCCTTCCTTCCTTACTCCCTTACCTTCCTTCCTTCCTTCCTTCCTTGATTTCTTTCGATTTCCTTCAGTCTTCCTTCACTTTTTCTAACCTCATTCCTTTTCAAACGTTGGTTAGTTCTCTAATTCCTTCCTTCCTTCCTCCCCCCTTCCTTCCTTCCTCTCTCCCTTCCTTCCTTCCTTCCGTGATTTTTTTCGATTTCCTTCAGTATCCCTTTCACTTTTTCTCTCCTCATTCCTTTTTAAACGTTGGTTAGTTATCTAATTCATTCATTCCTACTTTCCTTCCTTCCTCCTTTCTTTCTTTCCCTCCTTCCTTCCTCCCTTGATTTTTTTCGATTTCCTTCAGTATCCCTTTCACTTTTTCTTACCTCATTCCTTTTCAAACATTGGTTAGTTCTCTAATTCATTCATTCCTACTTTCTTTCCTCCCTTCCTTCCTTGATTTTTTTCTCCTTCAGTCATCCTTCACCTTTTCCTTCCTTCTTCCTTTTCTAACGTTAGTTTGTTTTCTAATTCCTTCCTTCCTTGGCTTTTCAAATTCCCCTTCAATATCCCTTCACCTTTTCCTTCCTTCTTTCCTATTCTTCATTAATTTTTTCCCTTCTCTCTTTCCTTCTTTCTTTCATTCTCTGTTCGTTTGCCCGACCAAAGGTCGGATGCTGACCTTTTAAAACGGAAACTTGCAAACATGTCTTCCTAAATGAAAAGTCTCCAAAGGCCATTTTGTTTTCTTCATAGTCCCTCACTTTTTTCACCTACCACAGTTCCCTACACCCCAAATAAACAAAAATAAATAAATAAAAATCCTCGATTTGTTGGGGAGAGTAGAAAATCTCCGAAAGGCCTGTGGTTTAATTAATAGCTGTAGTCATGATCATAATACTTTTATATATATATATATGTTTGACACGCAGATTAACTCATACTTGTCGACAACACTAATATAATAGCATCATCCACTTGCAAAAAAAGGCTAAAAATAATGGAAGCATTATCAATAAAAACAAACAAACCAACACTTAATAATATTAACTTTGAACATGGACATAATATCTTGACCGTGATTTAAAACAAAAAAAAAAATGAAACATTTTATAAAACATACATACGACTAACTTTTATTTTAACAGTTAAAATATAATCATTGAAAATGACTAAATGTATAGCCGAAAACGCTCGGATAAAAAGAACATTCGGACAGTTTTTATATAATTTATCATCCGAAAAGAAAAAAAAATTATTAGATCGCATGAGAAATTGTATAAAAACGAAATAAAAGCACCTTGTCTGTCGTTTTAAATGAAATGTGCACGAAAGAAGGATTACTGCTGAAATGCACAAATTTTATATATATATATATATATATATATATATATATATATATATATATATGTATATATATATATTCAATTCAAATGCTATGTCCCTTCAGGACGTAGGAGATCACAATTCTATACAGTTCGACATTCTTTCTCATCTAGGCATCTTAGGAAATATGATCGAGTGGTTATAGGCTGCTTTCTCCGATGCATTTTAAAGAATTTAAGAAATTATTTATTTCAATATTATAAATTAAATAAAACATTTATATTAGAATATTGCTATATATAAATAAAGTGTTGCTGCGGACACATAGATCGCCAGTGGGAAACACGGGCAATCCCATTATTGCATTAAGTAAAACACGTGATCATAGAGGAAAGGAAGATAGAGGAAGTGGCTTGACGTCTAGATTGGTCGTTATTTGTATTCTATCCTCTATTACTATAGGATCACCATTTCTATTCTATCCTATATTACTACACGGATCACCATTTCTATTCTATCCTCTATTACTATACGGATTAGCATTTCTATTCTATCCACTATTACTATACGGATCACCATTTCTATTCTATCCTCTATTATTATAGGGATCACCATTTCTATTCTATCCTCTATTATTATAGGGATCACCATTTCTATTCTATCCTCTATTACTATACGGATTAGCATTTCTATTCTATCCTCTATTACTATAGGATCACCATTTCTATTCTATCCTCTATTACTATACGGATCTCCATTTCTATTCTATCCTCTATTACTATACGGATCACCATTTCTATTCTATCCTCTATTACTATACGGATAACCATTTCTATTCTATCCTCTATACTATACGGATCACCAGTTCTATTCTATCCTCTATTACTATACGGATCACCAGTTCTATTCTATCCTCTATTACTATACGGATCACCAGTTCTATTCTATCCTCTATTACTATACGGATCACCATTTCTATTCTATCCTCTATTACTATACGGATCTGCATTTCTATTCTATCCTCTATTACTATACGGATCACCATTTCTATTCTATCCTCTATTACTATACGGATCAGCATTTCTATTCTATCCTCTATTACTATACGGATCACCATTTCTATTCTATCCTCTATTACTCTACGGATCACCATTTCTATTCTATCCTCTATTATTATAGGGATCACCATTTCTATTCTATCCTCTATTATTATAGGGATCACCATTTCTATTCTATCCTCTATTACTCTACGGATCACGATTTCTATTCTATCCTCTATTACTATACGGACCACCATTTCTATTCTATCCTCTATTACTATACGGATCACCATTTCTATTCTATCCTCTATTACTCTACGGATCACCATTTCTATTCTATCCTCTATTACTCTACGGATCACGATTTCTATTCTATCCTCTATTACTATACGGATCACCATTTCTATTCTATCCTCTATTACTATACAGATCACCATTTCTATTCTATCCTCTATTACTATACGGACCACCATTTCTATTCTATCCTCTATTACTATACGGACCACCATTTCTATTCTATCCTCTATTACTATACGGATCACCATTTCTATTCTATCCTCTATTACTCTACGGATCACGATTTCTATTCTATCCTCTATTACTATACGGACCACCATTTCTATTCTATCCTCTATTACTATACGGATCACGATTTCTATTCTATCCTCTATTACTATACGGAACACCATTTCTATTCTATCCTCTATTACTATACGGATCACCATTTCTATTCTATCCTCTATTATTATACGGACCACCATTTCTATTCTATCCTCTATTACTATACAGATCACCATTTCTATCCTATCGTCTATTACTATACGGATCACCATTTCTATTCTATCCTCTATTACTATACGGATCACCATTTCTATTCTATCCTCTATTACTACACGGATCACGATTTCTATTCTATCCTCTATTACTATACGGATCACCATTTCTATTCTATCCTCTATTACTATACGGATCACCATTTCTATTCTATCCTCTATTACTATACGGATCACCATTTCTATTCTATCCTCTATTATTATACGGACCACCATTTCTATTCTATCCTCTATTACTATACGGATCACCATTTCTATCCTATCGTCTATTACTATACGGATCACGATTTCTATTCTATCCTCTATTACTATACGGATCACCATTTCTATTCTATCCTCTATTACTACACGGATCACGATTTCTATTCTATCCTCTATTACTATACGGATCACCATTTCTATTCTATCCTATATTACTATACGGATCACCATTTCTATTCTATCCTCTATTACTATACGGATCACCATTTCTATTCTATCCTCTATTACTATACGGATCATCATTTCTATTCTATCCTCTATTACTATACGGATCAGCATTTCTATTCTATCCTCTATTACTATACGGATCACCATTTCTATTATATCCTCTATTACTATACGGATCAGCATTTCTATTCTATCCTCTATTACTATACGGATCACCATTACTATTCTATCCTCTATTACTATACGGATCACCATTTCTATTCTATCCTCTATTACTATACGGATCACCATTTCTATTCTATGCTCTATTACTATACGGATCACCATTTCTATTCTATCCTCTATTACTATACGGATCAGCATTTCTATTCTATCCTCTATTACTATACGGATCACCATTTCTATTCTATCCTCTATTACTATACGGATCACCATTTCTATTCTATCCTCTATTACTATACGGATCACCATTTCTATTCTATCCTCTATTACTATACGGATCATCATTTCTATTCTATCCTCTATTACTATACGGATCACCATTTCTATTCTATCCTCTATTACTATACGGATCAGCATTTCTATTCTATCCTCTATTACTATACGGATCACTCTTTCTATTCTATCCTCTATTACTATACGGATCACCATTTCTATTCAATCCTCTATTACTATACGGACCACCATTTCTATTCTATCCTCTATTGATATACGGACCACCATTTCTATTCTATCCTCTATTACTATACGGATCACCATTTCTATTCTATCCTCTATTACTATACGGATCACGATTTCTATTCTATCCTCTATTACTCTACGGATCACGATTTCTATTCTATCCTCTATTACTATACGGACCACCATTTCTATTCTATCCTCTATTACTATACGGATCACCATTTCTATTCTATCCTCTATTACTATACGGATCACGATTTCTATTCTATCCTCTATTATTATACGGACCACCATTTCTATTCTATCCTCTATTACTATACGGATCACGATTTCTATTCTATCCTCTATTACTATACGGACCACCATTTCTATTCTATCCTCTATTACTATACGGATCACGATTTCTATTCTATCCTCTATTACTATACGGATCACGATGTCTATTCTATCCTCTATTACTATAAGGGTCACCATTTCTATTCTATCCTCTATTACTATACGGACCACCATTTCTATTCTATCCTCTATTACTATACGGACCACCATTTCTATTCTATCCTCTATTACTATACGGATCACGATTTCTATTCTATCCTCTATTACTACACGGACCACCATTTCTATTCTATCCTCTATTACTATACGGATCGCCATTTCTATTCTATCCTCTATTACTATACGGATCACCATTTCTATTCTATCCTCTATTACTATACGGATCACCATTTCTATTCTATCCTCTATTACTATACGGACCACCATTTCTATTCTATCCTCTATTACTATACAGATCACCAGTTCTATTCTATCCTCTATTACTATACGGACCACCATTTCTATTCTATCCTCTATTACTATACGGATCAGCATTACTATTCTATCCTCTATTACTATACGGATCACCATTTCTATTCTATCCTCTATTACTATACGGATCACCATTTCTATTCTATCCTCTATTACTATACGGATCACCATTTCTATTCTATCCTCTATTACTATACGGATCACCATTTCTATTCTATCCTCTATTACTATACGGATCACCATTTCTATTCTATCCTCTATTACTATACGGATCACCATTTCTATTCTATCCTCTATTACTATACGGATCAGCATTTCTATTCTATCCTCTATTACTATACGGATCACCATTTCTATTCTATCCTCTATTACTATACGGATCACCATTTCTATTCTATCCTCTATTACTATACGGATCACCATTTCTATTCTATCCTCTATTACTATACGGATCAGCATTTCTATTCTATCCTCTATTACTATACGGATCAGCATTTCTATTCTATCCTCTATTACTATACGGATCAGCATTTCTATTCTATCCTCTATTACTATACGGATCAGCATTTCTATTCTATCCTCTATTACTATACGGATCACCATTTCTATTCTATCCTCTATTACTATACGGATCACCATTTCTATTCTATCCTCTATTACTATACGGATCAGCATTTCTATTCAATCCTCTATTACTATAGGGATCACCATTTCTATTCTATCCTCTATTACTATACGGATCATCATTTCTATTCTATCCTCTATTACTATACGGATCACCATTTCTATTCTATCCTCTATTACTATACGGATCAGCATTTCTATTCTATCCTCTATTACTATAAGGATCACTATTTCTATTCTATCCTCTATTACTATACGGATCACCATTTCTATTCTATCCTCTATTACTATACGGATCAGCATTTCTATTCTATCCTCTATTACTATACGGATCACCATTTCTATTCTATCCTTTTTTACTATACGGATCACCATTTCTATTATATCCTCTATTACTATACGGATCACCATTTCTATTCTATCCTCTATTACTATACGGATCAGCATTTCTATTCTACCCTCTATTACTATACGGATCACCATTTCTATTCTATCCTCTATTACTATACGGATCACCATTTCTATTCTATCCTTTTTTACTATACGGATCACTATTTCTATTCTATCCTCTATTACTATACGGATCACCATTTCTATTCTATCCTCTATTACTATACGGATCACCATTTCTATTCTATCCTCTATTACTATACGGATCACCATTTCTATTCTATCCTCTATTACTATATGGGTCACCATTTCTATTCAATCCTCTATTACTATACGGATCACCATTTCTATTCTATCCTCTATTACTATACGGATCACCATTTCTATTCTATCCTCTATTACTATACGGACCACCATTTCTATTCTATCCTCTATTACTATACAGATCACCAGTTCTATTCTATCCTCTATTACTATACGGACCACCATTTCTCTTCTATCCTCTATTACTATACGGATCACCATTTATATTCTATCCTCTATTACTATACGGATAACCATTTCTATTCTATCCTCTATTACTATACGGATCACTATTTCTATTCTATCCTCTATTACTATACGGATCACCATTTATATTATACCCTCTATTACTATACGGATCACCATTTATATTCTATCCTCTATTACTATACGGATAACCAGTTCTATTCTATCCTCTATTACTATACGGATCACCATTTCTATTCTATCCTCTATTACTATACGGATCACCATTTATATTCTATCCTCTATTACTATTCGGATCACCATTTCTATTCTATCCTCTATTACTATACGGATCAAGATTTCTATTCTATCCTCTATTACTATACGGATCAAGATTTCTATTCTATCCTCTATTACTATACGGATCACCATTTCTATTCTATCCTTTATTACTATACGGACCACCATTTCTATTTTATTGTCTATTACTATACGGATCACCATTTCTATTCTATCCACTATTTCTATACGGATCACCATTTCTATTCTATCCTCTATTACTATACGGACCACCATTTCTATTCTATCCTCTATTACTATACGGATCACCATTTCTATGCTATCCTCTATTACTACACGGATCACCATTTCTATTCAATCCTCTATTACTATACGGATCGCCATTTCTATTCTATCCTCTATTACTATATGGATCGCCATTTCTATTCTATCCTCTATTACTATAATGATCGCCATTTCTATTCTATCCTCTATTACTATACGGATAACCATTTCTATTCTATCCTCTATACTATACGGATCACCATTTATATTCTATCCTCTATTACTATACGGATCAGCATTTCTATTCTATGCTCTATTACTATACGGATCACCATTTTATTCTATCCTCTATTACTATACGGATCACCGTTTCTATTCTATCCTCTATTACTATACGGACCACCATTTCTATTCTATCCTCTATTACTACACGGATCACCATTTCTATTCTATCCTCTATTACTATACGGATCACCATTTCTATTCTATCCTCTATTACTAAACGGATCACCATTTTTATTCTATCCTCTATTACTATACGGATCACTATTTCTATTCAATCCTCTATTACTATACGGATCACCATTTCTATTCTATCCTCTATTACTACACGGATCGCCATTTCTATTCTATCCTCTATTACTTTACGGATCCCCATTTCTATTCTATCCTCTATTACTACACGGATCACCATTTCTATTCTATCCTCTATTACTATACGAAACACTATTTCTATTCTATCCTCTATTATTATACGGATCACCATTTCTATTCTATCCTCTATTATTACACGGATCACCATTTCTATTCTATCCTCTATTACTATACGGATAACCATTTCTATTTTATTGTCTATTACTATACGGATCACCATTTCTATTCTATCCTCTATTTCGATACGGATCACCATTTCTATTCTATCCTCTATTACTATACGGACCACCATTTCTATTCTATCCTCTATTACTGTAGGGATCACCATTTCTATGCTATCCTCTATTACTATACAGAGCATCATTTCTATTCCATCCTCTATTACTGTACGGTTCACCATTTCTATGCTATCCTCTATTACTATACAGATCACCAGTTCTATTCTATCCTCTATTACTGTACGGTTCACCATTTCTATGCTATCCTCTATTACTATACAGATCACCAGTTCTATTCTATCCTCTATTACTGTACGGTTCACCATTTCTATGCTATCCTCTATTACTATACGGATCACCATTTATATTCTATCCTCTATTATTCTACGGATCACCAGTTCTATTCTATCCTCTATTACTCTACGGATCACCATTTCTATTCAATCCTCTATACTATACGGATCAGCATTTATATTCTATCCTCTATTACTATACGGATCAGCATTTCTATTCTATCCTCTATTACTATACGGATCACCATTTCATTCTATCCTCTATTACTATACGGATCACCATTTCTATTCTATCCTCTATTACTACACGGATCACCATTTCTATTCTATCCTCTATTACTATACGGATCACTATTTCTATTCTATCCTCTATTACTATACGGATCACCATTTCTATTCTATCCTCTATTACTACACGGATCACCATTTCTATTCTATCCTCTATTACTATACGGATCACTATTTCTATTCTATCCTCTATTACTATACGGATCACCATTTCTATTCTATCCTCTATTACTACACGGATCACCATTTCTATTCTATCCTCTATTACTATACGGACCACCATTTCTATTCTATCCTCTATTACTATACGGATCACCATTTCTATTCTATCCTCTATTATTATACGGACCACCATTTCTATTCTATCCTCTATTACTAAACGGATCAGCATTTCTATTCTATCCTCTATTACTATACGGATCACCATTTCTATTCTATCCTCTATTACTATACGGATCAGCATTTCTATTCTATCCTCTATTACTATACGGATCATCCATTTCTATTCTATCCTCTATTACTATACGGATCTGCATTTCTATTCTATCCTCTATTACTATACGGATCACCATTTCTATTCTATCCTCTATTACTATACGGATCAGCATTTCTATTCTATCCTCTATTACTATACGGATCAGCATTTCTATTATATCCTTTTTTACTATACGGATCACCATTTCTATTCTATCCTCTATTACTATACGGATCACCATTTCTATTCTATCCTCTATTACTATACGGATCAGCATTTCTATTCTATCCTCTATTACTATACGGATCACCATTTCTATTCTATCCTCTATTACTATACGGATCGTCATTTCTATTCTATCCTCTATTACTATACGGATCAGCATTTCTATTCTATCTTCTATTACTCTACGGATCACCATTTCTATTCTATTCTCTATTACTATACGGATCACCATTTATATTCTAATCTCTATTACGATACGGACCACCATTTGTATTCTATCCTCTATTACTCTACGGATCACCATTTCTATTCTATCCTCTATTACTATACGGATCACCATTTATATTCTATCCTCTATTACTATTCGGATCACAATTTCTATTCTATCCTCTATTACTATACGGATCACCATTTATATTCTATCCTCTATTACTATACGGATAACCATTTCTATTCTATCCTCTATTACTATACGGATCACCATTTCTATTCTATCCTCTATTACTATACGGATCACCATTTATATTATATCCTCTATTACTATACGGATCACCATTTATATTCTATCCTCTATTACTATACGGATAACCATTTCTATTCTATCCTCTATTACTATACGTATCACCATTTCTATTCTATCCTCTATTACTATACGGATCACCATTTATATTCTATCCTCTATTACTATTCGGATCACCATTTCTATTCTATCCTCTATTACTATACGGATCAAGATTTCTATTCTATCCTCTATTACTATACGGATCACCATTTCTATTCTATCCTTTATTACTATACGGATCACCATTTCTATTCTATCCTCTATTACTATACGGATCACCATTTATATTTTATCCTCTATTACTATACGGACCAGCATTTCTATTTTATTGTCTATTACTATACGGATCACCATTTCTATTCTATCCACTATTTCTATACGGATCACCATTTCTATTCTATCCTCTATTACTATACGGACCACCATTTCTATTCTATCCTCTATTACTATACGGATCACCATTTCTATGCTATCCTCTATTACTATACAGATCACCATTTCTATTCTATCCTCTATTACTGTACGGTTCACCATTTCTATGCTATCCTCTATTACTATACAGATCACCAGTTCTATTCTATCCTCTATTACTGTACGGTTCACCATTTCTATGCTATCCTCTATTACTATACAGATCACCAGTTCTATTCTATCCTCTATTACTGTACGGTTCACCATTTCTATGCTATCCTCTATTACTATACGGATCACCATTTATATTCTATCCTCTATTACTCTATGGATCACCAGTTCTATTCTATCCTCTATTATTATATGGATCACCATTTCTATTCAATCCTCTATTACTATACGGATAACCATTTCTATTCTATCCTCTATACTATACGGATCACCATTTATATTCTATCCTCTATTACTATACGGATCAGCATTTCTATTCTATCCTCTATTACTATACGGATCACCATTTTATTCTATCCTCTATTACTATACGGATCACCATTTCTATTCTATCCTCTATTACTATACGGACCACCATTTCTATTCTATCCTCTATTACTACACGGATCACCATTTCTATTCTATCCTCTATTACTATACGGACCACCATTTCTATTCTATCCTCTATTACTATACGGATCACCATTTCTATTCTATCCTCTATTACTATACGGATCACTATTTCTATTCTATCCTCTATTACTATACGGATCACCATTTCTATTCTATCCTCTATTACTACACGGATCACCATTTCTATTCTATCCTCTATTACTATACGGATCAGCATTTCTATTCTATCCTCTATTACTACACGGATCACCATTTCTATTCTATCCTCTATTACTATACGGATCACCATTTCTATTCTATCCTCTATTACTATACGGATCACCATTTCTATTCTATCCACTATTACTACACGGATCACCCTTTCTATTCTATCCTCTATTACTACACGGATCACCATTTCTATTCTATCCTCTATTACTATACGGATCACTATTTCTATTCTATCCTCTATTACTATACGGATCACCATTTCTATTCTATCCTCTATTACTACACGGATCACCATTTCTATTCTATCCTCTATTACTATACGGATCAGCATTTCTATTCTATCCTCTATTACTATACGGATCAGCATTTCTATTCTATCCTCTATTACTATACGGATCATCCATTTCTATTCTATCCTCTATTACTATACGGATCAGCATTTCTATTCTATCCTCTATTACTATACGGATTACCATTTCTATTCTATCCTCTATTACTATACGGATCAGCATTTCTATTCTATCCTCTATTACTATACGGATCACCATTTCTATTCTATCCTTTTTTACTATACGGATCACCATTTCTATTCTATCCTCTATTACTATACGGATCACCATTTCTATTCTATCCTCTATTACTATACGGATCAGCATTTCTATTCTATCCTCTATTACTATACGGATCACCATTTCTCTTCTATCCTCTATTACTATACGGATCGCCATTTCTATTCTATCCTCTATTACTATACGGATCACCATTTATATTATATCCTCTATTACTATACGGATCACCATTTATATTCTATCCTCTATTACTATACGGATAACCATTTCTATTCTATCCTCTATTACTATACGGATCACCATTTCTATTCTATCCTCTATTACTATACGGATCACCATTTATATTCTATCCTCTATTACTATTCGGATCACTATTTCTATTCTATCCTCTATTACTATACGCATCACCATTTCTATTCTATCCTCTATTACTATACGGATCACCAGTTCTATTCTATCCTTTATTACTATACGGATCACCATTTCTATTCTATCCTCTATTACTATACGGATCACCATTTATATTTTATCCTCTAATACTATACGGACCACCATTTCTATTTAATTGTCTATTACTATACGGATAACCATTTCTATTCTATCCACTATTTCTATACGGATCACCATTTTTATTCTATCCTCTATTAGTATATGGATCACCATTTCTATTCTATCCTCTATTACTATACGGACCACCATTTCTATTCTATCCTCTATTACTATACGGATCACCATTTCTATTCTATCCTCTATTACTATACGGATAACCATTTCTATTCTATCCTCTATTACTATCCGGATCACCATTTCTATTCTATCCTGTATTACTATACGGATCAGCATTTCTATGCTATCCTCTATTACTATACAGATCACCAGTTCTATTCTATCCTCTATTACTGTACGGTTCACCATTTCTATGCTATCCTCTATTACTATACGGATCACCATTTATATTCTATCCTCTATTACTCTACGGATCACCAGTTCTATTCTATCCTCTATTACTATACGGATCACCAGTTCTATTCTATCCTCTATTACTCTACGGATCACCAGTTCTATTCTATCCTCTATTACTATACGGATAACCATTTCTATTCTATCCTCTATACTATACGGATCACCATTTCTATTCTATCCTCTATTACTATACGGATAACCATTTCTATTCTATCCTCTATTACTATCCGGATCACCATTTCTATTCTATCCCCTATTAGTATACGGATCACCAGTTCTATTCTATCCTCTATTACTATACGGACCACCATTTCTATTCTATCCTCTATTACTATACGGAGCACCAGTTCTATTCTATCCTCTATTACTATACGGATCAACATTTCTATTCTATCCTCTATTACTATACGGATCACCAGTTCTATTCTATCCTCTATTACTATACGGATCACCATTTCTATTCTATCCTCTATTACTATACGTATCACCATTTCTATTCTATCCTCTATACTATACGGATCACCAGTTCTATTCTATCCTCTATTACTATACGGATCACCAGTTCTATTCTATCCTCTATTACTATACGGATCACCATTTCTATTCTATCCTCTATTACTATACGGATAAACATTTCTATTCTATCATCTATTACTATACGGATCACCATTTCTATTCTATCCTCTATTACTATACGGATCACCATTTCTATTCTATCCTCTATTACTATACGGATCACCATTTCTATTCTATCCTCTATTACTATACGGATCACCATTTCTATTCTATCCTCTATTACTATACGGATCACCAGTTCTATTCTATCCTCTATTACTATACGGATCACCATTTCTATTTTCTCTCCTATTACTATACGGATCACCATTTCTATTTTATCTCCTATTACTATACGGATCACCATTTCTATTCTATCCTCTATTACTATACGGATCACCATTTCTATTCTATCCTCTATTACTATACGGATCACCATTTCTATTTTATCCTCTATTACTATACGGATCACCATTTCTATTCTATCCTCTATTACTATACGGGTCACCAGTTCTATTCTATCCTCTATTACTATACGGATCACCATTTCTATTTTATCTCCTATTACTATACGGATAACCATTTCTATTCTATCCTCTATTACTATACGGATCACCATTTCTATTCTATCCTCTATTACTATACGGATCACCATTTCTATTCTATCCTCTATTACTATACGGATCACCATTTCTATTCTATCCTCTATTACTATACGGATAACCATTTCTATTCTATCCTCTATACTATACGGATCACCAGTTCTATTCTATCCTCTATTACTATACGGATCACCATTTCTATTTTATCCTCTATTACTATACGGATCACCATTTCTATTCTATCCTCTATTACTATACGGGTCACCAGTTCTATTCTATTCTCTATTACTATACGGATCACCATTTCTATTCTATCCTCTATTACTATACGGATCACCATTTCTATTCTATCCTCTATTACTATACGGATAACCATTTCTATTCTATCCTCTATACTATACGGATCACCAGTTCTATTCTATCCTCTATTACTATACGGATCACCAGTTCTATTCTATCCTCTATTACTATACGGATCACCAGTTCTATTCTATCCTCTATTACTATACGGATCACCATTTCTATTCTATCCTCTATTACTATACGGATCACCATTTCTATTCTATCCTCTATTACTATACGGATCACCATTTCTATTCTATCCTCTATTACTATACGGATCACCAGTTCTATTCTATCCTCTATTACTATACGGATCACCATTTCTATTCTATCCTCTATTACTATACGGATCACAATTTCTATTCTATCCTCTATTACTATACGGATCACCATTTCTATTTTATCTCCTATTACTATACGGATCACCATTTCTATTTTATCTCCTATTACTATACGGATCACCATTTCTATTTTATCTCCTATTACTATACGGATCACCATTTCTATACTATCCTCTATTACTATACGGATCACCAGTTCTATTCTATCCTCTATTACTATACGGATCACCATTTCTATTCTATCCTCTATTACTATACGTATAACCATTTCTATTCTATCCTCTATACTATACGGATCACCAGTTCTATTCTATCCTCTATTACTATACGGATCACCATTTCTATTCTATCCTCTATTACTATACGGATCACCATTTCTATTCTATCCTTTATTACTATACGGATCACCATTTCTATTCTATCCTCTATTACTATACGGATAACCATTTCTATTCTATCCTCTATTACTATACGGATCACCATTTCTATTTTATCTCCTATTACTATACGGATCACCATTTCTATTTTATCTCCTATTACTATACGGATCACCATTTCTATTCTATCCTCTATTACTATACGGATCACCATTTCTATTTTATCTCCTATTACTATACGGATCACCATTTCTATTCTATCCTCTATTACTATACAGATCACCATTTCTATTCTATCCTCTATTACTATACGGACCACCATTTCTATTTTATCCTCTATTCATTTATCACCACAATTTCTATTTTATCCTCTATTACTATACGGATTAGCATTTCTATTCTATCCCCAGCTATGGGTAAATAGCAGGGCAGACCCGGTTCTTTAGCGTTGGATGTCAACTGGTGTACCGCAGAATGAAATGGTAACCTACTACAGCAGTAAATGTCTGTCATGTGAGTCATCTGTCGAAAGATACCTGTCAATGTGTCACACTTTTTGAATTTTACTCCTAGAGGCCGTAGCCCAACCTATCATATCGTTTTGGAATCAGACCGACTCTGTGACCATATTAAAAACATTTCGGGTCGGATCCGAAGAAATATATCCTGAAATGTTGGATACCTAATTTTTTATTACTGCAATTACTTTCTGATTCCGCCATCTTGGCTTCTACTGTTAAAAAAAATTTAAAGGGACACAACTCTTTAGCTTTCAATAGCTCATATTCAAATGGAATAAAATTATCCGTGTTTTCAACTTTGCTCCAAGAGGCCATAGCCCCATATATATCATACTATTTTGCAATCAGGCCGACTCTCCGAGCAAATTAAAAATATTTTGGGCCGGATATGGGCCCACATTTCTGAAAATTTGATTCTCAAGATTTCATGACTGCCATTGTTTTCAGCGATTTTTACGTGATTTTCGGCGACGAATTCTTTTGTACTGTAACAATTTTTAATAATTGGAAATAAATTTGGGAATAATCTAGTGAAAGTCACCAGTGAAATAAAATTTGTTTGTACGGAAAAGAAGGAGCTACCTGTCTTTTGATTAAGTGGCAGCAGAAGAATTCTCGTTGAACTTTTAAAAGGTAAACTAAAATAGTAACGCAATTCTTAAATGCAGCAATCAATTTAGAGTTCTTCTGTAGTTTATTTTTGCCTATCGCATCTACTCAGCCCTATCTATTGTGATGAAGGCCCAATCAAGAGCCCTCTGCAGGAGCTGGGTTAAGTGCCACAAGGCCCCCAAATGATACCCCCGCAGGTTTTTTGAATTCAGAGTTGTCATTCTCCTAAACCAGTTACCATCTAAGGCTATAGAACCCAGTCTTTTCTGCTATTTACCCATAGCTGGGGGGAGAAGAAGAGTATTAGTTAAAGTTACGCGCTAATGCCCTTTACGAAGGGTATTAGCACGTAAGTGAACGGAGTCGACTGGAGTTCGAACACCGCTCTTCGATTTCCCAATCCGAGCTGCTATTCACTATTCTACCGTTCCTCCGCTGTGTGTGTATGTCTGTGCATTCATAGATGTCCTTCTCCTAGACCAGTTGCCATCCAAGGCAAAAGAACCCAGTCTGCCTGTTACTTATCCAATAGCTGTCAGGAAAAAAAAGGATTAATACCTTTCCCAATGGTATTAGCACGTGAGTGAATGTAATAGATTCGACTGGAATTCGAACTCGGCTCTCCGATTCCTCAACATATATATATATATATATATATATATATATATATATATATATATATATATATATATATATATATATATATATATATATATATATATATATATATGCAAAGAGGAGATCCGTATGTTTGTCCATGCATATTACCCCTCTGTACGTCTAAACTACGCGTGAGTCGATGGGTTGTTTCCCTTATATATTCTGTATTGGCCGGTCTCCCACACTAGATTAGCTGACAGCCCATCAAATTGTCGCTAACGAAAACTGACATTCCCTAACCCCCATGAATAATTCATTGAACGATTAAAAACCTTCGTATAGACTCTAAAATTCTCATACGCACCTCTGCATGTCCCGGGCCAACCCCCAGCCAACCTCCTCCGCCGCTGTCTTCGAATAAAACGCGAAGATATAGTACTTCGTGAAACCAGTTTGCGGAGATTTTTTTTTTTCCTTCACGATGTGGACGCCTAAGAAACATTTATGAATTGTAGATATGGCGATGGGTCACTGGGAATATTTGGAATATATATATATATATATATATATATATATATATATATATATATATATATATATATATATATATATCTGTGTGTGTGTGTGTCCTTCATTTGTACTTTCTTGTTACAGAGACGAGGCAAGGGTTTTCTTTTTTCATTTTTACTGTTCCAGGATTAGGATACATTATTTGCGGCCACAGTCTTAACAATATAAGATATGCAGATGCCACAGTGTTGATAGCTACAAGAAAACTCCAGGAACTCGTACAGAAGTTAGTAAAGGGAAGCGAGAAAAAAATAAGATTAAGCATCATCTGTAAAAATACAGAAATATATGCATGTCAGTAAACAGAACAGCCCAACATGCAAATTATGAAATTAGTAAAGTCAGAACTTTGGACAATAGTATTTTGTTTTTGTTTTTTCTTCAGAAGTTTTACAATTTCAGAAATAAAATGTGCTAATTCTTATGTATTTTGCTATGCTCAATTCGACAGTGACCATCAAATCAGATGATTTGCTCTAGATTTAGAGATATTTGCTCAGATGTGTCATAATCCTAAGAGCAATGGATGTCTGCAAGAAAAACATTGTTGCTTCGTAAAATCAGCTTTGATGTTCTGCTCTGTGTAGGCTACCAGACCCATACACCAATGTTTCCCAAAAGGTACGGATATCTGCTTCGGAAGAGGATAGCAAGTGAGGCGGAATGATTGAAAGACAATCTAAGATTTAGAAACAGTTTCAAAAAATAAATATGATTCCAAAATTTAAAATAGTATTATGGATTACTTGTAATCGCACGCAACAGTCCCAGTACAGTTATAAATAAATTCAATTGTGTGTATTTAGACATCAGTCTGTTTATGTTTACATGGAAGATTTCCAAGCAACGACAAACTCGTGCATACAAGACGCTGGAAAACAATAATACAAAGCAATAAAGCACAAAAACACTGAACAAAATCTAAAAATTCTTGAAGCTTTATACATAAAATAGTTGAAAACTAACCTGAACAAAATAAACTATAAAATCTCCACAAATATTCGTAAATACCTATAATTGATAACAGAAGCCATTGATTTATACCAACAGCTTCCAATGCATAATAATTCTCGTTTTCACCCTCGCGTGTTCATGTGTGACATCATGAACTGCGGTGCTATTTTCGCTTCCAGCGTCTCGTATGCACATTATTATTTTGTACCTGTATTGTTTAATATATTGAAATGTAATTGCCATCTTTGATAATAGCTTATGTAAGCCGAAAGCTTAAATAGGTATCGATATTGTGATTTTCATACTTCGTTTAATGATAATGTTATTAAGCTTATCAGACGATATGAATAGAATTTACATAAAATAAATAGACAACACTTGTCTATATTATTTAATGAAACATGCATTATAAATAATTATTGACTGTTTTTTTATCATTGTGATATTTTTTCATTATATCAAGTATTAAGAATATAGTAACTAGGGTCTGCAAATTGGAGGAGAGAGTTATCAATGATAATGTTCTGACTTCGAATCCGCTGTTATCTGCCTTTAACTCTCTCTCTCTCTCTCTATATATATATATATATATATATACATATATATATATATACATATATATATATATACATATATATATATACATATATATATATATACATATATATATATATATACATATATATATATATACATATATATATACATATATATATATATATACATATATATATACATATATATATATACATATATATATACATATATATATACATATATATATATATATACATATATATCTCTCTCTCTCTATATATATATATACACACATAAACACACACACACATATATATATATATATATTTAAAGACATTTATATTATGTTTAACGTTCTTTTTATAGATACATGTATTTAAGAAAATGCTCTGTTTTATAATAAACAGTATTAAATAACATTTACCGGCCTGAATGTCCGAGAAATTTTCATAGAAAATTTTCGCTCTCCGACAGGAATCGAACCTGTATCCTATACG
>OZ038519.1:27993770-28021270 GCA_964036315.1 Acanthosepion esculentum | reverse complement strand
TATTTATTAAAATTATATATATATATATATGTATTTAAATATGTATATATACATATATATATATATATATATATATATATATATGTATAATAACAATTATACTGATTACGTAAAATCTATTTTATTTATTAAAATCATATATATATATATGTATTTATATATATATATATATATATTCATACATGTTTCATTAAATAATATAGACAATTTAATACACACAATTTAAATATATATATATATATATATATATATATATATATATATATATATATATATATATATATATATATATATATATATATATATATATATAAAATTTTCGAAGGTCCCGATTAGTGTTTCAAATATCATGAGTATTGCTTGGAGTTAAAAAAACAGGATTTATTTTTCCTTTCCTGAAGAGTCCCCTTGTCAAACAGGAGGTCGATAACCACACCAAACTGGTGACCCCTGGTTTAGATGTAAACTGCTAAACTTCAGGTTAACGAGCTTTTTTTTCAAAAGTTGTTTCGGTTCAGATTTCATCGAGTATAATATTTTACTGTTTTCATTGACCTTCAGTTTTTATTGCCTTGTTTAAAGAATTTGTTGACTCGCTGTGACACATTTTCAGCACTAAGTGACCTTTCCCTCGCTCAGCCTTTTACAATCGTTAACCTTTCATATTCTGTTAATATTTACCTATCTAGCTAGCTACTAGGTCAATCTGATCATTATCTATCTATCTATCTATCTATCTATCTATCTATCTATCTATCTATCTATCTATCTATCTATCTAGCCCAGTCTGTTCATATCTATCTATCTATCTATGTAGCCCAGTCTGTTCATATCTATCTATCTATCTATCTATCTATCTATGTAGCCCAGTCTGTTCATATCTATCTATCTATCTATCTATGTAGCCCAGTCTGTTCATATCTATCTATCTATCTATGTAGCCCAGTCTGTTCATATCTATCTATCTATCTATCTATCTATCTATCTATCTATCTATCTATCTATCTATCTATCTATCTATGTAGCCCAGTCTGTTCATATCTATCTATCTATCTATCTATGTAGCCCAGTCTGTTCATATCTATCTATCTATCTATCTATCTATCTATCTATCTATCTATCTATCTATCTATCTATCTATCTATCTATCTATGTAGCCCAGTCTGTTCATATCTATCTATCTATCTATGTAGCCCAGTCTGTTCATATCTATCTATCTATCTATCTATCTATCTATCTATCTATCTATCTATCTATCTATCTATCTATCTATCTATCTATGTAGCCCAGTCTGTTCATATCTATCTATCTATGTAGCCCAGTCTGTTCATATCTATCTATCTATCTATCTATCTATCTATCTATCTATCTATCTATCTATCTATCTATCTATCTATCTATGTAGCCCAGTCTGTTCATATCTATCTATCTATGTATGTAGCCCAGTCTGTTCATATCTATCTATCTATCTATCTATCTATCTATCTATCTATCTATCTATCTATCTATCTATCTATCTATCTATCTATGTAGCCCAGTCTGTTCATATCTATCTATCTATCTATGTAGCCCAGTCTGTTCATATCTATCTATCTATCTATCTATCTATCTATCTATCTATCTATCTATCTATCTATCTATCTATCTATCTATCTATGTAGCCCAGTCTGTTCATATCTATCTATCTATCTATGTAGCCCAGTCTGTTCATATCTATCTATCTATCTATCTATCTATCTATCTATCTATCTATCTATCTATGTAGCACAGTCTGTTCATATCTATCTATCTATCTATGTAGCCCAGTCTGTTCATATCTATCTATCTATCTATCTATCTATCTATCTATCTATCTATCTATCTATCTATCTATCTATCTATCTATCTATCTATCTAGCCCAGTCTGTTCATATCTATCTATCTATCTATCTATCTATCTATCTATCTATCTATCTATCTATCTCAATCTGTTCACATCTATCTCAATCTGTTCCTATCTATCTAAACCATCTATCTATCTATCTATCTATCTATCTATCTATCTATCTATCTATCTATCTATCTATCTATCTCAATCTGTTCACATCTATCTCAATCTGTTCCTATCTATCTATCTATCTATCTATCTATCTATCTATCTATCTATCTATCTATCTATCTATCTATCTAACCCAGTCTGTTCATATCTATCTTTCTATCTATCTATGTGGACATCCATGCACGCCCTATCGTTGATATTGATAACTTTTACCCATAAATATAGCATGCCTTAAAAGTACTAACTTCCTCCTACTTGCTTCCCCGACAGCTATAATCTTCAAATATTCAAATGTAATGTCAATCGACATCTTCTCATGCCTTAATCCTGATACCCTTCCTTTTATATATACTTTCTTCAAACAACCCTCTTTACTCTTGCTCTCACTCTCTGTAACCCCTTGCTTGAACTGAAATGCTTAATATATATATATATATATATATATATATATATATATATATATATATATATATATATATATATATATATATATAAAAATAACAAGGAAAGAACAGTAAGATATAAAATCCGGCGTTCTTATAGATATTTTTATTTTTACACAATAGTGCTCAATGTAATTTTAAATTTACAGAGCATTAATGTTATAAATTAATAGATTTAAAATATGGTTTTACCGCTACACAGTGATAACCATGTTTCAGAAATTTCTGAAACATGGTTATCACTGTGTAGCGGTAAAACAATATTTTAAATCTATTAATTTATAATATATATATATATATATATATATATATATATATATATATATATATATATTATGAAAAGGATTAATTTCGACAATTATTTAATATATTTTCTGTTTATATGTTATTTTCATAGATACAATTTATTTAAGTAAATGCTCAGTTTTTAATTAAACAGTAGTAATTACACTATTTACGTTATTCGCACGCTCCGACCTTCTTCAGGTGATTGGGATGTCGAACTGAAACTTTTATTTCACTCACTGGGGTAGACTGTTCTAGTCAAAGGGTTCAGTTCAACATTCCAACCACCTGAAGAAGGCCGGAGCGTACAAGCGTCGAAACATTGTAATAAATATGGCGACAAAGATGAGGACAATAGTCCGAATAATGTAAATAGTGTACATAATACCTCATCTCAGAAATATAGACAGATACTGAAAGGCCGAAACGTTGTAATAAATATGGCGACAAAGATGAGGACAATAGACCGAATAATGTAAATAGTGTACATAATACCTCATCTCAGAAATATAGGCAGATACTGAAAGGCCGAAACGTTGTAATAAATATGGCGACAAAGATGAGGACAATAGTCCGAATAATGTAAATAGTGTACATAATACCTCATCTCAGAAATATAGACAGATACTGAAGGGCCGAAAGGTTGTAATAAATATGGCGACAAAGATGAGGACAATAGTCCGAATAATGTAAATAGTGTACATAATACCTCATCTCAGAAATATAGACAGATACTGAAAGGCGGAACGTTGTAATAAATATGGCGACAAAGATGAAGACAATAGTCCGAAAAATGTAAATAGTGTACATAATACCTCTTCTCAGAAATATAGACAGTAGTAATTACATTTTACCGGCTGCAATGTTCGTGAAATTTCGTACAAAATATGAGATCTCTGACAGGAATCGAACCTGTATTTCTATGCAGGAAACTTTTATTTGTCCAGACATGCTTTACTATTCAACTACAGAGAAGTGTTTGTTTTTTTTTCTCGATCGCTCATTTCTACCCATGAAACGTATCTTAACGTAAACAATGACAACATATAATGAAATGGAAGTTCGACAATGATTTTAATATATTTTCTGGTTATACCTTATTTTTATAGATAAAATTTAATGAAGTAAATGTTCTGTTTTTAATTAAACAGTATTAATTACATTTACCGGCTTGAATGTTCAAGAAATTTCGTAGAAGAGATGCGTTCTCAGACTGGAATCATACCTATAGCCGTAATGGTAACCGTCATTTGGATTGTAGTGCTGTTATCCATTCGGAATAATATGTTGTCATTGTTTACGTTAAAGTACGTTTCGTGAGCCGATATGACCGTTCGGGAAAAATACCTGGTTACGGCAGTGGAGAACTTGGAGAGGTGAATTAACAGGAGATAAGTGATAATTGACATCCATTAAACATGGCACGTTGAACTAGAACAGTCTACTCCAGCGTGCAAAATAAAGGGTTCAGTTCGACATTCCAACCACCTGAAGAAGGACGGGGCTTACAACGGCCGAAACGTTGTGATAAATATAGCGACAAAGATGAGGACAATAGTCCGAAGGATGTAAATAGACTACTCTTTTAACCCGGCCAAAAGGGCGAGAACCGATTGTATTTTCTTGTCACGACACCCTGGCAGGATCTGACACAAGGTCAATTTAATGAGGGGAGTCCCAAAATTAGTCCAGCCTCTGCAAACGTCGATTCCGTTGGCATCGGTAATAATACTGTTTAGTGCAATGAAGGGGGATACTTCCGCGGCCAGCTGTACCCCCGAGGACGGAGACCCAGAGAAATGAAATGCAGATAACCACACCTTGATTCCAGCCAAAAGGCCGAAGGTATTTTTCAGCGCGACCACGTCGCTGCCGAATGTGGCACATGGTCGAGATTTAAAGTGAGTTTACCGTGCAAAAATTGCCCAAGCCCCCTCGGCCTCAGATGCCAGGTAATAAACGTAGCCCCCTAGAGAAGGATAGGTACTGCTTGGAGTGAGGGAAATCTCCTCCCCAACCCCGAGGATTGGGCTTAAACCTATCTGAAACCTCCCGAGTCAAAAGGCCGTGATGTCAGGGCGACCGAGATAAAAGTAAAAATTTTCCAGACGCGCGGTATAGAAAGACGGAAACAAATGGAAGGCAACCCCCAAAATCCAGTTACCTTAAACAAAATAACATCGTCTGGTGAATTATTTAAAAATTATTATTAATAGTTCGTAAGATTGAGATTTGGTTATTATATATAAAGTTCGGAAGGGTTTGTTTGTCTGTTCGCTACAAACGTCCAAAACCCACCTTGCCAAGTTGATCGATTTAGTTTTTATTATTATTATTATTATTATTATTATTATTATTATTATTATGTTTTATCAAACCTTTGTGGATTATTTAAAACCGAGAGATTTTTAATTGTAAGAATAAATTTTTTTATTGAGTGAATATTGCAGTAAATCTTTTTTGATAATAACAAGGATATTTTTTCCAGAGACAAGTCCCACTGTTTAACCCATAACTGGGGAGAAGTGATGGATTTGTACCTTTCCCAATGGTATTTGAGTATAAGTGGATATTGATGCTTACAGGTTTAATCTGTATGAAGTTATCTGTTCGTATGATTTGAGCCTGATGGAAGCAGCACTTGCCCCTCGGGAAGCATTTTCCTTCCTGTATTACCAATAGAACTGTTTTTGAGATGCACAGTATCGAAAGATTAAAAACGAATAAGGCAATCGCCAAAAAACCAGTTACCATAAATAAAATAAAATCGTCTGCTGAATTATGTTTTTTAAATTATTATTAATAGAAATGTTCGTAAGACGGGGGATTTGGTTAGCTATTATTATTATCATTATTATTATTATTATTAAATTGCTCTATGGCGAACTATCCTCAGGCAAACGCTCACTCGGTAGATAAAAAAGTAGGCGTTACAGAGGCATACTGAAGGAGTCCCTTCCTGATCTCATAGGTTCCCAAGTCGGTACCTATGCGGACGACACTACTATTTACTCCTGCCTCAAAAACAAATCTAGTGTCGCCGACAAAACTAACCTGGCCGTTTGTCTCGAAAAGGACCTCCAATCGGTTGTGGACTGGGGCAGGAATTGGCTGGTTAACTTTAATGCCTCAAAAACAAAACAGCTCTCTATTACTCTCCAGAGAGAACCATCCCTGCCCCCCATTAGAATGTCTGACGCTCAACTCCACGAGAGCACCTCTTTGAGACTGCTTGGTCTCACATTGTCTGCTGACATGAGATGGAACAAATACATTGAGTCAATAGCTTCGTCCACCGCAAGGAAAGCTGGCTCCCTGTGCCCCGCCAGGAAACTTTCCTCGCCGGAGTCGATCCTTCAAATCTACAAATCAACCATTTGCCCTTGCATGGAGTATTGCTGCCATATATGGTCAAGAGCCCCTTCTAATTGTCTTAATATCCTTGATAAAATCCAGAGACGGATATGCAATGTAATTGTCCCTGATCTGGTATCTCGTCTGCAGTCGCTCTCTCACAGACGTGCCGTCGCCTCTCTCTCTATTTTACAAATACTTTCATGGTAACTGCTCCGATGAGCTGCTTTCGCTGGTTCCCAGACTTCATGAATTTAAGCGCGCTACTAGCCTGGCATCTCGCTGTCACCCTTTCAGTGTCGAAACTGTTAAATGTAGCCGTCTCTTCTACTCCAATAACTTCATGTCTCGCACTTCTCGCCCGTGGAACTCCCTCCCCTTTTCTTGTTTCCCTGATAGCTATAATCTCCAACTATTCAAATGTAATGTCAATCGACGTCTCCAGATGACCTGATCTATCCCCAATCCTTCTCTTCATCCTTTCTTCTATCTTTGATCTCGCTCCAACACTCCGTAACCCCTTGCGTGCTAGTGGCTTCTCGATTTGCTTGGGGTGGAATACTTAAAAAAAAAAAATCCCCATTCCCCCTGGGAAGTGTCTGCTGAGAACCGTGCCATCTGGCGCTCCCTTTTAAAGTCCGGAGTTGTGTGATTATGTAGAGAAAAAAATCCAGGGACAACGAACAGAGACGCCAGAATAGGAAACATCGAGGTGGCTCCACCTCCCAGCCTGGTTCAGCCCCCAGCATCCCATATCACAACTGCAACATATTTTTCAGTGCGAAGATCAGACGAATTAATCACCTCCACCCCCACCCAGTGATTTGAAGTCAAGGTCATCTCAGCATACGTAGAACGAACATGTATGTATATTTTTTTTCTAAGCATCAGTTAGATGTGGCACAAGGCCGAAAGTATGGAGCACCCGGTGAGGATTGAACTCACTACTCAGTTGAAATTGTTCCAGCAAGACAAGCTTGCTAACCATTACACCACGTCGGGTTACCCGCGGTCATTTTGCGTCATTTTATGCGGGCAATATATTGAACCTTGCGGGCTAGAGTCTTGTTCTCTGTCCCCTCCACTGATTCAAGCCACCAAGTGCCAACGCAAGTCCATGTCGGCTGTTAGTACTTATCGATTGCAAATTAAGATTTCTGTGTATTTTTTATTTTTATATTCTGCATTGACATAAGGAGAGATTTTTTCCTCTTCCTTTCTGTTGATCACGAAAGATGTCTACTGGAATTGTCTCTAAAGGATGTTACACAATGCGATATTTTGTGTTTGTGTGTGTGTGTGTGTGTGTGTGTGTGTGTGTGTGTTTGTGTGTGTGTGTGTGTGGTACATGTACGCGTGTGCGTGCGTACGTGAGTGTATATATATATGTGGATAGTGCCTTCCAGTATATCGCTCTCTCTCTCCTACTCCCTCCTCTCTCTCTCTCTCTCTCTATATATATATATATATATATATGTATATAATTCTTTATTTAAATATTATAACATAAATATATATATATATATATATATATTTATTATTATATATATATATATATAAATATATATAAATATATATATATATATAAATATATATATATATATATATAATAATAAATATATATATATATATATATATATATATATATATATATTATAATTTTATATAGACAAAACAATTTTTTTTTTATGTATATATTTTTCTTGTCGAACAAATGGAAAAAAGGAAGTGACGTTTCACATCCGGCTTGTCTAAAAGCAGAATTGTTCATAACCATTTTCGACCCTCACCCGTCGATATGCAGTTAAAATGCACTGAAATCAAGTTGCATCTTTGTAGTGAGTAAAATGGTTTTGTCTATATGATAAAATTATAATAAATAAATAATTATCGCTCTACTATCGGTATCGAGCCCTCTCTTGGACTAATGCTGTGAACGTTGAAATTTATATATTACTTTCGTTCTCATCGCATCGGATATATATATATATATATATATATATATATATATATATATATATATATATATATATATATATATATATATATATATATTGAGCACTGTTTTGTAAAAATAAAAATAACAATAAGAACACCGGATTACATATCTTACTGTATTGTTAGCCAACGCGTTTCGTCCGATGTGGACTTTTTCAAGGGACACACGAAATGAATTTAATGAAAACAAAGTAACTATTAACAACAAAACAAAATGTTCTTAGCAACTACAAGAATTTAGAAAACGCTTTTGTATTCGTATTGTCAACTGAAAATTACTATCACGTACAGAAACATTGTTTTTATTGTTGTGTTGACGGATTCAACTATTTTCTTTTGATTTCTTCATACAGTTGTGTAGGTTGGCTTGAGAGAGTAGAAATTCTGTTAGGAAAGAAGATATTGGGAAAAAACATGGGCGTAGATTAATATTTGGATAATATTCAATGGCGGCACACTCGATGATTTTTCTTCAGAGTGAGTTTTTTTTGTGTGAGTGTATCATTTTTAAAATCAATATATATATATATATATAAAATCAAAATATTAAAATCAATATATATATATATATATATATATATATATATAAAGTGAACATTGAAGGCAACACTTAGAGGCGACAGGCTGTTTCATGCTGGACGCCATCGTCAGGCCGTGAATGCTGTATTTTTCCTCGGTTATATATATGTATAGATCGTTGGTGCATTGTGGGTAATCTATTCCGGCCTTTATCTTTGCGGGAGTGGCTTGTTTATTTATTTATTTGGGTTAATTTATTTTTCTTGTTTTTCATTTTCATTTCGTATTATTTATTCTTTTGGTTTTTGATGTTTTATTAACGTAGCAGAAATTTGGCCGGGGATTAGCTTAGGTCGCTTATTTAATAGTTTGTTTTGGTCTGGGAAGATAATTAAAGCTATTTATTTGTCCAATGTTTAGATTGTTTGCCGTAGTCTATTCTGTTATTTTGGCGGGGGGGGGGGGCAGTTTTTATTTATTTATTTAGATTGATTATTTTTACTTGTTTTTGCTTATTTATGCTTTTTTTATTATTGCTAACGGTTATTTTAGCGGGGGCAATTTGTGAATTTCTTCATTTATTAATTTATTTTAATTAATTTTTGTTTTTTTATTTATTTACTTATTTTTAATTTTGTATATTTTTATTTACTCTATTTGGTTTTCGATTTTTGAGTAACGTAGTAATGTTTTTTTATCGTTATATAGCAGCTATAGCTATTTTTACGTCCAATTTTTAGATTGGTTGTTGTAGTCTATTCAAACGGTTATTTTGGCGGGATTGATTTTTTAATTTGTTTATTATTATTTACTTTATTTCTTTAATTGGGTTGATCATTTTTACTTGTTTTTTTATGTTTTTTTATTTTTATTTATTATATTTTGACTATTCTAACAGGAGTGGTTTGTTAATTTGTATATTATTTGTTTGGTTAATTTATTCTACTAGTTTTTTATATTATTTTGTTTATTTGTATTTATTCATTTCAGTTATCGATTTTTAAGTAACGTAGTAAAAATTTGTTTTCATGTCTGCATTTTGAGATGAGCTCACATCGTTTATTTAGTAATTTATTTCGCTCTGGGAAGGTAATAATTGCTATTTTTTTCTTCCAAGCAAAGTTTTCCTCTTCCTTATTTTCCATGATATTTTTTATGTGATTTGTGCTTTGTTTTTAATTTCCAGATGTACTTGGCAAGCATTGTGCTGTTCGCGTATTTACCATTGGTGAAAGATGTTTTGTGTGCATAGTTTCTTTGTTTCCAGGGTCCTTCATTTACTCCTATGTATACATTTTCGTCATTATCTGGTGATTTTACTGTGGATTGGTATATTACGTTGTTTTGTAAGCAATTACAGTTTAAGGGACATTCATTCATTATTCTACAGTTACACATGAGTTTAATTTATATATATATATATATATATATATATCTATATATATATATATATATATATATATATACTGGATGTAACAGCATAATTGTCCAAATCGTATAACAGCAATACTTTTCCATCCCCCAAAATATTTAATATCTAAAAAACCACAAAATTAATCGAGTTACTTTTTCCCATATTTGTTTTAGCCATCTTAACGCCATTTGTTGTAAGAATCACTTAAAAACCCTTTCTGTTATTCAATCAGAAAGAGAACAGGTTAAAATCATTTTGTGTCACTCCCACTATTTTATACATATTGTCTTTTTCTACAAATTAATTCTGATAATTTTTTACACACACACACACACACACACACACACACACACACACATACATATATATATATATATATATATATATATATATATGTACGGTCTGTGGCTATACTTTTGACGATAGCTTGTTCAGTTTTGATCTTCTCTCAAAATGCAACATTGATGGAATTCAGATTTTTCTAAGGCAGTCACAACTTCGCTGGGTTGGTCATGTCGCAAGGATAAGTGACGACAGACTACCTAGGGTCTTCATGCATAGCCACCTTGACAAAGGAGTGATGTAAAGACAAGCTAACGAGTAAACTCTCAGCTGTCAATGTGCTCCAAACTAACTCATTATTAAGTTTCTAAATAATGAAAATTTATTAAACCATAGACATAAGTTAACGGTTTTTTGCCGGCATCAACAAATTTCCGCATTAAATAATTAGCATAAAAAAAATAAATACATTTCATAGTTTAATAAAAGACTTAAAAGCTTAACCCAATCATTAAATAGAAAAACCCTTTATGAAGTCGTCAAAAAAAACCAAATCGAAGTTCAGTGCGACGCGTTTATATATGAAGCAGCCATTTGGATAGATAAATAAATAAATAAAAATAAAATAAAACAAAATTCTCTAGACACTTCACGACATATCATGGTGCCAACAGCTATCTTTTGCTGTAACTGACCAGACGATATGCGTACATGATTGCCATCATCCGCTTTGAAATAGATACCCCACCCTACCTCGGCTTGACCTTTTCGAAAGTGACTGATATGTGGATAAGAATTAACTGTTAGACCACCTAACCAAAATGCCCGCCCCAGCCGTTTCCATAGTAATTAATTTTGCGAACGAACATGCTTATAAAGATGCATAAATTTCAAGACTGGTTATTCCTAAATTTTCGCTTGAGGATGAAACTGTGCTTGATACCTTAATTCAATTTAATTTTAATAATTATATTGAAGCTTTTAGCTCCTGTTTTTGAAACACGGGAACTCTTATGTAGGAACCTTATTTTTTTAAAAATAGTTATATATATATATATATATATATATATATATATATATATATATATATATATATATATATAGGATTGGTGTATATGGAATAAATTCCAATAACCAAAAAATACTATTCTTAAAAGAGTGCTCAATACAGAGTAGAGCAAATACAATTATTTATTCGAAAATTATAACATAAATATGTTATAAAATCATTACAAAAATAGGCATTTTGTTTCAATACTTCTGGTGTCTTATAATTTAAACTCTACTTCTGTATGGAGCACTGTTTTTTAAATATAGAAAAAAATTCCAAAGAACTCCGGATTATTTACCTAACGTGTTCTTTCCTATTTTTCTACATATCTGCACACACACACACACACACACACACACACACACACACACACACACACACACACACACACACACACACACACACACACACATATATATATACATATATATATATATATATATATATATATATATATATATATATATATATATATATATGAGATGGGCAAAGTCCGACAATTATTTTAAGACATTTCTATGTTTATACATTCTTTTTATAGATACAAATATTCAAGTAAATGCTCTGTTTATAATAAAGAGTATTAAATAACATTTACCGGCCTGAATGTCCGAGAAATTTTAATAGAAAATATTCGTCCTCCGACAGGAATCGAATTTGTGTCCTATACGGAACCGTCAATAGCCTGACGTGCTTTTAACCGATTTGGCCACAGATGAGCGTTCGGTTAGCAAGGTCGATTTTACTGTCTTTAAACTACAATCTTCCATGATTCTCTCACGAACATTCATATCTGCTCAAAACGTATCCAAATATAAACAAATGACGTCACAGATTATGAAATGTTGTTTAATACTGTGTATTATAAACAGAGCATTTACTTAAATATTGGTATCTTTAAAAAGAATGTATAAACATAAAAATGTCTTTATATATATATATATATATATATATATATAAAAGTGAACATTGAAGTCAACACTCAGAGGCGACGCCTTTATCCACTGTGCCACGTGTCCTTGAGGTTAGATCCAGTGACAGGACCTAGAGAGTGGTGTGAGTTCAATACTTGGTTAAGGCAGTGGAGAACTTGAAGAGGGGAATTAACAGAAAATAACTGATAACCTACATCCATTAAACATGACAGCGAGCGAAAGGAAGGGTTCAGTTCGGCATTCCAACCACCTGAAGAAGGCCGGATCGTACAACGGCCGAAACGTTGTAATAAATATGGCTTCGAAGATGAGGACAATAGTCCGAATAATGTAAATAGTGTACATAATACCTCATCTTAGAAATATAGACAGATACTGAAAGGCCGAAACGTTGTAATAAATAAGGTGACAAAGATGAGGACAATAGTCCGAATAATGTAAATAGTGTACATAATACCTCATCTCAGAAATATAGAGAGATACTGAAAGGCCGAAACGTTGTAATAAATATGGTGACAAAGATGAGGACAATAGTCCGAATAATGTAAATAGTGACAGTTGAATTGTCGCAACAAATATATATTGTAAGGCAATACCCACTTATTGTTGATTTCTTGTTCAACTTGATGTCCGTATTGTCTCATTTGGATCTTGCTGATGTGACCTCCATCTTCTGATTTTCTCCTTCTATAATTTGGGTAGGAGTCATTCTCTTGTTCAAATTTAAATTTAATCAAAGGGAAAAAAATTTCAATGGCGGGGTTTGTGCCCCCCCACACACACACACACACACACTCACATCGGGACCACTTTTTGATCAAAATGAAGTATACTTATCGTAGTACCCTAGGAGTCGTTCACGTGTTCAAATTTAAATTTAATTTATATCAAATGGAAAAACAATTCAGGGCGGGGGGGTGTCCCACGTGGACCCCCCTTAGATTAAAATGAAATATACTTGTCCAAGTAACGTGGTTAGTTTCAGACTATATATTGTTATGGTGGGGAGTCTATCTCCAAAATTCTAGGTGGAGGGTTAGGGTTAACATGCAAACAGAGGTTACAACTTTATATATAGAGATTTCTTTACAGTTTTTTAAAGTTATTTTCATCGACTTTCGTCTTCTTTTTCTTTTACTTCTGTTTGATTTTTCCTTTCTTTCATTTGTTTTTTTCCTCCATCTTACTGTCTTTTGCTTCAACCTTTTTTTCTTTCTTTCTTTAATGTTCCACCTGCTTCTTTAAAATCAAACTGTCTCGATCTTCTTCATTTTCTTTAACCCCTTTTGTCAATAATCTTTCCCGTCTCTCTTCCCGTCAAACTATCCGTCTAGATTCCCTCTTCTCTTTCAATTCTTTTTAAAGACATTTTCTTTAAGTTTCTCCCCGTTTTTTTTTCTTTTGTTTTTTTTTTTTTGTTTTGTCTTCATCTTTCTTCGCGTTTCTCTTTCAAGCGTTCTCCTTCATTCTGCTTTTTTTCCGCTCTTTGCTTCCCTTTCTGTTTCGCTAGCGAATTTCATCCTCTGCCGCTCAACCTAGACAAACCTCATGACATTTTTGTTATCGAAAATGGACTGTTGAATGATGGGTAGTCTTACGCGTCGGGACAAAGTTTTCTGTCGCCACTGACCCATGCAGGAAATCTCGTTATAATGGTGCATCACGAGATTTTATCGTGAAGATAGAAAGGGAAGGACTCGAAGGCAAAGCGGGTGGTGGGGGTTGTCTCCTTTAACAAGCCTTATGGACAAAAAGAAGATGAGCAGGAAGAAGAAATAAGAGAAAAGAAGGAAGAGGGAAAAAAATGGCAAAGCAGACGATAAAAACAGAACGAGACGAGAGGATAGAAAAAATCATTATGTTGAGGGCAATATCATTCGCCTTTGAAGCATTTTGATTCATCAGCATCATTTGGCCTTCATTTCTTCTTCTTTTCTTGCTTCAGTCATTTTCTTTCAATAATTCGTTTTTATGTATAGGTTCATCTTTTTCTTTCTCAGTTTTGCCGCTCTCTCTTTGTCTAATTTTTTTTTTGCTTCTTTCTTCTTTTCTTCTTTTTCATTCATGTTCCATCTCAGCTCATTCTTTCTTTCTTTCTTTCATTCTTTCTTTCTTCTCTCGTTCATATATCGTCTCCTTTGGCCTTTTCTTTCTTCCTACTTTCTTTCTTTATTTTTCTTTTTATTTTCTTTCTTTCTTTTCCCATTTATATGTTGTCTCAGTTGATTCTTTCTTTCTTTCTTTCTTTCTTTCTTTCTTTCTTTCTTTCTTCCGATGTATACCTTTCTTTTTTCTTACTTTCTTTCTATATCACGTTCTTCTCGTTTATTTTCAGTGTATTTCTTTCCTTCTTTCTTTCTTTCTTTCTTCTCCCTTTCTTTCGATGTATAGCTTTCCTTTTTCTTACTTTCTTTCTATATCACGTTCTTCTCCCTTATTTTTGGTGTATTTCTTTCTTTCTTTCTTTCTAATTCATATTTCTCCACAGATGGCGCATTCATTCTTTCTTGCTTATTTTTGCTTCCTCTCACGGCATTTTTGATGAGAAATCTTTCCTTTACCATAATTTTAAAACGTATCCATTTTCCACATCTACCGTACCATACATTCCCTGTCAAAATTGAACCCTATTATAAGGTAACACCCACGCGTGCGCGCGCGCACACACACACACACACACACACACACACACACACACACACACACACATATGTGTGTGTTTGTATGTGTGTGTACGGTGAAGCGCAAACTGTCCGTACGGTTCTATCAATATCATTTAAAATAACATAACTTACTTTTCAAAGACTGAAGCGGATTTTTTATAGACTTAAAAAAAAAGTAGAATATCAGATAGGAACGAAATAAATACACGTAATTCATTTCAGAATATTTATTTCAATAAATTAAACATTAATAAAAGGAAATCCGTTAATTCTTTAGAAATATCAGTATATATATATATATATATATATATATATATATATATATATATATATATATATATATATATATATATATATAATGAAATGGACAAAGTCCGACAATTATTTTAAGACATTTTTATGTTTATAAATTCTTTTAAGTAAATGCTCTCTTTATAATAAACAGTATTAAATAACATTTACCGGCCTGAATGTCCGAGAAAGTTTCATAGAAAATATTCGTCCTCCGACAGGATTCGAACCTGTATCCTATACGGAACCGTCATTTAACCTCTTTAACCGATTCGGTTAGTGTTATGGGTCCTTACCTATAACTACAGAATGAACTCTTCCTAACACAATGTATACTACGCCTCTCAAGAGAGAGGGACGAAACGAGTCGAGCCGATAGTAGTACACTCCAAACCAGACTGACAGTCATACTAACACCTTCCACATCTTGTATTATTATTCCGTGTAACATATCTTCGTTATTTCTACACTTGTGTTCGTGTTGTTCTTCCTTGGTCCTAACCTGGACCATAACAGCAAGGTCGATTTTATTGGAAGATTGTAGTTTAAAGACAGTAAAATCGACCTTGCTAAACGAACGCTCCTCTGTGACCCAATCGGTTAAGGCACGTCGGGCTATATGACGGTTCCGTATAGGATACAGGTTCGATTGCTGTCGGGGGACGGATATTTTCTATGAAAATTTCTCGGACATTCCGGTTCGGTAGATGTTGTTAATACTGTTAATTCGTGGCAGCCAGCTATAGGCTCTCACTCTGGCCAGTAGAAAATGGCCGCAAACTACATGAAAACTACCGTAGAAGCATGAAAAAATCGATTATTTCCACTATCGATGGGAGTTGGGAAATGCAAAAGTCGGTCTTGGCCTTTTTCACTAACTTGGGGCATGTGCTTGTAAATTTTGCTGCAAATCCGTCGAAAATTGCGGCCGTGCATTCGTCACACACACACACACACACACACACACACACACACACACACACACACACACACACACACACACACACACACACATACATCCTGTCTTTTATAGATATATATATATATATATATGATAAAATCCGAATGAATCAGGAATATTATTGGTCCTGATCTGGCAACTCGACTTCAGTCACTTTCTCACCGCTGTAAGATTGCCTTCCCGTGTCTCTTCTATAAATACTTTCATGGTAATTGTTCGGATGAGCTCATCGCTATGGTACCTAGACTTTTTTAAATTTAAGTGCACTACTAGACTGGCGTCGAGATCTCGTCAATTTACAGTTGAGCTGGCTAGGTGTAGCCGTAAGTTCTATGCTAACAGTTTCTTTTCTCGCACTTCTCACTTGTGGGCCTCGTTTTCTTGGTTCGATTCCAAAAAACATAAAGTTTATATATCCCCCCCTGAAAACGTCAATACTAGTCATAACAACAGGTCATAGTCAGTCAATTCAGAAAATGTTAGCTCATCTATATAAATCTATGCCAATTGACTCGTGTTAACCAAAGAGAGAAGTGAATAGAGAATGGAGATCAAAAGACGTCCAGACAACTGAAACTAAATACCAGCTTCTAAAAAAAAAAAAAACTTAAATTCCTTAATGAGGAAGGAAGGCTTAGAAAACTTAACCCTCTCAAGGAGTACATGCTATTCTTCTTCCACAGTTGAATCCATGGTAGATGATACTCAGCTTTTGTGCATATGTTTCATGTTTTTTTTGGGGGGGGGGATATGATTACTAGAGGCGGTGATATATGGGCTTTATGTTGTTTTGTTGGAGTTATATTTTGGAATTCAGTTTGATTTCTTTAAGAAATCTTCGGATATTATATTGACTAATGTCATGAAAGAGTTCTTTCATGTTGGTTGTTTGATTGGTTGATTTTGTTTAGTGGCATATCAACACCTGTATGGGTTATTTAAGGCAAAAATTTTAATTGTCTATGTCGTTTTGACGTAATAAAATTACGATATATGTTATTCTTCTTTCACAGTTGAATACATGGTAGATAATGCTCAGCTTATATATAAAATATCTAGAATATACATGTTTGCGTGGACATGATTACTAGAGGCGGCAAGGTGTGTGTATTATGTTATCGTTTTTGAAGAAGAAGAAGAAGAAGAAGAAGAAGAAGAAGAAGAAGAAGAAGAAGAAGAAGAAGGATGAGGAGGAGAAGAAAAAATGAGAAGTAGAAAAAGAAGAAGAAGAAGTAGAAGGAGGAGGAGGAGGAGGAGATGGATAAGACGAAGAAGAATGAGGAGGGGAGAAGAAGAAGAAGAAGAAGAAGAAGAAGAAGAAGAAGAAGAAGAAGAAGAAGAAGAAGAAGAAGAAGAAGAAGAAGTAATAAGAAAAATTAAAGAGAATGAATTAAATTTGTCTGTTTAACGGCACATCAACACTCTATGGGTCATTTAATGGCGAAATTTAATTTTGTTGGGAGCTTTGAAATAATAAGAATATGATACATGTTATTCTGCTTTCACAGTTGAATCCATGGTAGATGATTCGCAGATTTTGTGCATATACATGTTTGTGTGGACATAATTACTAGAGGCGGTGATATGTTCCCGTTTTGTTAGTATTTAAAACGATAAGGGAAAAAAGCAAGAAGAAGAAGAAGAAGAAGAAGAAGAAGAAGAAGAAGAAGAGAATGAACTGCCTTCTCAATTGTTGGTTGGCTGATTTCTTTTGGTGCTATATCAACCTCTCTATATATAGAATCATTGATTTGTTTGTTTGCCATCATATAAACTCCTCAGGCGTCATTTAATGTTCTTTGAAGTACGAATATGTTATTCTGCCTTCACAGTTTAAGACATGGTAGATAATACTCAGCTTTTGTGCATTGCATATACACGTTTGCGTGGACATGATCACCAGAGGCGGTGATATGTGTGTTTTATGTTGTACTTTTGTTGAAGTTATATTTTGGGATACAGTTTGATTTCTTTAAGAAATTATAGGGTAATATATGGATTAATATTCTGAAAGATTTTTTATGTTGATTGTTTAGTTAGCTGATTTTGTTTAGCGGCATATCAAACTCTTTGGGTTATTAAATAACTAAATTTTAATTTGGGGGGGGGGCTTTGAAGTAATAAATATATGATATACGTTATTCTTCTTTCACAGTTGAATACATGGTAGATAATACTCAGCTTTTCCGCAGTTACATGTTTGCGTGGACATGATTACTAGAGGTGGCGATGTGTGTGTTTTAAGTTGTAGTTTTGGAAGAAGAAGAAGAAGAAGAAGAAGAAGAAGAAGAAGAAGAAGAAGAAGAAGAAGAAGAAGAAGAAGAAGAAGCAGGAGGAGGAGGGAAGACAAAGTAACAGAAGAAGAAGGAGGAGGAGGAGTTGGAAGAGGAGGGGGAGGGAAGACAAAGAAACAGAAGATGTAATGAGAAGAATAAAACAAGAGAGAATGAATTGAAAGATTGATTGATGCGTCTGTTTAACGGCACATCAACAATTTATGGGTCATTTATTTCCGAAGTTTTAATTTTCTTTGGAGCTTTGAAAGTAATAAAAATCTGATAGATGTTATTCTGCCTTCGCAGTTGAATACATGGTAGATAATACTCAGCATTTGCTCATTGCATATACATGTTTGCGTAGACATGATTACTAGAGGCAGTGATATGCGTGTTTTATGTTGGACTTTTGTTGAAGTCATATTTCGGAATACAGTTTGCTTTCTATAAGACATTGTAGGATATTATGTGGATCAAAGAATTCTTTCATGTTGGTTGGTTGGTTGATTTTGTTAAGCGGTATATCAACACATCTATGGGTTATTTAATGCTGAAATCTAAATATTCTGAACACAATTTTGTGGCTTCAACTACAGATAAAATCTATTGTTGGAATTTTTTTAGTATAAAAAATGTATTGCTGGTATTTTTACCATAATAATGTATTTTATACTATCATCGTACTTTTTGTTTTGAAGTGGGGGGGGGTCACTATTTGCCCATAGTTAGGATTCTAACACATTCTGCCACCCCGGGGTAGGGTTGACCTGACAACAATAGCACTCACTTCAAAAATTCTATAATCTCCTGATCAGATGTTTGCTGCCGGATGTAGTTTATCATCATACCCAGGAATACTGCATAGACGTCTACAAATGATCATTGAAGGCTAATAATGTTGTGATGTCTTTTAGTCTGTGATGTGCTGAGTAACGACTGGTCTGTTTTGAATATTAGGCGCATCTTAAATAATTTAAAAAAAAAAAGGCAGAGAAAATGGAAATTAAGTGAGGGCCTAGCATCAAGATTGAACCGATCTCATAGACTTCAGAACCCTGGACGTTCACAAAGATCTTCATGGGCCTACCTGATTTGGTTTGGTTTGGTTTATTTTGTTTTACGGCATATCAACACCTCAATAAGTTATTTAATACCGACAACATTTTTAGGATGGATTCCTATGAATAGAATATGTATTCTTTGTAAGAAATCAGTTTGTAGATCAGATTTGGTTTATTTTGTTTTACGGCATATCAACCTCAATGGGTTATTTAATGCCGACAAGATTTTTAGGATAGGTTCGTATGAATAGAATATGTATTCTTTGTAAGAAATCAGTTTCTTGATCAGGTTTCATTGACGTATTTTTAAAGATGTGTTTTGTCGAGAGTCAGATGTATTGCTGGTAATATTTTTTGTCCAGAAATATATTGCTGGTGTTTGTGGGATTAACTATTTACCCATAGCTGGGACCCTATCAGGTGCTACCACCCCGGGTCAGTGTGGAAAGAGAGAGAAAGATAGAGGAATAAAAGAGAGAGAGAGGACTAAAAGCGAGAGTGATAAAAAGAGATAGTGGGGAAAGAGAGAGCGGAATAAAAGAGAGAGTGAGAGGGGGGATTAAAAGACAAAGACATAGAGAGGAATAAAAGAGAGACAAAGAAAGGGAGAGAGGAATGACTGAGAGAGAGAAGGGAATAAAAGCGAGAAAACAGAGAATTACAAAAAGAGAGAGGAATAAAAGTGAGAGAGAGAAGTAAAAAGAGAAAGAAAGAGAGAGAATGATAGAGGAATAAAATATGGAGAAGACTAAAAGCGAGAGAGATAAAAAGAGAGGGAAAGAGAGGGAGAGAGTAATAAAAGAGAGAGTAAAAGAAAGTGAAGAATAAAAGAGAGAGAGGAATAAAAGAGAGAAAGTAAGAGTGAGAGAGAAGAAAAAAGAAACGAATAAAGTGAGAGAGAGGAATAAAAGAGTGAGAGAAAGAAAGAAAAAAGAATAAAAGAGAGAGAGAAGAATAAAAGAGAGAAAAAGAGAGAGAGAGGGCAATAAAAGCTAGAAAGAAAGAGAGGGAGAAGAATAAAAAAGGAAAGAGATAAAGAGTGAGAGAGAAAAAGAGCGAGAGAGGAATAAAGAAAGAGAGAAAGAGAAGAATAAAAGTGAATGAGATAAGGCGAGAGAGGTAAAGAAAGACAGAAATAAATGAGAGGGTGATAAAGAGAGATAGAGAAGAAGAGAGAGGAATAAAAGAGAGAGAAAGAGAGAGAAGAATAATAGAGGGCGTGATAAAGAAATAGTGGATCGATCAAGGCAAGGGGGTTACAGAAGATTTGGAGCGAGAGCAGATAGGAATGAAAGGTGAAAGGATGTGGAGAAGGGAAGTGGATAGATCAAGGCAACTGGAGATGTCGATTGACGTTACACTTAAATAGTTGGAGATTGTATTTGTCAGGGAAACAGGAATAAGGAAGGGAGTTCCACAGGCGAGATGTGCGAGGCATGAAGCTATTGGAGTAGAAGAGACGTCTACAGGAAAACCTTATATGATTATAAGTGGCTTCCTGAATGCTGTCAAACTGGATATTGATTTTGTGACGGAAAAACTGAACTGAGAACTTTCAGCAGTCCCTGATAGGTTAGTTCAGTCCAGGTCGAAAATGCATGGCGGTTATTAAGGCTGGAACCCTGAAGAATAATTTAATTTCAAAGGCAGTGGAAGGAAGGAATTTCAGAAGAATAAGAAAACACGGTAAGTTCGGGTAAGGCGATATACAGGGCGATAGATAATTAACTTTCGCTCGGACCGTTGGGACCTGCTCGGCTCCTACGGGGAAGGCCGTTTGGTGGTGCGTGTGTGCGGAGGGCTGAAGGCGGCGAGGGCCAAATAGAGCGGAACCGAAAGGACTCCTGCGCGACAATATCCCCGCTCATTGGTTAGGTCGGGTCATCAACGAATTGGGTGGGCTGTGCTTTACGACTGACACATCAATCAGTCATCAGGGTGGTCCTAAATTATAACATTCCCCTTTGCCGGAACTCTATAATTGTCCGATTATCTGGCTGGAGATTCCGCGATGAGAAATAGGCCAAAACAAACTGACCAAAACAAACTGACACACACACTTATATATATATATATATATATATATATATATATATATATATATATTAAAAAGAAGAGAGGTACCGCAAACTTTTTTGGTTGTAATGTGGCTTTTTAAAAAAATATTATTCTTTATTTTTCATTTCACTATGAAAAATAAAGAATAATATTTTTTTTGAAAACCCACATTACAACCCAAAAAGTTTGCGGTACCTCTCTTCTTTTTAATATACACACTTTTCTCTCGTTGGAACCATTATAACCTCTTCATTATATATATATATATATATATATATATATATATATATATATATATATATATATATATATATATATACGAGGGTCACTCAATAAATAAGTTGGATTTTTCGGTATAAGGACTTCTAATACAGATACAAGCTTACTCTTTTTTATTTTATTTTTTTGTTTTACTTCTTTTTCACATGGATTTAATTTCTTTTGCAAATTAAAAAAAAACATTTTGAGAGTTTTGCCGATTAACAAAGATGGCCGACCAAGAAGCATGCTGCTGGATTTAACAGCGGTCAGTTATCAAGTTTTTGGTTGCTGAAGGAACCAGTTGAAATTCATAGGAGAATGTCAACTGTGTATGGTGCCACATGTTTCAGACAAAAAAAATGTCTACATATTGTGGCCAAATTGTTTAAAGCAGGACGAAGATTGAGGATGAAGACAGGCCTGGGAGGCCTAAAGAAGTGAGGCCTCCTGAGGTGATCGAATCAGTCAATGACCTCATTCAGTCTGACAGAAGGGTGACAGTGGATGACATTGCAAGGACTTTGAGCTTATCTGTTGGGACAAACGCAGGGGTCATCAGTCAGACATGACAATGCAAGGCCTCACACAGCAGCCCAAACGGTGCAGACCAACAACGAGCTGGGCTGGGAACTGCTCCCTCATCTCCCTTACAATCCAGACCTTGCCCCTTCAGACTTTCACATGTTTGGTCCCTTGAAAGCGTTCACGAGAGCCACGAAGTTTAAAAGTGACGATGAAGTTAAAAGTGTTGTGAGCGACTGGCTGAGACATCAGTCCAAATATTTTTACGCTGAGGGAATACGGAAGGTTGTGCACAGATGAGAAAAGTGTGTGACAGTGCTGGGAGACTACGTTGAAAAATTAAAAAAGTAAGCTTCTATCTGTATTAGAAATCCTTATACCGATAATTTCACCTTATTTATTGAATGACCCTCGTATATATATATATATATATATATGTATATATATATATATATATATATATATACTATAATTATTTTTTTTAAATATGATTCGTATATATATATATATATATATATATATATATATATATATATATATATATATATATATATATATATATACGCACATGTACACACACATCTATAATTATGTATACAGAAAATTATATATATATATATATATATAAATATAAAAGTGAACATAGAAGTCAACACTTAGAGGCGACAGCCTGTTTCATGCTAGATGCAAATCGTCAGGCCACGCTGACGTGACGATTGCATCTAGCATGAAACAGACTGTCGCCTCTCAGTGTTTACTTCTATGTTCACTTTTATATTTACAGACGCTCTATCTCTGATATTGACCACTTTATCCCATAAATATAGCACACTTTAAGACTATATTTCATCATTATATATATATATATATATATATATATATATATATATGTGTGTGTGTGTGTGTGTGTGTTTAATGATAAAATAAAGAACAAATAGGAAACATATATATTCTATATATTTCCTATTTGTTCTTTATTTTATCATTAAACACACACACACACACACACATATATATATATATATATATATATATATATATATATATATATATATATATATATATATAAAAGTGAACATTGAAATCAACACTCAGAAGCGACCGACTGTTTGATGCAAGAGCATTTTTATTATTTGTGCCATGTTCTCGGTGCAACTGTAGCTGATTTTTACTGTGTTTTTGTTGAATATTTTGTGTAGGGTGCTTGATTCCGGGAAGTGTTTGTGTAAAATTTTGCAGAATATTTTTCCTACGTTTGTTTTTACGTTTTTGCTGTACGGTGGGTTGAACCATATGACATTTCTTTTCCTGTTGGCCTTTTTTGTGTTCTGTGGTGCAACTGCAGAATAAAAAATGAATGTCCCTTAAACGGTAATTGTTTACAAAGCAACGTAATCTACCAAAGATTTTTTTCGTAATAAAATGGATGTGATTTGGAAATCTGTTGGCAAAGTGATAGCTTCTGGTATCAGGCATTCTGAAAGCGTAATCATGATAGCCTTAATCGTTAATAAATAAAATCTATCGACCAATTTTTACACAGCCATGGTACTCTAATCCTGGGTATGACGATAAACTTCATCCGGCAGCAATGCTACTGATTGGAAGATTTTCAGGAGCGTGGAACTACCACTTAATTGCTGTTGTTCCCAGGTCCGTCCTGACCCGGTGTGATAGAATCTTTTAAGGTCTAGTCCTGGGTGTGACGATAAACTACATCCGGCAGCAATGCTAGAGATCAGAAGATTTTGTAGAGCGTGTAACAACCTATTAATTGCTGTTGTTCCCAGGTCCGTCCGGACACGGTGTTATAGAATCTTTTAAGGTCTAGTCCGCGGTATGACGATAAACTACACCCGGCAGCAAAACCTCTGATCGGGAGGTTTTGAGGATCGTGTAACTATCTCTTAATTGATGTCATTCCCAGGTCCCTGCCTGAGCCTTGGTGATAGAATCTTTTAAGGTCTAGTCCTAGGTATGACGATAAACTACCTCCGGCAGCAACACCTCGGATCGAAAGGTTTTGAGAAGCGTGGAACTACCTCTTAATTGCTGTTGTTCCCGGGGGGGGGTTGCGTCAAAAACAAATGAAATAAAGAAAGCAATCAAATTGAAACGCATGAGAAGATGAGGGCAGGTGTATTCATGTTCCAGGATAATGCACCCGATCCCACTGCTCAGGATGGAGTACCTGAAGCAGCCAACTATTGCTTTGAATTTTTTACCCCATCCTCCTTAAGCTCCAGACTTAGCTCCATCTGACTTCTTCTTGTTTCCTAAACTCAAATCCTAACTGCGTAATCGCCATTTTGGAAACAATTATGCGATCATATTTGCTGTGGAGAAGTTTTTGGAGGACAAGTACACCACCTACATCTGTGCTAGAATTGTAATGCTTAAACATCGTTGAACCAAGGGCATTAATGTCAAGGGGTACTATACTGTAAAATAGAGGAAAACCTTGTATACATATATATCAAACTCAATTTAGCTTTGTTAAGCGAGGTTCGAATATCTTACTAGCTGGTTCTTCATTTTTTTCCTTTAGTTATTTTCATGTATGGTTGTATTAAAAATACTAATCAAATTTGTCTGTTTATAAAGGTTATATATATATATATATATATATATATATATATATATGTGTGTGTGTGTGTGTGTGTGTGTGTGTGTTCTTGTGTGTGTGAAACGTGTGTGTATATAAATATAAACATAAATATATATATATATATAATATATTATATATATTATTATTTATATATTAGATGCGCGGTACTTATTAGAAAGCGCTCACTATCAGAGATAGAGCTAACATATTAGGTTGAATTCATGTGAGTTTGTGACCCAGGGTTTGAACCCTAAAAGCGTGAAACCCAGGGTCACAAACTCACATCAATCCAATTATATATATATATATATATATATATATATATATATATATATATATATATATATATATATATATATATATATATATATATATATATATGTGTGTGTGTGTGCATATGTATTGATTTAATAGGAAAGGTTATTCCAAAAAAGGCTTTTGGATCAAACTGTCACCCAGTGGATAAGGTTTAATATTGGAATTAAAATTAAATACTGCTGAACAGTTTCGAAACATCGTAATATCTGTGTCGCGATGGAATCATTTTTTTTTTCAAATTATTATAATTTAAGCTCTACTTCTGTATGGAGCACTGTTTGTTGAAAATAAAAACAAAAATACTAAAGAACTTTGGATTATTTACCTAACGTGTTCTTTCCTATTTTTCTACATACCTGCACACACACACACATATATATATATATGTGTGTGTGTGTGTGGGGGGGATTAATACAAATATGAAATTTGTCACTTAACAAAAATATGTATAGAAAAGGCATAGGTAAGCTATAGAATCCCGACTCTAGTGTTTTGCAAGCAGACCCCCAAGCACTCTGACGCCCCATCCAATCTTCAGGGAATATATACAAAGACTTTGTTGTAACACTTCAGTATATATATATATATATATATATATATATATATATATATATATATATATATATATATATATGTGTGTGTGTGTGTGTGTGTGTGTGTGTGTGTGTGTGTGTGTGTATTTAGGCAGCAATCCTTCTTTCATGCACATTTCATTAAAAACGACAGACAAGGTGCTTTTATTTACTTTTTTATATAATTTCTCGTGCGAACTAATAATGTTTTTCTTTTCGGGTGATAAATTATATAAAAACTGTCCGAATGTTCTTTTTATCCGAGCGCTTTCGGCTATACATTTAGCCATTTTCAAGGATTATATTTCAACTGTTAAAATAAGAAATAGTTTGTTATATGTATGTTTTATAAAATTTTTAATTTTTTTTTGTTTCAAAACACGGTCAAGATATTATGGCCATGTTCAAAGTTAATATTATTAAGTGTTGGTTTGTTTGTTTTTATTAATAAGGCTTACATTATTTTTAGCCTTTTTTTGCATGTGGATGATGCTATTATATTAGTGTTGTCGACAGGGATGTTCCGAACAGTCTCCAGTTGGTCTCCATGAATATTTAAATGAGATCTAATTGAGCTATTGTCAGAAAGGTGTAGAGTTAGTCTGCGTGTTAAACATGTTGTAGTGTGGCCTATATAATTATTTACGGAAGTTGATTCTCGAGGAATATAATTCCTTAATGGGCATTTGAATTCGTAAATAATATTTGCTCTATTTAATTTATATTAGTGTTGTCGACATTTTATGTTGAAACGGAACTAATGCTTTTAATTTAATATAATTGAATTTGAAGTTATTGTTATCTGTTTTTGAAACGTGGTAATTCCTGTTAGGCGATGAAACCATATTTTTAAATCAGTTAATTTATAATATTTATGCTCTGTAAATTTACATTGAGCAATGTTTTGTAAAAATAAAAATATCAATAAAAAAAATGAAACAGAACTAATACTTTTAATTTAATTATATAATTAAATTTGTAGTTTTTAGCTTCGTTTTTTGAAACATGGTTATTACTGTGTAGCGAAGAAACCATATTTTAAATCTGTTAATTTATAATATTTATGCTCTGTAAATTTACATTGAGCAATGTTTTGTAAAAATAAAAATATCAATAAGAACACCGGATTATATATCTGACTGTTCTTTATATATATATATATATATATATATATATATATATATATATATATATATATATATATATATGCGTTTGTGGGTCTGTAAGATATTCATATGTCTATGTCTCTGTGTGAACCCGTTTATTGTTTATCGTTTTTCTAAGCTTCCGTAACCAATTGACTTAATACTTTTATTGGCCAACGACTCGTCATCTTCCCTTTGTCTGACGGCCATATTTCGTTACATCACACTGCCGACGACGTAGGTGGTCTTTTGAATAAAACGCTTTGGCAATACCTGTCTCAGATGTCATCGTTTTCTTTTCTTATTATTTTCTTTTCCTTATTCTTGTCTGTTTTTTTTTTCCACCTGTTATCGTTCCTTGCAACAACGCCGTTATGACAGGAAGAAAGCCACTAGCATCTTATTACCGTTTCGTTTGCGATCCATTGTAGACCGATGGAATAGG
>OZ038519.1:27961270-27991270 GCA_964036315.1 Acanthosepion esculentum | reverse complement strand
TATATATATATATATATATATATATATATATGTCCACAAATCCTTCCTCTGCTTCATTTGCCTTCTTTTCTCAGCTTCAAGATGGCTTCCTTTTTCTCCCATAAACATCTCTCTCGTCCTCATATCCATTTTAACAAGAAATGCAAATTTTACTACTAAGACCCAAGGCTAAAACTATAACACACCATTGCAACAGGATTACATCGTTGGTCACTGGCACCAAATAATGTAACCGCGTTTAGTGGTCCGGTCATCATAGCCTTAGGACGACGCCTGAACCACGGACTAACTCTACGCTGGTCAATGTTGACGCTAATCCAAGCTGGTTGTTGGCCACGTCGATCCATACCGTCTCTACCCACGTTGTGTTCTTGATATCAGAGCAATAGAAGAGAAAATGTCGTAATCTCTCAGCGCTGGTCAAGGATATATTAAGGAAAAATATTATACAGTTATATAATACTATTGCTGTGGTAGGATCCACCTAATTTGCATAGCGAAGTACCGACGATATAAATATGGTTGGTACCGGAAGACAGGGAGGCGAATCAAGAGATCCAACTAGTGACTCTGCCCGACTGCGACTTAGTCAACACATTCTCCAGGAACGGTCTTCCTAGGAATATACAAAAGACTATATGTAAATATTGTGTACACTTTCTTGTTTAAATACATTTTGTTCTAAGTACATTTTGTGTTGCATTATTATTCCATGCATTAGTCAAGTTTCAACAACTATATTAAGGAAAAAATATCTTCACGACGAAGAAATAAAATGAATTGGTTAATTTAGTACTCACGTCTTAATGTTGGTTTATCCTGTTTAAGAAGAGCTGTCTTTACAGATGATTAGTCATTCAGAGTTATTTAATGTTTAATCAATTAATCTAAAAGGCAATACCTGATTTGGTTTGGTTTATTTTGTTTTACGGCATATCAACCTCAATGGGTTATTTAATGCCGACAAGATTTTTAGGATAGATTCCTATGAATAGAATATGTATTCTTTGTAAGAAATCAGTTTGTAGATCAGGTTTGGTTTATTTTTTTTTACGGTATATCAACCTCAATGGGTTATTTAATGCCGACAAGATTTTTAGGATAGATTCCTATGAATAGAATATGTATTCTTTGTAAGAAATCAGTTTGTAGATCAGTTTTGGATTATTTTGTTTTACGGCATATAAACCTCAATGCCGACAAGATTTTTAGGATAGATTCCTATGAATAGAATATGTATTCTTTGTAAGAAATCAGTTTGTAGATAAGGTCTGGTTTATTTTGATTTACGGCATATCAACCTCAATGCCGACAAGATTTTTAGGAAAGATTCCTATGAATAGAATATGTATTCTTTGTAAGAAATGACTTTCCAGATCAGGTTTGGTTTATTTTGATTTACGGCATATAAACCTCAATGCCGACAAGATTTTTAGGATAGATTCCTATGAATAGAATATGTATTCTTTGTAAGAAATCAGTTTGTAGATCAGGTTTGGTTTACTTTGTTTTATGGCATATCCACCTCAATGGATTATTTAATGCCGACAAGATTTTTAGGATAGGTTTGTACGAATAGAATATGTATTCTTTGTAAGAAATCAGTTTGTAAATCAGGTTTGCTTTATTTTCTTTTATGGTATATCAACTTTAATGGGCTAAGATAGGTTCCTATGAGTAAGAAATCAGCTTGTAGATCAAGTTTTATTGACGTATTTTTGTAAAGAGGCTTTTTGTCGAGTGTCTTGCTGGTGACAATTTTTTAAAAAAAATATATATTGCTGCTAATACTTTTTTCGAAGAATGTATTGCTGGTTTGTTTTGTTTGATACCAACAAGATTTTTATTGCTAGTAAAATCTTTTTCCAAAAATGTATTCCTGGTAATAAATTTTTTTCTTTTTTCAAAAATTTATTGCTTGTAACATTTTTTTTCCTCAAAAATTAATTGCTGGTAATATTTTTGAACGAAAATATATTGCTGGTATTAAAACCTATTTTTACACTTTCATACTGTTTTGATCTTAGTTTGGGGGTTAACTATTTGCCCATAGCTGGGAGTCTAACAAGTGCCACCCTCGCTGGTCTGTGTGGAACTGGGAACATCAACAATTAAGAGGTGGTTTCTACGCTCCTCAAAACCTCCTGATGAGAGGGCTTCCTGCTGGATGTAGTTTATCGTCTTACCCAGGACTCGCAATATACAGAAATATAAATTAATCAAAAGTGAAAATAACACTGGCATCTCATTTTAGGTTAGGATTTTATCGGTTTGGAAAGCAGCATCTTGGGAGTCGAGTGAAACACTCTTCTCACTAATGGAATACGGATGGAATGCGGGTGGTAGCCTTCTTCACGAGATCAAGGGCTTTGCTGCTTCTGGTCAGTTCTTCAATCTTTCGGGTAATGAAATTCATTTTGAAAGTCTACGTTTCTGGATCCATCAACGTTAAAGTATCCCCTTACCACGCTCCAGGTCTCAGTCCTTGGACCTACGTTTGGAACTAATAAGTAATTATACGAGGGTCAGTCAATAAATAAGGTGAATTTTTCGGTATAAGGACTTCTAATACAGATAGAAGCTTACTTTTTTTTTCAACGTAGTCTCCCAGCACTGTCACACACTTTTCCCATCTGTGCACAAGCTTCCGTATTCCCTCAGCGTAAAAATCTTTGGACTGATGTCTCAGCCAGTCGCTCACAACACTTTTGACTTCATCGTCACTTTTAAACTTCGTGCTTCTCGTGAACGCTTTCAAGGGACCAAACAGGTGAAAGTCTGAAGGGGCAAGGTCTGGGCTGTAAGGGGGATGAGGGAGCAGTTCCCAGCCCAGCTCGTTGATGGTCTGCACCGTTTGGGCTGCTGTGTGAGGCCTTGCGTTGTCATGATGCAAGATGATTCCTTCTGACTGATGACCCCTGCGTTTGTCCCAACAGATAAGCTCAAAGTCCTTGCAATGTCATCCACTGTCACCCTTCTGTCAGACTGAATGAGGTCATTCACTGATTCGATCACCTCATCAGACCTCACTTCTGTAGGCGTCCCAGGCCTGTCTTCATCCTCAACACCGCTCCGTCCTTCTTTAAACAATTTAGCCCACTTGTAAACATTTTTTGGCTGAAACATGTGGCACCATACACAGTTGACATTCTTCTATGAATTTCAACTGGTTTGCACCCTTCAGCAACCAAAAACTTGATAACTGACCGCTGTTCAATCCTGGAGCATGCTTCTTGGTCGGCCATCTTTGTTATCGCCAAAACTCTCGAAGTTTTTTTTTTTTAATCTGCAAAAGAAATTAAATCCATGTGAAAAAGAAGTAAAACAAAAACAAATAAAAAAGAGTAAGCTTCTATTTATATTAGAAGTCCTTATACCGAAAAATTCACCTTATTTATTGAATGACCCTCGTATATATATATATATATACATACAGGGCGCGATGGATAAAATGTTGTCTAAATTTCGCAAACATGAAAATAACACTGACATCTCATTTTAACAGATATATTTATCAAGATTACATGAAAATATCTTGAAATACTAAAAAGTAAAGTTATATTAAAAAAAATCGCCATTGGCTTCAACCACAGCCTCCAGATGACTTCAGAATCTCCTGCAACTCTTCTGGACAGTCTCCTTGTTTAAGTTGGTGAATGCTGCCATAATCCTTGCCTTCTTTTCATCTTTGGTGTTACAAGGAGTTTTGTTGGTTTTTCGCCTAACTGCGCCCCGCAGGTAATAATCAAAGCGATTGCTGTCTTGAGATGGGGTGCCAAATGTTAGGAGTGATATGGTCGCATAAATTGTTTGACAGTTATGACTGGGTACTTCTGCATGACGCCGCCATCACTAGTGATCACTCCAAACAAATTCGTAATCACCATTAGACTCATCCAACTCTTTCAGAAACTTCTGAACTCTCCTCAGAGTGACACCCAAAGACTCAGAAATGTTCGTATTGGAGTCCTGTTGCCAGAAATAGTATCTTCCAGCACTATATATATATATATATATATATATATATATATATATATGTATAGTTTTAAGGTGTGCTATATTTATGGGATAAGATGCTCAATATCAGAGATAGAGCGTATGTAAATATAAATATATAGGTGAACATTGAAGTCAACACTCATGCTGGACTCAATCGTCAGGCTGTGAATGCTGGATTTTTCCTCAGCTATATATATATATATGCATAGGTCAGTGGTGCATTGTGAGCTTTCTATTCTGGCGGTTATTTTTGCGGGAGCGGCTTGTTTGTTTATTTATTTTTTGGGGTTAATTTATTTTACTTATTTTCTCATTTCCATTTTGCATTATTTATTCTTTTGGTTTCTTTGATGTTTTATTAACGTAGTAAAAGATTTGGGGTATGGAATCGCTTAGATCGCTTATTTAATAGTTTGTTTTGGTCTGGGAAGATAATTAAGGCTATTTATTCGTCCAATGTTTAGATTGCTTGCCGAAGTCCATTCTGGTACCTTGACGGGGTAGGGCAGTTTTTAATGTATTTATTTGGATTGATTAGTTTTACTGGTTTTTACTTATTTATAGAAAGCCTAGAAAAAAACCAGCATTCGCGGCCTGATAATTGCATCCAGCGTGAAACAGCCTGTTGCCTCTGAGTGTTGACTTCTCTTTATATATATATAGACAGTATTGTTTCGCTGTATCACAGCTCCTCAGTGCGACTAGCCTTCCGAATGCCTCAAGCCAGGATTGAAACACAACTAATTTGGTGTCAGCCAGAGCTATCTTCACTCGGTAGAGTTACACAACTAAATCTAGCGTATTGTTTTTACAAATGTAAACAAATGCCAATCAGCCAAAGTGCTCCATTCATTTTACTGAAGAGATATATATATATACATATATATATACATATATATATACATATATATATAAATATACATATATATATATATATATACATATATATATATATACATATATATATAAATATACCTATATATATATATATATACATATATATATATATATATACATATATATACATATATATATATATACACACATATATATATATACATATATATATACATATATATATACATATATATATATACATATATATATACATATACATATATATATACATATATATATATATATACATATATATATATATATACATATATATATATACATATATACATATATATATATATAGATATATACATATACATATATATATATACATATATATTTAAAGACATTTATATTATGTTTAACGTTCTTTTTATAGATATATGTATTTAAGCAAATGCTCTGTTTTATAATAAACAGTATTAAACAACATTTACCGGCTTGAATGTTCGAGAAATTTCGTAGAAATTATGTGTTCTACAAATTGAATCGAATCTTTGTCCTTATACGGAACCGTTATTTGATCTGACGTGCTATAGCATTCAGCTACAGAGAAGCGTCTGTTTAGCAAAGACCAAATTAATTTTTTAAGCACACAATCGCCGATCATTTCTGCACACGAAACGCATCTTAAAGTAAACAATGACAATATACAATGAAATGACAATATACAATGAAATGAATACAGTCTGAAAATTATTTCATATATTTCTGTTCATACGTTATTTTAATAGATACAATTTATTTATGTAAATGCTCTGATTTTTTTTTAATAATACAGTAGTAATTATTCAGCCCGTTAAATGTGTGTGTGTGTGTGTGGGGGGGGGTAATGGATTCATACCTTTCCGAAAGGTATTTGTGCGTAAGTGAATGTAGCGAACCCAACTGGAATTCGAACTCAGCACTCCGATTTCTCATCCCGAAACGCCTTCCATTTACACCACCCTCCCACCCATCTTCCACTCATAAAGACACGATCTTTTCACAGCCTGTCCATCGTAAGCTAGTTCTAATACGGTTATATTTTCAGTAACGCTTTTTACAATTATTAGACCCTAATGTTTAACCCGTAGGTGGGGGAATGGATTCATACCTTTCCAAGCGTCCTGGGTATGACGATAAACTACATCCGCGTCCAGGGTAAGACGATAAACTACGTCCAACTGCAAGGCCTCTGATCAGGAGGCTTTGAGAAGCGTGGAACCACCGCTTAATTGCTGGTGTTTCCCAGGTCCACCTTGACCCGGGGTGGTAGCACCTGTTAGGGTCCCAGCTATGGGCAATTAGTTAATCCCGAAACTGAGATAAAAAAAGCATTATAAAATTGTAAAAATAGGTTTTAATACCAGAAATACTTTGTAAAAAATTATTACCAGAAATAATTTTTTTTAAATTATTACCTGCAATACGTTTTAAAAAAAAAAAAAATATTACCAGCAATACGTTATTGAAAATAATAGTAACAGCTATACAATTTTGAGGAAAAAATATTTCCTGAAATAGATTTTTGACAAAACAAAAATATTACCAGAAAAAAAAAAGTTGTCGGCATTAAATGACCCATTGAGGTTGATATGCCGTAAAACAAAGCAAACCAAACCATACCTTTCCAAAAAGTATTTGGCTGTAAGTGAATATAGCAAACCCGACTGGAATTCGAACTCAGTTCTCCGATTTCTCGTCCCGAACCCGACTTCCATTTACACCACCCGCACATGTTCTCACGATTACAGCCCCACACCTTACGATCTCTTCACAGCCTGTTCACCGTCAGCTAGTTCTGATAGAGCTATCTTTCCAGTCGCAATTTTTACGAAACTTCACACATAACGGCATGTCAATCCACACTCTCAGATTCCTTGGACTCATATTAATTATTTTTTTCTGCTGGAAATCAAAAAGAAAGGGATTGTCAATGGTCATGAAGTTATCGAAGAGATCCTTGCGGATAGAACTTATATGCGAAATAAATTATATTCTTTTCACAGTCTTACGGATTTATCTCAACTAAGCGCCAATAACCTTCGACTGTGGCCAGAAAGATTTGGAGCGCTATATCTTACATTACAGTTTTATAGACACTCATAAGCATTAAACGCGTCAAATTAATTGCTCCTCCCAGCAGAGACTAAAAACCCCAGTCTCCCATATACAGTATTTTGGACTTGGCCGTATAATCTTCCTTTATTATGAAGGCTGTTTGGACACCGGCAGTGAAGCTATACGGTTAGCAAGTGTATTCCCTGTAGAAATGAGCGGGACATTGTATATTATCTGTTAGATTTCTTTTGCGTCAGTTTGAGTCCAGTTTCCCGCCCTGTCTTGTCTTTTCGTTCCCGCGCTGTGACCGGACTTTTGATTTCTCCAATATTCTCGAGGGAAGGCTTGTTATCCCGGCTTCGTAATTCCTTCGTCAAGGACTTAAGCCGTAAGATGGCTACCAGGAGAACAAGGTTTGGGCAGAAAATGACCACTAGTTGGCGGGGTAGGATCATTTAAGCGGCCGTGACGGCTCGACAGACACAGTTGGGATGAAGAAGGCGATAAAGTTGAAACGTGGGTGAGAGTTGAAGGATGTTGGTGGGGAGTGGAGGAAGAAAGATAAAAAAAAAGGCGTGTTAGAAAAAGGGATAAGAAAGAAAGAAAGAAAGAAAGAAAGAAAGAAAAAATATGAAGGAGAGGAGTGGAAGAAAGAAAAAATATGAAGGAGAAGAAAGAAAGAAAGAAAGAAAGAAAGAAAGAAAGAAAGAAAATATTAAGAAGATGAGTGGAAAAAAGAAAGAAAGAAAGAAAATATGAAGAAGAAGAGTGGAAGAAAGAAAGAAAGAAAGAAAGAAAGAAAGAAAGACAATATGAAGGAGAGGATTGAAAGAAAAAAGAAAGAAAGAAAGAAAATATGAAGGAGAGGTGTGGAAGAAAGAAGAAAGAAAATATGAAGGAGAGGAGTGGCAGAAAGAAAGAAAGAAAGAAAATATGAAGGAGAGGTCTGGCAGAAAGGAAGAAAGAAAGAAAGAAAATATGAAGGAGAGGTGTGGAAGAAAGAAGAAAGAAAATATAGGCTAACAGAAAAGAAAAAGGAAATAAAGAAAGAAAAAAGATATAGATGGGAAAAACGAAAGAAAGTAAAAGGAAAGAAAGAACAACGTAAAATAAAGAAAAAGAATGAAAGAAAATGAGAACTAAAGTAAATAATCAAAGAAAGAATATATATATATATATATATATATATATATATATATATATATATATTATAAATTAACTGATTTAAAATATTTTTTCCCGCTACATATTAATAACCATGTTTCAAAAATGGAAGCTAAAAGCTTCGAATTTAATTTTGTTATTAAATTAAAGGCATTAGTTCCATTTCCTCGTCAAGCGAATTTTTACAGTTACTTATTTTTTTAAATTTACAGTTTTAAAGGCACGGCAAAGATTCATAATTGAGTGTTTCCAAGGATACCGATAAATCCATTCATCTAGACAAGGGGTGGTAGCGTGTTCAATTTTAATTTTCGTTGTACCTGTTAATAGTTACATTTGAAAAGCGGGGTTATGTTTAGGGATGAGTAGGGATGTATTTTTCAACAAATTCTGACATCCGCTAAATGCATGTCGTCTGTTTTTTTTTATAAAAATTATATTGTTAACGGCAAAAATTCTTACGGCATTTTTTCTATTTGTATACTTAAAGATTTTTTGGGACTGTTTAGGCTATAATATGTTTTATTTAACTACAATTCTACAAAAAATTAATTTTTAATAGACTATATTTCTTTTTAAAGCCAAGTAAATGTATTAGAATTACTTACAGTATGTAAATTTTTTTTTCATATCGAGTATAAGTATGTATATTACCAGGTTACATTTTTTTTAAGTAAAATTTATGACAAAGACTGCAAAGATAGCTAAATTATTTCACTGATTCAGTAAACTTTTATTATAAACTTAGTAATATACATTTTTCTCATGTATGTACAAAGGACATGGGTCATTTAATGTCCTACATATTTCATTTAACTTTAAGTGTTTTATGGATTCTTTTAAGTATTTGAAGTAGTTTGAGAGAGGTGTTAATGTTAGAATACGTTTTATTTAACTACAATTTTAAAAGATGTTTAGGTTAGAATCCGATTTATTTAATTACAATTTTAAAACCAATTTAAAAATATTTTTACTTTTAAATTTAATCGACTATATATATATATATATATATATATATATATATATATATATATATATATATATATATATATATATATATATTTGTGTATTTAGGCAGCAATCATTCTTCCATGAATATTTCATTAAAAACGACTGACAAGGTGCTTTTATTTAGTTTTTTATACAATTTCTCATGCGATCTAATAATGATTTTCTTTTCAGATGATAAATTATATAAAAACTGTCCGAATGTTCTTTTTATCCGAGCGCTTTCGGCTATACATTTAGCCATTTTCAAGGATTATATTTCAACTGTTAGAATTAGAAATAGTTTCTTATATGTTTGTTTTATAAAATGATTCATTTTTTTTTGTTTCAAAACACGGTCAAGATATTATGTCCATGTTCAAAGTTAATGTTCTTGACCGTGTTTTGAAACAAAAAAATGAAACATTTTTAAAACATACATCTAACAAACTATTTCTAATTCTAACAGTTGAAATATAATTTCGTTACCAGTGATGACCTTCGAAAAAAGGTCTGGGTCAACTTCCAAATGTTCTTTCAGTTTACGACAGGCATCCTTTCAGCCACGGTAAAAAAAATAGACGAAAAGGTGTGAAACACTTCAAAACAAATGTGAACCACGGAGCTGTACGTCTTCCCACGATGACATCAGTTAGCACACTGATGCCTGAGGGTTGCCTCAAGTGGCATCTAACGGTGGAAGCCTGAACTACTACGGGCTTGTCACACAGAAAACAATTCCGGTTACTTTTGGGGCTCCCCTCGTATATGCGTGCGTGCGTGTGTGTGTAGAAAAAAAACAAGAAGAAAACTATTCTTAACCTACGCGTTTCGTCCTCTGAGTTTATATACAATACCCTGCTCTTGTATATAAACACGTGCAACAAATTATACCTTTGCATTTATCTTCATAAAGTCTCTCAGAGGGCGAAACGCGGAGGTTAAGAATAGTTTTCCTCTTGTTTTTTTTCTTAGTACTTTCGGTCTTGTGTCATATCCATGCTATGATTCTTCATTTTTATTCCATCACGCTTGAGGAGGTGGGCGGTTACAGCTCTTCACAGCATCCCCATTCTTCCTGCAATTTCTTGCTTGACAATCCATGTACACAAGCTTGTCGGCTAGGATATTCATTTTTATTGTTTCCCTTTGCCTCTCGGGGTTGTAATAGGTTCTGTGAGTGTCAAATTCTCCAAGCCTTCTTTCTGTGTCAGTTTCTAAGTATAGGTGCGTTTTTTGTTTCCATTTTCCTTAAAACCTCCTCGTTACTGGTATTTTCTCTCCATCATATCCTAAACATCCTTCTGTAGAACCACACATCTGTTGTCTCAAGTGGATTCTTTATCTGTGAGGAGATTCTCCAGCATTTTCTCTCAGAAAGGATACACAACATTACAGAACACTTTTCTTTGTCTGTATTGATCCAAGACTCTTCTTCATCTGTGAGGAGATTGTCCAGCATTCACTGCCATATAGGAGGACTGATATTGCATAACAGTTCAATACTCTTTTCTTTCTTTCTCTTGCTTCAAGTCTCTTCTTCATCTGTGAGGAGATTGTCCAGCATTTACTGTCATATAGGAGGACTGATATTACATAACTGTTCAGTACTCTTTTCTTTGTTTCTCTTGCTTCAAGTCTCTTCTTCATCTGTGAGGAGATTGTCCAGCATTCACTGCCATATAGGAGGACTGATATTACATAACAGTTCAGTACCCTTTTCTTTGTTTCTATTGCTTCAAGTCTCTTCTTCATCTGTGAGGAGATTGTCCAGCATTTACTGCCATATAGGAGGACTGATATTACATAACAGTTCACTACTCTTTTCTTTGTTTCTCTTGCTTCAAGCCTCTTCTTCATCTGTGAGGAGATTGTCCAGCATTCACTGCCATATAGGAGGACTGATATTACATAACTGTTCAGTACCCTTTTCTTTGTTTCTATTGCTTCAAGTCTCTTCTTCATCTGTGAGGAGATTGTCCAGCATTTACTGCCATATAGGAGGACTGATATTACATAACAGTTCAGTACTCTTTTCTTTCTTTCTCTTGCTTCAAGTCTCTTCTTCATCTGTGAAGAGATTGTCCAGCATTCACAGTCATATAGGAGGACTGATATTACATAACAGTTCACTACTCTTTTCTTTGTTTCTCTTGCTTCAAGCCTCTTCTTCATCTGTGAGGAGATTGTCCAGCATTCACTGCCATATAGGAGGACTGATATTACATAACTGTTCAGTACCCTTTTCTTTGTTTCTATTGCTTCAAGTCTCTTCTTCATCTGTGAGGAGATTGTCCAGCATTTACTGCCATATAGGAGGACTGATATTACATAACAGTTCAGTACTCTTTTCTTTGTTCCCAATGATACTTTCCTGTTTTTTTTAATACTTGGCTTAGGTTTCGGAAGAGCACCTTTCGTTATCATGGTGTCCATTCGGATTTTTTGTAATCTGTCATCTACTAAAACACTTCATCATTTTTTTTTTTTGCTTTGTTGATTTTGGTCCTCCAATTTATTAATCGGATTTTGGACCAGTTTCCGGCCACACCATTTTAAAACACCCGTTATCGTACGATCTCTATTTGGATAATGGCACGGATTTATTAATCGGAGGGCCGTGCTCCATTTCCAGTTGCCTCCCTTATATGCCCATACGCGTAAGTACCCTTGCAAAAGGTATGAATCTCCCTCTTCTCCAGGTACGAATAATTAGTAGGACACACTGGGTTCTATAGCCTTGGCTGACAACCAGTCGAGAAAAAGGAATTCAAATCTCTATTTAGCCCTGGAAAAGCATATATTACGCAGCTAAGAATAGGATCATTCGTATTGGCTCTATGATCCCAGCTACAGTCAACATTGACTGATATAGGTGTCTTATTCTGATTCTTGATATGACAACTTCTTCCTTCTGACACAGTCTGAGACCACAATGCCTTTCTCCTAGAAGAATTTGGTTGATTTTCCTTAGCAGTGTATCAACGCTTCCACGGGTTATTTAATGCCGAAATCTAAATAATTTGAAAACAATTTTTTGGCTTGAACTTAATATATTTTGAACGCAATTGTATGCCTTCAACTACAGATAAAATCTATTGTTGGTGATGCATTGTCTCTTTTTTTTATATAAAAATGCTGATATTTTTTACTATAAAATGCAATTCATAATTTCATATTGTTTTTCTTTGTGGGTGTTCATTATTTACCCATAACTGGGACCCTAACAGGTGCTACCACTCCAGGTCAGGATGGACCTGGAAATAACATCAATTAAGATGTAATTCCAGGTTCCTCAAAACCTCCCGATTAGAGGTCTCACTGCCTGACGTAGTTCATCGTCATACCCAGGACTTCTCAGAGAATGAGTTTAATGCTGTAAAGTTTGTTTTCACAGCTATGGAAAGTCTTACAAAAGCTAAGAAAAGGATTGTTCGTATTTACACGATGATCCCGACTATTGTCGAATTCTATTATATCATAATATCATATTGTAATAATAATATTATATTGTAATTTGTGGTATAGACCAACCTCCTTCAAGCAGGCTTGGATAATCTCTGCTTTTATCTTCTTGAAAAAAGTATTCTAGACTTGTTATGTCATAAGATTGTTGATGTATTGAGGCAAGTTTCTTTATATTCGCATACGCGTAAGTCCCCTTGCGAACGGTATGACTCTCACTCTTCTCCGCGTACGAATAATTAGTAGGACACACTGGGTTCTATAGCCTTGGGTGACAACTGATCTAAGAGAAGGAAAACTCTATATTCAAAACTGCATGTAGCCCTGGCGAAGCAAATATTATGCAGCTAATACGAAAATCGTTCCCATTGGCACGATGATCCCGGCTTTTTATTATTATCTACACTTTTTACATTGTTCGGACGGTTGCCGTCATCTTTTTTGCCATATGGACGACATTTCCGCAGTTATGCCTTTAGAAATAGGAATTATTCCATGCTATACAGCAACCTCCTTCAAGTAAGCTAAATATTGCTGTAGACTGAAAGTAGTTAAAAAAAAAGTATCATGGGAAAAAGAAAAACAACCTCTTGATACAACACCTTATTGGAGGCACGTTTATCCATGTTTGCCAATTATTCTGTTTTAACAGCATGTCAACTCTGTCAGTTGTTTAATGCCTAATTTTATATATATATATATATATATATATATATATATATATATATATATATATATATATATAGCATAATGAGAAGCCACGTATACTTTCTTGATATGTATATAATATATGGATAAAATAACTGAAAAAAAAATTGGCTGTATTTTTGCGAAAGTATTTATTTATATGTTTTTATATATATTTAATATTTCAGACCATCTCGGTCCTTCCTCAGAAATTAATTAATAAAGTAATTCAATTTATTTCTGAGGAAGGACTGAGGTGGTCTGAAATATTAAATATATATAAAAACATATAAATAAATACTTTCGCAAAAAAAACACCCAATTTTTTTCAGTTATTTTATCCATATATATATATATATATATATATATATATATATATATATATATATATATATATATATTACATGAAACATTCATACAAAAAGCAGATAGTGAAGTTAATGATATGGCAAGAATCACTCTCGCAAACAATTTTTATAATAAAATACATTAAACTCGAACCCGTTTCCATTCCTCTATTTATTGAACAATTTAGTTCATGCCACATTGACTAAAAAAAAAACCTACCTCTACAAAAGAATTCTCATATTACTATATTAGTACAAAAACGGACAATTCAAAATTTTTAAAAAATTCAACTTCAGCGTTGCGACCGCACGCTCCAAAGATTTTCCACAGTTAACAATAACACATTTCCAAAAAAACCTATTTCGGAGAACATATTAACTTTCGTTGTCCTGTTATTACCTGGATGTAAAAAAGACATATCTATTCTATACCTGACGAAGAGTGTAGGAACAATCGAAAGCTCGTACTTAAAAAAAAAGACCTTATAAAACTGGAATTTATAAACAGGGACCAGAACATTTATCATCGGGTTCGAGGTTAATGTATTTTATTATAAAAATTGTTTGCTAGAGTGATTCTTGCCATTTATATCATTAACTTCACTATCTGCTTTTTGTATGAATGATTCACGTAATGTAAATTGAACTGCACCACATACTCGATATATATATATATATATATATATATATATATATATATATATATATATATATATATATATATAGCATAATGAGAAAACAATCCTTATTCCCCCATAGCTGAACACTTTAATCAATCAAGACACTCATTAGACAACTGTAAATGTTTATTGATAGATTCCGATTTTAGTTCCACATACACACGCAGAAAAAAAGAGAAATACTGGATTTTAAAATTAGACACATATAAACTAGGATTAAACAAAAACTTGGGAATTTTAAATCTGTATAAATATTTCAATAGTTAAAAAATCTTTTTTTAGATATAGTTAAAAAAAACCTTTTTAAACAACATCTAAAATATTATCGTTAGATTTACGTTAGAAATATTCAAACACAGTTACATTCCACATCACGTGACGTCCGCGTCTCGCGACGGACGCTACTTGAAAACAAACTTCTGAATACAGTGATTTAATTCATTTCTGACGAAAGATCGGGGCTGATCTGAAATATCAAATATATATATATATATATATAAAATATAAATAAATACTTTCACAAAAACAAAACATTCAATTTTTTTTAATTTGCAACTTTTCAGTTGTTTTCACCATATTATATATATATATATATATATATATATATATATATATATATATATATATATATATATATACACATACATGGCTTGTAAACAATCCTTTGGGTCATTGTTTCCACCCCCCTCCAGTTATGCCTCTAGAACAGAGTTATTTAGCGCTATAATTTGTGGTATAGACCACCTCCTTCAAGTAGGCTTGCATAGTTTCTACTTTTATCTCCTTTCAAAAAGCTCCCCTAGACGTGTTACGTCCTAAAATCATTGAGGTATAGGGGCAAAGGTCACTACAATCGGTATGCCTCCCGACATGCTATGCATTCAAAAAGGTGTTCCTTATTTTTAGGAGAAATGAGCAAGTGGTATGGGTGTGTCCTATTCTGATTCTTGATAGGAGGAATTTCCTTTGACTACATCAATATACATAATGAATTGCGGCTTGAACTGAGGAATCAGAGAGCCAAGTTCGAATTATAGTCAAGCTCATTACATTCACTTACATACTAATACCCTTCGGAGAGGTATGAGTCCGTCCTCCAGGTATGGGTAAATAACAGGAGATTCTGGGTTCTATAGCCTTGGGTGACAACCAGTCTAGAAAAAGGAAAACTCTGAATTCAAATCTCTATGTAGCCCTGGCAAAGCATATATTACGCAGCTAAGAATAGGATCATTCGTATTGGCTCTATGATCCCAGCTACAATCGACATTGAGTGATATAGGTGTGTCCTATTCTGATTCTTGATATGACAACTTCTTCCTTCTGAGAAAGTCTGAGACCACAACGCCTTTCTCCTAGAAGAATTTGGTTGATTTTGTTTAGCAGCATATCAACACCTCCATGGGTTATTTAATGCCGAAATCTAAAGAATTTGAACACAATTTTATAGCTTCATCTAAATATATTTTGAATGCAATTGTATGCCTCCAACTACAGATAAAATGTATTGCTGTCATGCATTGTCGTTTTTTTTATATAGAAATACTGATATTTTTACTATAAAAATGTATTTTATACTTTCATATTGTTTTTGTTTGGGGCGTTCATTATTTACCCATAGTTGGGACCCTATCAGGTGCTACCAGTCCAGGTCAGCATGGACCTGGGGATAACAGCAATTAAGAGGTAATTCCAGGTTCCTCAAAACCTCCGAATTAGAGGCCTTGCTGCCAGATGTAGTTTATCGTCATACCCAGGACTTCTCCGAGAATGAGTTTAATGTTGTAAAGTTAGGTTTCACAACTATGGAAAGTCTTACAAAAGCTAAGAAAAGTTCGTATTGACACGATGATCCCGGCTATGGTAGACTTTATATTATTATCTACACTTTTTATATTTTTCGGACTGTTGCCCTCATCTTTATTGCCATATGGACGACGTTTCGGCCTTCGTCATGATTTGTCTATATTTTTTAGATGTTTTTTTATGTAATTATATACACAATTAATTTTGTTCGTACCCTTTGTCCGCATCTTTATTGTCACCTCCACAGTGCTCCGGCCTTCCTTAGGTGAGATACGTTGGAAAATCGAACCGAAGCATTTGTTTCGTCCATCGATGTAGTTTGTTCTAGTTCCACGTGCCGTGACTCTTCCGGATATCTCAGTTTCAGTTATTTCCCTTTCGTGACTCATCTCTCCAAGATTTTGTTCACCTCCGCTGTGGCCAGATATTGAACTCACAACTCTCTGGCTCAAGTTAATGAATTAATTCAAACCAACGCTATTATCCACTGGGCAATGTGTCCTTGGGAAAAGACATGACACGTGGAACTAAGAGAAATCTCCCCCAGTAGGCGAAATAAAGAGTTCTGTGCGAAATTCCATCGTATATCTCCTGAAGAATGCCAGAGTGTACAAAGGCCGAAACGTCGTGAATATGTCAGCGAAGATGAAGATAACATTCCGAAGAATGTAAATAGTGTGAATAGTTAAAATACGTGATTTCAAAAATAGAGATAAATCCTGAAGAAGGCCGGAGCGTACAACGACCGAAACGTCGTGAATATGATAATAAAGACGTAGCCAACAGTCCGAACAATGTGATTATTGTAAATAGTTACAATACCTCATCTCAGAAATATAGACATATCTTGAAGAAGGCCGGAGCGTACAACGGTCGAAACGTCGTGAATATCGCAATAAAGATGAGGACATCCGTTCGAACAATGTAAATAGTGTAAATAGTTACAATACCTCATGTCAGAAATATAGACAGATCCTGAAGAAGGCCGGAGCGTATAATGGCCGAAACGTAATAAATACGACTTTAAAGATAAACACAACACTCCGATCAATGTAAACAGTGTATATAGTTACAATACCTCATCTCAGAAATATAGACAGATCCTGAAGAATGCCGGAGCGTATAATGGCCGAAACGTAATAAATACGACTTTAAAGATAAGCACAACACACAGATCAATGTAAATAGTGTAAATAGATACAATACCTCATCTCAGAAATCTAGATACATGAAGAAGACCGGAGCGTACAAAGGCCGAAACGTCATGAATATGAGAATAAAGATGATGTCAACAATCCGAAAAATTTAAATGGTGTAAATAGTTACAATAACTCATCTCAGAAATTTAGACAGATCCTGAAGAAGGCCGGTGCGTACAACGGCCGAAACGTCGTGAATATAATAAAGATGAGAACAAGAGTCTGAACAATGTAAAGAGGGTAAATTGTTGTAATACCTCATCTCAGATTTTTTGTTTTGTTTCACCCCAAGCAAGGCGAGAAGTCACTAGCACGTAAGGGGTTACAGAGAGTTGGGGCGAGAGCAAATAGGAGTGATAGAGGAAAGGATGAAGAGAAGGATAGGGAATAGATCAAGGCATCTGGAGACGTCGATTGACATTACATTTGAATAGTTGGAGATTATAGCTATCAGGGAAACAGGAATAGGGGAGGGAGTTTCACAGGCGAGAAGTGCGAGACATGAAGCTATTGGAGTAGAAGAGACGGCTACATTTAACAGTTTCGACAGTGAACGGGCGTGAGAGAGATGCCAGCCTAGTAGAACGCTTAAATTCATGAAGTCTGGGAACCAGCGAAAGCAGCTCATCAGAGCAGTTACCATGAAAGTATTTGTAAAAAAGACAGAGGAAGGCGACGGCACGTCTGTGAGAGAGTGACTGCAGACGAGATGCCAGATCAGGGCCAATTACGTTGCATATCCGTCTCTGGATATTATCAAGAAATTTTGAGACAAAGAGAAGGGGCACCAGACCATATATGACAGCAATATTCCTTTAATAATATTTCAAAAAGAAAAAATTCTTAAAATCTGAAATATTTTCTGGCGTTAAATAACCTGAAAAATTTTGAGAAGCCGTAAAAAGACAAATCAGTCATGTTGATACTGATGCGCTGTAAAACTTGAGAGGAGGTCTCAAAAGTCACACTTCCGTGGTCCAGTTTATGTGGTGGCGAATGGGTGCTGGGTGGGATTTATTTGAAACGAAAGGACCGGGGGGTCAATCTTAAACATTTCTCCTTTTATCTGCTGGTATGTCAGTTGGAGAGACAAGTGTCAGTTGGAAGTCTTCGGACCGATCTCTGCGGAGACGGCCACATTGTCCTTCACGTCGTACATCGAATGGCAGGATTAAGGAAAAGGGAGGTAGAAGTGGAGGTACGGCGGACTGGGATATCCGGACGATATTGGGCAGCCCCCCCCCCAAAAAAAAGTAAATAAATAAATGAAAAAATCACAATAGACGAACCGGCATACAAGAGAGAGGGAAAGAAATTGACATAAAGAAAGAGAGAAGGGGAGAGTGTGTGTGTGAGAGAGAGAGAGAGGCGGAGAGTAATTGAGTGAGACAGGGATCAAGGGATGGGGGAATGAGAGAGAGGGGGAGTAGAGTAAGAGTGAGGGATCAAGGGAGAGAGGGAATGAGAAAGATAGAGAGGGGGAGAGTAAGAAAGCGAAATAGAGGGGGGAGAGAGAGATGGCGACAGAGCGGGAGAGAGTGAGGAAGAGAGATAGAAGGGAGAGAGAGGTGGGGAGAAAGAGTGATAAAGAGAGTGAGAGAGAGGAGAAAGTTTTATGGAATGAGTGTGCGAAAACGGAAGATAGATACAGAAGGTTAACATTGGTCATATATATATATGTTTATATATATATATATATATATATATATATATATATATATATATATATATATATATATATATATATATATATGAGGAAAAATATGGAAGAACAAAAAATCCGAATATGCAAGTTTACTGTTTTTAATGTTGTTTCAATGTCGACGTCAGACGTTTCGGTCTCGTAGACCTTCTTCAGGACATAGTTATTAAAACATAATTAAAATTAGACGATATTCAAGTCAACCTAAAAAGACGATAGACATAAGAATAATCAAAACAAAATGACTGAATTTTAAGATCAGCGTTCCGTTTTGAAATGCGATCACGTGGCGTCACGTGGGCGATGTTGTGAATAAACAGTACATTTATTTATTTACACCTACCCGCCTGAATATTAAATAGGTGCAAGAGGTCACAAAAGTAACAAGGAATGGAAAATAAAGTAAGAAATCCGGGCAAAAAAGAATGAAAAAAAAAAAGAAAAAAATTCAGAACGAAAGAAATAAGGTAAGAAATGTGGACTAGAAAGAAGAAGAAAATGGAAAGAAAGAAAGAAAGAAAGAAAAAGGATATGAAAAACAATGCAAGGAACGAGGAAAGGTAGAAAGAAGAAATGAAAAAAGTAATGAAGGAAAAATAATGAGAAGTAAAAGAAAGAAAGAAAACAAAGAAAGAAAGAAAAAAGAAATGAAGAAAGAAAGGCAACGGAAGAAAAAAAAGGAGCAACAGAATGAAAAGAAAGAATGAAATAAAAATGTGAACTAAAGAACGAAAGAAAGAAGAAAGAATGAATAAAAGGAAGACCGATCGGAAGAAAGAAAGAACGAGAGAAAGAACGAACGAAAGAGTGAATGAAAAAGAACGAGAGAAAGAAAGAATGAAAGAACGAACGAAAGAATGAATGAAAAAAAGAACGAACGAATTAAAGAAAGAAGGAAAGAAAGAATGAATGAAAGAAAGAATAAATGAAAGAAAGAACGAAAAAAATAAGAGAAAGAATGAATGAATGAAATAATGAATGAAAGAAAGTATGCATGAATAAAACAAAGAAACGAACAAAAGAAAGAAAGAATGAAAGAAAGAAAAAAGAACAAAAGAAGAAGTCAGAACTAAAGAAAGAAAGAAAGAAAGAAAAAAGCCAGAACTAAAAAATGACGAAAGAAAGAAATAACAAAAGAAAGAAACTAACGAAAGAAAGAAAGAATGAAAAATGTCAGAAGTAATGAAATTACAAAAGAAAGAAAGTAAATAAGAAAGAAAGAAAGAAGAACTAAATAAATAACAAAAGAAAGAAAGACAGAAGGAAAGAAAAAAGAACGAAAGAAAGAAAGAAATAAGAACTAAAGAAATAACAAAAGAAAGAAAGAAAGAAAGAAGGAAAGAAAAAAGAATGAAAGAAAGAAAGAAAGAAAAGAGAACTAAAGAAATAACAAAAGAAAGAAAGAACGAAAGAAAAAGAACGAAAGAAAGAAAGAAAGAAAGAAAGAAAGAAGAACTAAAGAAATAACAAAAGAAAGAAGGAAAGAAAAAATGACGACGGAAAGAAAAAAGAACGAAAGAAAGAAAGAACCTGAAAATAAGAAGTAAGTAATGCGGAATTAAATAAAAATAAAAAAAGAAGGACATCCGAATTGAAAGAAAGAAAACGAAATAAAAAGGGGGGGGGAGAAATATTGAGAGAGAAGAGAGAAAAATAAACAAGAAAGCAAAAAACGAAATGTAAGTAACGAAAAAAGAGATCATCCCAAAAAAAAGAAACGGAGAAAGGAAAGGAAGAAAAAGAAAGAAAATACGGTTTAAAGATATAGAAATAAAGAAGTAAAGAAAGAAAGAAAAATAACGAAAAAAATAAGAACAGGAAGAATGAAAAATAGAAAGAAAGAAAGAAGAAATAATGAGAAGCAATGAAAAGAAAGAAAGAAAAACGAGAATGAAATCTGAGCGCAATACGAATAGAAAGAAGAAGTAAATCAAGTGAAGAACAAAATTGAAAGGAAAAAAGAAAGAAAAAGAAAATGAAAGAGAAAAGCACTAAAAAGAAAAGGAAAAAAAGAAGCAAAGTACAAGGGCTTACAATTTATGAAGTTACATCAAACAGAAAGAAAGATAGAAAGAAAAGAAAAACGAAATAAAAAGGGCGAAAAATATTGAGAGAGAAAAATAACAATGAAAGAACTAAAAAGAAAAGAAAAAAAGAAAGAAAGAAAATGCTCTTTAATGAAAAAGAAAGAAGAAAGAAAGAAAAATGAAGAAAGTAAGAACTAAGAAGGAAAATATAAAGAAAGAAAGAAAAGTGAAAGGAAAGACGGATTGATAGAAAAAATAAAGTGAAGGAAGAAAATTGAAAGAAGAAGAGACAAAAACGAAAAAATATAATAAAAGAATAGAAAAGCCCCAAAAAGGTGAAAAAAGAAGAAAAAAAACAAGGGTTTGCAATTTATAAATTAACATCAAACAGAAAGAAAGAAAGAAAGAAATGAAGAAAGGAATAAAGAAAGAAAACGTAATGAAAAGGAATAAAAATATTGAGAGAGATGAGAAAAATAATAATGAAAGAGAAAAAAATCTAAAAAAGAAAGAAAGAAAATGCTGTTTAAAGATAAAGAAAGAAAGAAAGAAAAAATGAAGAAAGTAAGAAATGAAAGAAGTAAAAATATAAAGAAAGAAAGAAACGAGAAAGAAAGAAAAATGGATAGAATTAAAATATAAAGTGAATGGACAAAAATGAAAGAGGAAAGACAAAAAAAGAAATATAGAAAAGAAAGAGAAAAAGCACAAAAAAGGAAAAATAGAACAAAAAAATAAAGGCAGAAAGAAAACGAAATAAAAAAGAGAGATGAGAAAAATAAAAATAAAAGAGAAATAAACTAAAAAAGAAATGAAAGAACGAATGGAAGAAAATGCTGTTTAAAGATAAATAAATAAAGTCATGAAAGAAAGAAAAGGGAAGGAAAATAGAAAGAAGGAAAATATAAAGAAAGAAAGAAATGTAAAAGAAAGAAAGATAGATAGAATTAAAATATAAAGTGAAGGGGAAACATTGAAAGAAGACAAAAAACAAAAAAGAAAGAAAGAAAAAGAAAATCTCCAAAAAGGGAAAAAAAGACGAAAAATAAGGCTTGCATTTTATAACGCAACATCAAACAAAGAAAGACAGAAAGAAAACGAAATAAAAAGGGAGAAAAATATAGGAAGAGGAGAGAGAAAAATAACAATGAAAGAGAAAAAAAAAATAAATGAAAAAAAGAAAGAAAATGCTGTTTAAAGATAAATAAATATAGAAAAAAAAAGAGAAAAATGAAGAAAGAAAAAATATGAACAAAGAAAGAAATGGAAAAGAAAGAAAGATGGATAGAAAGAAAAAATAAAGTGAAAGGAGAAAATTGAAAGAAGAGACAACAACGAAAAATATAATAAAAGAACAGAAAAAACCCCAAAAAGGTGAAAAAAGAAGAGAAAAAAAACAAGGGTTTGCAATTTATAAATTAACATCAAACAAACAGAAAGAAAGAAAGAAAGAAAGAAAACGAAATAAAAATGAATAAAAATATTGAGAGAGATGAGAAAAATAACAATGAAAGACAAAAAATCTAAAAAGAAAGAAAGAAAATGCTGTTTCAATATAAAGAAAGAAGGAAAGAAAGAAGGAAAGAAAGAAGGAAAGAAAGAAGGAAAAATATAAAGAAAGAAAGAAACGAGAATGAAAGAAAGATGGATAGAATTAAAATATAAAGTGAAGGGAGAAAATTGAAAGAGGAAAGAGAAAAAAACAAAAAAGAAAGAAAAAAAAGGAAGAGAAAACCCCCAAAAAAAGGAAAAAAGAGGAAAAAAAACAAAAAATTAACATCAAACAGAAAGAAAAATAGAAAGAAAACGAAAATAAAAATATTGAGAGAGATGAGAAAAAAAACAATGAAAGAAAACAAATCTAAAAAAGAAATAGAAAATGAAAAAGAAAATGCTGTTTAAAGATAAATAAATACGGAAAAAAAGAAAGAAAAATGAAGAAAGTTAAAAATGAAAGAAGGAAAAATATAAAGAAAAAAGAAATGTGCAAAAAAGAAAGATTGATTGAATTAAAAATAAAGTGAAGGGGAAAAACTTGAAAGAAAACGAAATAAAAGGGATAAAAATATTGAGAGGACAGAGAAAAATAACAATGAAAGAGAAAAAAAAACTAGAAAAAAGATATGGGATAAAGAAAGAAAGAAAATGCTGTTTCAAGATAGATAAAGAAAGAAAGAAAAAAGAAAGAAAGAAAAAGGAAGAAAAACTGAAAGAAGAAAAAATATAAAGAAAGAAAGAAATGTAAAAGAAAGAAAGATGGATAGAATTAAAAAATGAAGTGAAGAAAATGGAAAGAAGAAAGACAAAAACAGAGAAATATAAAAGAGAAAGAGAAAAGCACAAAAACGGAAAATATAAAAAAAAAAAAACCAAGGGCTTGCATTTTATAACGTAACATCAAACAAAAAGAAAGACAGAAAACGAAGTAAAAAGAGAGAAAAATATTGAGAGAGAAGAGAGAAAATGATGATGAAAGCACTAAAAAAAAGAAATGGAAAAAAGAAAGAAAGAAAGCATAAATAAGTAAAGAAAGAAAGAAAAAGGAAAAAAGAACTGAAAGAAGGAAAAATATAAAGAAAGAAATGTGAAAAGAAAGAAAGAAAAAATTATTTGGAGTGAGAAAATTGAAAGAAGAGCGATAAAAAAAAGAAGGAAAACAAAAGAAAGAGAAAAGCCCCGAAAACGGAAAAAAGAATAAAAAGAACAATGGCCTGGAATTTATAAATTAACATCAATTAGAAAGAAAGACAGAAAGAAAACGAAATAAAAAGGGAGAAAAATATTGAGAGAGAAGAGAAAAATAAAAATGAATGAGAAAAAAATGAAAAAAAAGAGATGGAAAAAAAAAAGAAAGAAAATGCTGTTTAAAGATAAAGAAAAAAAGGAAGAAAGAAAAATGAAGAAAATAAAGAAAGAAATGTGAAAGAAAGAAAGATGGATAGAATTAAAAAATAAAGAAAGAAAAAGAAAAGCACAAAAAAGAGAAAAAAGAAAGAAAGAAAAATAGAAAGAGAAAAGACCATAAAAGGGAAAAAAAGAAGAAGACAAAACAAGGGCTTGCATTTTATAACGTAACATCAAACAGAAAGAAAGACAGAAAGAAAACGAAATAAAAAGGGAGAAAAATATTGAGAAGAAAGAGAAAAATAACAATGAAAGAGAAAAAAACTATACAAAAGATATGTAAAAAAAAACAAAGAAAGAAAATGCTGTTTAAAGATAAAGAAAGAAAGAATGAAGAAATGAAGGAAGGAAAAATATAAAGAAAGAAAGGTGAAAGAAAGATGGATATAATTTAAAAAAAATAAAATGAAGGGAGAAAAATGAAAGAAGAAAGAAAAAACAAAAAAAGAAAGAAAGAGAAAAGCACAAAACAGTGAAAAAAAAAAGAAGGAAAAAACAAGGGCTTGCAATTCATAAAATAACATCAAACAGAGAACGAGAACAAGAACGAGAGCGAGATCGAAAGCGAGAACGAGAAAGGCGACGACGATCTTGGCCAGACAAAATGTGAATCTACAATTTTCCCGAGGGTCGCCATTTTGCAGACCTACTTGTGTGCCCGTCAGCATTCACAACGCAATAAATATATTTCTATTCATTCCTGAATATAAGATTCTATACATATCCATAAGCAAAAAAGAAAAAAAAACGTCTTCTCTGGAGGATTTATGAAAATACCGTTCAGTCAGGGCAATGATCAATGTGGCCAAAGGCTGATAAGAAACATGGACAGATTCAGCCGACAATTACAGCCAATTAATCTGCCCCACTTAACCCCATTGGCAAGATCAATCAGCGTCTTCCGATCACATTCGGCCTGTTCTGTCTGTCTCTCCTCCAATCTATCTATCTATCTATCTATCTATCTATCTATCTATCTATCTATCTAGTCCTCCCTTATCTATCTATCTATCTATCTATCTATCTATCTATCTATCTATCTATCTATCTATCTCAGTCTCTCCATTATCTATCTATCTATCTAACTATCTATCTATCTATCCATCTCAGTCTCTCCATTATCTATCTATCTATCTATCTATCTATCTATCTATCTATCTATCTATCTATCTATCTATCTGTCTCAGTCTCTCCATTATCTATCTATCTATCTATCTATCTATCTATCTATCTATCTATCTATCTATCTATCTATCTATCTATCTATCTCAGTCTCTCCATTATCTATCTATCTATCTATCTCTCTCTCTCTATCTATCTATCTATCTATCTATCTATCTATCTCAGTCTCTCCGTTATCTATCTATCTATCTATCTCTCTATCTATCTATCTATCTATCTATCTATCTATCTATCTATCTATCTATCTCAGTCTCTCCATTATCTATCTATCTATCTATCTATCTATCTATCTATCTATCTATCTATCTCAGTCTCTCCATTATCTATCTATCTATCTATCTATCTATCTATCTATCTATCTATCTATCTATCTATCTATCTATCTCAGTCTCTCCATTATCTATCTATCTATCTATCTATCTATCTATCTATCTATCTATCTATCTATCTAACTAACTATCTATCTATCTATCTATCTATCTATCTATCTATCTATCTATCTATCTATCTCAGTCTCTCCATTATCTATCTATCTATCTATCTATCTATCTATCTATCTATCTATCTATCTATCTATCTATATATATATATATATATATATATATATATATATATATATTGCAGTCTGTTCGTACATCTTACTCTATGTATCAGTATAAATTTCGGTTGAGATCATATATATGAATAAATACACTGAGATAGATAGATAAATAGATATACTAGAATATAGATAGATAGATAGATAGATAGATAGATAGATAGATAGATAGATAGATAGATAGATATGAAGAGACTGGGATACATTGATAGATAGATAGATAGATAGATAGATAGATAGATAGATAGATAGATAGATAGATATTAACGCAACATAAATAGATACAATAATATAGAGATAGACAAATGTACAAACTGCGGTAGAAAGAAAGAAAAAAGGAAAGAAAGAAAAGAAGAAAGAAACAAAGAAGGAAAGAAAGAAAGGAAAAGAAATAACGTATATTATATGAAAGAAAGAAAGAACCCAAATGTGACGTAATGCAAAGAAAGAAATAACCTTTAACAAAAGAAAATAAGCCCAAATATATGAAAGAAAGGAAGAAAGAAAGAAAGTCTGACAAAGGGAAAAGGGCCAGACAAATGAAATAACAGAAAGAAAGAAAGAAAGAAAGAAAGATAAATGAATGAATGAATGAAAGTGTAACAAAGGAAAAAACACAAACATATGAAGTAACGGAAAGAAAGAAAGAAAGAAAGAAAAAAAAGAAAGAAAGAAAGAAAAATGAATGAAAGAAAGTGTAACAAAGGAAAAAACCCAAACATTTATAGTAACGGAATGAAAAATGAAAGAAAAAAGAATGAAAGGGAATAAAAATGAAAGAAAAAGAAAGAAAGAAAGAAAGTAAAATGAATGAAAGTAAGAATTAAGGAACGAAGGAAAAAAGTTTAATACAAGTAAAAAAAATTCCAAATGCGAAGTAACAAAAACAAAGAAATAAACAAAAGTGAAGAAACAGAAAAAAAATAAAAAAATGATTCAAATAAATATGGAGAAATTGGAATGAAGAAACCTAAAGAGAAATTCCGTAAAAGAAAGAAAGAATGAATGAGTGAAAATTCAAAAGTTGCTTTATGTAAGTACCATAATAAAATTTAAATAATGAAAAGCATTAAAAATAGTGTTTTTTTTAAATGAATTTACCAAAACCAAAGTCAACAATTCATACAGAATATGTTGAATAACTACTAAAAAAATAAAATGTTTAACGAAACATACCAGATTTAAATTAAAAAAAAGAAAGAAAAAAAAAAAGAAAGAATAAAGAAAGAAAGAGAAAAATACAATGAGAAAAGCAAACACTGTAGAAATTTAATACCAAACTGATTAATTAAGTCCCCCACACCTTAGTAGGGGGGCTTTGAATAAAACAGAAACGAAAGCGAATGAATTGATGCGTCAGATATTTAGGTTCATTCGTCTGCCCCGTAACAAGAGAAATTTTTATTTTTTCAGCCTTTTGCAAACAATTCGTTGTTTCTCAAAACCATAAACAAAAACGGAGGGCCTTTCTTGCAATGAAGCCGAGGCGGGAAATTGAGAAAAGAAATCGAGCGGGAAAGAAAAAGGGTACACGTAAGAGTGGGGGGAGGTTTATTATTGGGTATATAAATACGGCAGAAGGGATGCGTCGGACTAATGTGGTCCTAAGACGGCGCAAGCAAGGAATTAGACAGAGTAGGGAGTAGCAGTAAAATCGAAGAGAGGAGGAGAGAACGATAGGGGAGGTAAGACTGGCGGGGGTAGAGAAAAGTGAAAGAGAGAGAGAGAGAGAATAGAAGATGAAAGAAGACAGAGAAGAAGAAGAAGAAGAAGAAGAAGAAGAAGAAGAAGAAGAAGAAGAAGAAGAAGAAGAAGAAGAATATATTGTCATCCACAGACAGACTGTTTCGCTGTATCACAGCTCATCAATGTGGCTAGACGTCCGGTTGCCTCTAAGTCGTTGGCGCACAGCAGAAATGAAGGCGAATTTAAGCGTATTTAGTTTTAGATAAACACACAGTGACCGAGAGAACTCGATTCGATTTGCCGAAGAGTCTCGCATTATTAGCCGTAATAGTCACTGTTTACAAACCCACACGTCCTCCCCAGAGAGCTCAACTGAAAGAAATGTTTCAGGAGCATATATATTGTCCTCCGCAGACAGACTGTTTCGCTGTATCACAGCTCATCAGTGCGACTAGACGTCCGTTTGCCTCGAGCTTGGCTCGAAACCCAACTGAATTGGCGTCAGTCGATGATTCTACCACTAAGCAGTTGGCGCACGGCAGAGATGATGGTGAATTTAAGCATATTTATTTTTAGATAAACACACAGCTTTAAAGTTTTCAAGAGCACACACATATATATATATATATATATATATATATATATATATATATATATATATATATATATATATATATATATATATATATATATATGTGCGGTACTTATTGGAAAGCGCTCAATATCAGTGATAGAGCTAACATATTCAGTTGTATGGATAGTAGTTTGTGATCCGGCGTTTCACGCTTTTGTGATCATCAGACAAACTGTTTTTTTTTTAAAGTGGATTTATTTATACTTTTTTGTGTTTGATTCTTTGTGTGTGGTGGGGGGATTTTTCTTATATATTTGTTTGGGATGACACTCTCACACACACAGACACACATACATACAAGTGTATGCATTTTAGTTCACACAAACACACACATAAAAGCAATCCGAGGTTAGGGGCAGATATACATCTATGTGTTCGGGTATATATATATACACTCTAGATATGCTATATTATATCCATGTGTTTGTGTGAACAAGCGTTCCGTCCACTGTGAGACTTTAGCAAGCATATGCAATGATTTTTTATTTTGTAACAAGTATTTATATACAAGTGCAAAAATGTTATCGATTTTTCGAAAGTTTTTAGTTCAGGAAGAGGTATAAATACGAGGGTTATTCAATAAATAAGATGAATTTTTCGGTATAAGGACTTCTAATACAGATAGAAGCTTACTTCTTTTTTTTTACATTTTTCAACCTAGTCTCCCAGCACGGTCACACACTTTTCCCCATCTGTGCACAAGCTTCCGTATTCCCTCAGCGTAAAAATCTTTGGACTGATGTCTCAGCCAGTCGTTCACAACACTTTTGACTTCATCGTCACTTTTAAACTTCGTGAACGCTTTCAAGGGTCCAAAGAGGTGAAAGTCTGAAGGGGCAAAGTCTGGGCTGTAAGTGGGATGAGGGAGCAGTTCCCAGCCCAGCTCTGTTGATCGTCTGCACCGTTTGGGCTGCTGTGTGAGGCCTTGCGTTGTCATGATGCAAGATGACTCCTTCTGACTGATGACCTCTGCGTTTTTCCCAACAGATAAGCTCAATGTCCTTGCAATGTCATCCACTGTCACCCTTCTGTCAGACTGAATGAGGTCATTCACTGATTCGATCACCTCAGGAGACCTCACTTCTGTAGGACTTCCAGGCCTGCCTTCATCCTCAACACTGCTCCGTCCTTCTTTAAACAATTTAGCCGACTTGTAGACCTTTTTTGGGCTGAAACATGTGGCACCATACACAGTTGACAATCTCCTATGAATTTCAACTGGTTTGCACCCTTCAGCAAACAAAAACTTGATAACTGACCGCTGTTCAATCCTGGAGAATGCTTCTTGGTCGGCCATCTTTGTTAATCGCCAAAACTCTCAAAGTTTTTTTTTAATCTGCAAAAGAAATTAAATCCCTGTGAAAAAGAGGTAAAACAAAAAAAATAAAATAAAAAAGAGTAAGCTTCTATCTGTATTAGAAGTCCTTATACCGAAAAATTCACCTTATTTATTGAATGACCCTCGTATATATCAGTTTAGATGAAACAAGAGCATGCCATTTTGGAATCAGACCGACTCCGTGAACAAATTAAAAACACTGCGGGCCGGACCCCGATCCTCAATCCTTTAATTTTGGGGTCACCAGTTTTCTTTACTACGATTGTTTTCGCCCAGATTTTTTACGTGATTTTTTATAACTTGTAAATCAATTTTGGAATAATCGAAATTAATTGCGAAATCGATCAAAAGTCACCCGTGTATAAAAACAAATAATTTTTTGTATGGAAAGGAAGGACCTACGTACATCAAACTGCCTTTAAAATAATCAAGAGCACACCAAAGGAGCTAGTTTAAATGCCGCCCTATAGGGTGGATTTTAAGCTAGTTTATATATATATATATATATATATATATATATATATATATATATATATATATATATATATATTAATTCATCGATTCTAGAAGAATCCTCAACAGAATGCAGAAAGCACTGGACGGCCGTTTCGTCCTATTTTGGGGACTCATCAGCAGTGCGCATCCGCTACTGTG
>OZ038519.1:27938770-27953770 GCA_964036315.1 Acanthosepion esculentum | reverse complement strand
GGAAGGGGTTTCGTTTTCTTCCACTTTTTTTTCTTTTCTTTCTTTGTCTTTCCTTTGTGTATTTTTTTAGTATATTTTTCTTGAATATTTTAAAGTTATTTTTTTTTATATTTTACCTTCATATTTTTTTTTGGGGTTTTGGTTTTATTTATTGAGTTTTTTGTGTTTTTCTTGTGATTGTTATTATTTCATTCTATTGTTTTAGCTTTTTGATTGCTGAAGTTTGCTCTTTAGAATTTCTTTTTTCTTTTTACATTTCTTCATCATTTTTCTCATTCTTCTTGACACTTTCATTCATTTCTTTTTGTTTCTCTTTTAGTCATTTTCATTCTTGATTTGTTTTACCATTTCTCTCTTTATTCCTTCTTGCTTTTTAACGTCTTCTTTTTTTTAACCGCGTGTTTTTTTATCTTGATTTTTCTTTCTTTCTTTCTTTCTTTCTTTCTTTCTTTCTTTCTTTTTGATCCGCTCTTTTCTTTCTTTCTTTCTTTCTTTCTTTCTTATCACCTTTGTGATTTTCCCTTCCTAAACTAAGTATTCTTATTTCTTTTTTCATTGATTCCTCCTTTCTTTCTTTCTTTCTTTCTTTCGTTTTCTTTGATCTGATTCTTTCTTTCTTTCTTTCTTTTTTCTTTTCACCTTTGTGATTGTCCCTTCCACAACCAAATATTCTTTATTTCTTTTTTCATTGATTCCCACTTTCTTTCTTTCTTTCTTTCTTTCCTTTTCTTTGATCCGCTTCTTTCTTTCTTTCTTTCTTTCTTTCTTTCTTTCTTTCTTTCTTTCTTTCTTTCTTATCACCTTTGTGATTTTCCCTTTCTAAACTAAGTATTCTTTTATTCTTTCTGTCTTTTTCTTTGAATCTCTGTTTTATTTATTTCTTTCTTTCTCTTTTTATTTTTTCCTTCTTTCTTTCTTTTTCTTTCTTTCTTTTTTTCTTTATGCCCTTTTCTTTGTGATTGTCCTTTCCTAAACTAAGCATTCTTTCTTTCATTTTTCCTTCTTTTTCTTTTTCTGTCTTTTTCTCTTTTCTTTGTTTCTAATCATCTTAACTTACGATTCCTTCCTTCCTTCCTTCCTTCCTTCCTTCCTTCCTTCCGTCCTTCCTTCCTTCCTTCCTTCCTTCCTTTCTGCCTTCTTTCTTTCCTCCCTTCCTTCCTTCCTGCCTTCCTTCCTTCCTTCCTTCCTTCCTGTCTTCCTTTATTCCTTCCTTCCTTCCTTCCTTCCTTCCTTCCTTCCTTCCTTCCTTCCTTCTTTCCTTCCTCCCTTCCTTCCTTCCTTCCTTCCTTCCTGCCTTCTTTAATGCCTTCCTGCCTTCATTCCTTCTTTCCTTCCTCCCTTCCTTCATTCTTTCATTCCTTCCTTCCTTCTTCCTTCCTTCTTTCCTTCCTTCCTTCTTTCTTTCCTCCCTTCCTTCCTGCCTTCCTTCCTTCTTTCCTTCCTCCCTCCCTTCCTTCCTTCCTTCGTTCCTTCCTTCTTTAATGCCTTCCTGCCTTCCTTCCTTCTTTCCTGCCTTACTTCCTTCCTTCCTTCCTTCCTTCCTTCCTTCCTTCATTCCTTCCTTCCTTCCTTTCTGCCTTCTTTCTGCCTTCCTTCCTTCATTCCTTCATTCCTTTCTGCCTTCTTTCTTTCCTCCCTTCCTTCCTTCCTTCCTGCCTGCCTTCCTTCTTTCATGCCTTCCTTTTTTCCTTCCTTCCTCCCTTCCTGCCTTCCTTCCTTCCTTCCTCCATGCCTTCCTTCCTTCCTTCTTTCCTTCCTTCCTTACTTCCTCTGTTTCTTTTTTTAACACCTTAGCCATTCTCCCTTTCTTTCTCGTTAATTTCTAACTACATTATTTCTTTCATTTGAAAACCTTGTCTTGCTTGTATGTTTTTCTTTTCCGTCTTTCGTAATCCATTCTTTCTTTCTTAGATTGCTAGCCCCTGACAGAACAATAGAATCCATCTGACTCAATTTAGAGGCTAGCTGACCCGCTGGCCAACAATGTCTGAGTAAGTGAGCCAAAAGAGTAAAACCAAGAAACAAAAATAAATCAATAAAAAAAGAAATCAAGAAAGGAATAAAATACAATAAAAAAAAAAAACGGATTTCAAAAAGCACAAAACAACATCGACTATAACGGGGACGACGCCAAAAAACCCGTCTGCAAACAAACAAATAAATAAAATAATAAAATATAAAATATATATATATATATATATATATATATATATATATATATACAAATAAATAAAATGCAGTCAAAATTGGGAGGGGATGGGAGGGAAAAGCGAATGAATGAGAGATAGGTACAAAATAAAAAATAAATAAATAGGAATAAGAGTGAAAGAAAGGAGTAGGATTTTTAAACAAGGGGGCGAGACGTTTGTCTCGAAAGCAAAAGTGTTCGGTGCGGGGAGAAGTTTTAAAAAAAAAATGTCGAGGCCCCTAAAATAAAACAAAGGTGAGAATTTACAAAATTATCTGGAAACGGATATCTGACACCTCGCCAGCTTTACACAGGCTCATAGATATAATATCCCTTCATATATATATATATATATATATATATATATATATATATATATATATGTATATATATATATAGTGTTATACGGCCTTGTACTTAAATATATTATTTTTTTCTCTAGTATTTTTATCTATCAATCTAACTCTCATTCGATCTAAGTATGTTCAGATCTATCTATCTATCTACCTATCTAAGTCTCTTCTTATCTCTCAGAGTCTGTTCACATCTTTGTTCATAACTCTCTATCTATATATCTATCTATCTCACTCCCTCCCCCCTCTGTCCCTCTCTCTCTCTCTCTCTCTCTCTCTCTCTCTCTCGATATATATATATATATATATATATATATATATATATATATATATATATATATATATATGTTGTTATACGGCCATTACTTAAATATATTATTTTGTCTTTTCTCTAGTATTTCCTTTCTATCTATCTATCTCTCTATCTCTCTATCTATCTATCTATCTATCTATCTATCTATCTATCTATCTCAGCCTCTCCCTATCTATCTATCTATCTATCTATCTCAGCATCTATCTATCTATCTATCTATCTATCTATCTATCTATCTATCTATCTATCTATCTATCTATCTCAGTCTCTCCCTATCTATCTATCTATCTCAGCATCTCCCTATCTATCTATCTATCTATCTATCTATCTATCTATCTATCTATCTATCTATCTCAGCCTCTCCCTATCTATCTATCTATCTATCTATCTATCTATCTATCTATCTATCTATCTATCTATCTATGTATCTATGTCTGTTCAGATCTATCTATCTATCTATCTATCTATCTATCTATCTATCTATCTATGTCTGTTCAGATCTATCTATCTATCTATCTATCTATCTATCTGTGAGGAAATGCTGACAAATTCTGGAACAGATATACTGACCAGTCGAGTAAAAACATATCTCTACTTCTATGGGGGTGGCATTCTTGGGTGAGCAGATAACCTCCCAGCACCCTCTCCCAGTGATGCGTGTTTCTGTCCAATCAGCGAAGCTAACCCGCGCCGAACTTGGTCAGTACTTCGAAGGGAGAAGACTTGCGAAAACCTGGTTCTGTATGCCATAGCAGAGCGATGTTATATATCATTGTGAGAATGCTTCGATTATTAATGACCATGCCAGCGTCTTACCATCAGACCACTCGACATCGTATGCAAACGATGCCAGTGTCCAATTACCTTCACTCGTCTTTGTCATTGGATCAAAGCTGTCTGATGCTGAGTGTGTCCACCCAGAGTTGCGCAAGCTATGGATGGCAATAAAAACACACACGGGAGTCCAATCAACATATCCCGTCGCGATAACTGTATACCAAACACATGCTTTACTGTCCAAATGTTAGCGATATGGTGAGAGAATTTGATAGAATTTGTTATTGTTATTATTAATTGCGGGCGAACAGCACGCCGAGAAAGTGACACTGGGCTGCAGATGTATGAAACTTAATCAACATACTCGGCATGACACCCAGACTGATAAGGGTATAACAGGCACATGCATCACAGCCAAATGGTAGCGATATGTTGAGAGGTTTTGATAAAACCTATTATTGTTATTGTTATTCGTGAGAGTAGCGCGCCAGCAAAGCGACACTGGGATACAGATATACAAAGCCCAACCAGCATACCCATCATGAATTAAGGAAAACTCGGTAACTGAAAATTCAGTAACGGACGATACAGTAACGGTAAATTTGGAAACGGAAGATTCGGTAACGGAAAACTCGGTAACGGTAAATTTGGTAACGGAAGATTCGGTAACGGAAAACTCGGTAACGGTAAATTTGGTAACGGAGGATTCGGTAACGGAAAACTCGGTAAAGGTAAATTTGGTGACGGAAGATTCGGTAACGGAAAACTCGGTAACGGTAAATTTGGTAACGGAGGATTCGGTAACGGAAAACTCGGTAAAGGTAAATTTGGTAACGGAGGATTCGGTAACGGAAAACTCGGTAACGGTAAATTTGGTAACGGAGGATTCGGTAACGGAAAACTCGGTAAAGGTAAATTTGGTGACGGAAGATTCGGTAACGGAAAACTCGGTAAAGGTAAATTTGGTAACGGAAGATTCGGTAATGGAAAACTCGGTAAAGGTAAATTTGGTGACGGAAGATTCGGTAACGGAAAATTTGGTAACGGTAAATTTGGTAACGGAGGATTCGGTAACGGAAAATTCGGTAAATTTGGTGCCGGAACATTCGGTAACGAAAAATTCGGTAACGGAAAATTCGGTGACGGAATATTCGTTAACGGAAAATCCGGTAATGGTAAATTTGGTGACGGAAGATTCGGTAACGGAAAATTTGGTAAAGGTAAATTTGGTAACGGAAGATTCGGTAACGGAAAACTCGGTAAAGGTAAATTTGGTGACGGAAGATTCGGTAACGGAAAACTCGGTAAAGGTAAATTTGGTAACGGAAGATTCGGTAACGGAAAACTCGGTAAAGGTAAATTTGGTGACGGAAGATTCGGTAACGGAAAACTCGGTAAAGGTAAATTTGGTAACGGAAGATTCGGTAACGGAAAACTCGGTAAAGGTAAATTTGGTGACGGAAGATTCGGTAACGGAAAATTTGGTAACGGTAAATTTGGTAACGGAAGATTCGGTAACGGAAAACTCGGTAACGGTAAATTTGGAAACGGAAGATTCGGTAACGGAAAACTCGGTAACGGTAAATTTGGTAACGGAGGATTCGGTAACGGAAAATTCGGTAAATTTGGTGCCGGAACATTCGGTAACGAAAAATTCGGTAACGGAAAATTCGGTGACGGAATATTCGTTAACGGAAAATCCGGTAATGGTAAATTTGGTGACGGAAGATTCGGTAACGGAAAATTTGGTAAAGGTAAATTTGGTAACGGAAGATTCGGTAACGGAAAACTCGGTAAAGGTAAATTTGGTGACGGAAGATTCGGTAACGGAAAACTCGGTAAAGGTAAATTTGGTGACGGAAGATTCGGTAACGGAAAACTCGGTAAAGGTAAATTTGGTGACGGAAGATTCGGTAACGGAAAATTTGGTAAAGGTAAATTTGGTAACGGAGGATTCGGTAACGGAAAACTCGGTAAAGGTAAATTTGGTGACGGAAGATTCGGTAACGGAAAACTCGGTAAAGGTAAATTTGGTGACGGAAGATTCGGTAACGGAAAACTCGGTAAAGGTAAATTTGGTAACGGAAGATTCGGTAACGGAAAACTCGGTAAAGGTAAATTTGGTGACGGAAGATTCGGTAACGGAAAACTCGGTAACGGTAAATTTGGTAACGGAAGATTCGGTAACGGAAAACTCGGTAACGGTAAATTTGGTAACGGAAGATTCGGTAACGGAAAACTCGGTAACGGTAAATTTGGAAACGGAAGATTCAGTAACGGAAAACTCGGTAACGGTAAATTTGGTAACGGAAGATTCAGTAACGGAAAACTCGGTAACGGTAAATTTGGTAACGGAAGATTCAGTAACGGAAAACTCGGTAACGGTAAATTTGGTAACGGAAGATTCGGTAACGGAAAACTCGGTAACGGTAAATTTGGAAACGGAAGATTCAGTAACGGAAAACTCGGTAACGGTAAATTTGGTGACGGAAGATTCGGTAACGGAAAACTCGGTAACGGTAAATTTGGAAACGGAAGATTCAGTAACGGAAAACTCGGTAACGGTAAATTTGGTAACGGAAGATTCGGTAACGGAAAACTCGGTAACGGTAAATTTGGTAACGGAGGATTCGGTAACGGAAAATTCGGTAAATTTGGTGCCGGAACATTCGGTAACGAAAAATTCGGTAACGGAAAATTCGGTGACGGAAGATTCGGTAACGGAAAACTCGGTAACGGTAAATTTGGTAACGGAAGATTCGGTAACGGAAAACTCGGTAACGGTAAATTTGGTAACGGAGGATTCGGTAACGGTAAATTCAGTAAATTTGGTAACGGAAAATTTGGTAACGGAAGAATCGGTAACGGAAACTCGGTAACGGTATATTTGGTAACGGAAGATTCGGTAACGAAAAATTCGGTAACGGAATATTCGATAACGGTAAATACGGTAACTGTCAAACTGAATCCTTTATTTCGCTCACTGGGGTAGACTGTTCTAGTTCCACATGCCATGTTTAATGGATGTCAGTTACCTCCTGTTAATTCTCCTCTCCAACTTCACTGCCTTAACCGGGTATTGAACTCACACTGTTTGGATCCTTGAGGACAACATGCCGCAGTAGATAAAAGCGTCTGTTAGATCCAGTAACAGAACCCAAAGAGTGTGAGTGAAGTGATTTACAATTGTAACAAAAACAAGTTCTTATATCTGACAAGGTTCAAATGACAATGTTCTACCTCACCATATATATATATATATATATATATATATATATATATATATATATATATATATATATATATATATATATATATATATATATCATTAATTTAATTTGTTTCATTAATTTTTTAAAAAATTTTCTTTTAATTTCTCTTTGAGTCCTGTCACTGGATCTAACTAACGCCTTTATCCACTGTGCCATGTGTCCTCAACGGCCGAAACGTTGTAATAAATATGGCGACAAAGATGAGGACAATAGTCCGAATGATGTAAATAATGTACATAACACCCCATCTCAGAAATATAGACAGATACTGAAAGGCCGAAACGTTGTAATAAATATGGCGACAAAGATGAGGACAATAGTCCGAATAATGTAAATAGTTTACATAATACCTCATCTCATAAATATAGACAGATATTGAATGGTTCTCCGTTGTTGCCCGTACAGTGCATCTGCTTCTAGGGCGTCATGTAAAACTGTTTAAGATGAGGCAAGACTTGTAAGCAAATCTGTGTTCAGTCACTTGTAAGCAAATCTCTGTTCAGTCAAGTGACACGCGTGATACACGCTTAGGGAATCACTTCACTGTCGGTTCATGACTGGCGAGGCAGGTGATTTTACCGCGGAAGTTTGCCGTTTGTTTCTGCGGTAGACAGGTTGCCAGCCAAGGCTATAAGAGCCAGCTGGGAGAAGAAGCGATGAATCTATAGCTTTTCCCAAAGGTATTTGCGCGGGAAGTGAACCTGGAATTCGAACTCGGTGTTTTTCTTATTCCGAGTCGATATCCGTTACCATATATATATATATATATATATATATATATATATATATATATATATATATATATATATATATATATATATATATATATATATATATAAAACCAACAACAACATATAAACAAATAAATTCTATAGTTTAATAAAAGCCTTAAAAGCTCAGCCCAATCATTAAATAGAAAAACCCTTTGTGGAGTCGTCAAAAAATAAAATTGTAATCCATTTCAACACGTTTGTAAAAGAAATAGCCATTTGAATAAACAAATAAATAAAGAGATTAATAGACAGATAATAATGAAACAGAATCCTCTCGACACTTAACGACCTGCAGCAAGGCTATAAAATGCCTTTACACCAGCTAGACGGCGACCGCTACTATCAGACTTCAAATAGGGACACCAACATAACGTGACAAAAAATTTCCAAAGGGGACTGGTCTGTAGATAAAAATTAAATCCTAACTCTTCGAGCACCTAACCAATATGGCCGACCCTAGCCCTTTCCATAGTAACTAATGTTGCAAGCGACCATACTTAAACACGCGCAAACCACAAGATAGCTTATTCCCAAATTCTCGCTTGACGAGGAAGCGAGACCAGCCACCTTAATTCAACTTAATTTCAAAAATTATATTAAGGGTCTCGGCTCTCGCTTTTGAAACATGAGAACTCTTATGTAGCGAAGGAATCATATTTTTTTAAAAAATATTATAATATATATATATATATATATATATATATATATATATATATATATATATATATATATTGTTATACAGCCATGTACTTGAATATATTATTTTCTCTCTTTCTCTAGTATTGTTATCTATCTATCTATCTATCTATCTATCTATCTATCTATCTATCTATGTCAGCCTCTCCATCTATCTATCTATCTATCTATCTATCTATCTATCTATCTAAGTCTCTTATATATCCGTTAATATATATATATATATATATATATATATATATATATATATGATGAAAAATATGGAAAAGACAAAGCAAAATCCGAATATGCAAGTTTACTGTTTTAATTTTGTTTTACTGTCAACGTCAGACGTTTCGGTCTAGTAGACCATCTTCAGGACATGGTTATTGGAAACATATTTATATTTAAGTCAACATGAAGAGACGATAGACACAAGACTAGTCAGAAACAGAAAAACTGAAATTCTAAAGTCAGCGTTCCCTTTTTTTGGATTCGGTCATGTTGGCATCGCGCGGGCGATGCTGCGAAAACGCGCTCCCAAGAAAGAGACTTTATCTTAAGTGGAAAAGAGGAATTCTATTTGAATCTAAAGCTTATCAGTGCGTTTGTCAAGCGTTACTCTTGCCAGGAACGGGGAGATGTTAAAGAAGCCGGGTCTAGTATTTACCGTAAGTGGATATTATGCCTGCCTCATAAATCCGTCTAAGGTTTTTATTATGGATATATTTTAAAATCTTCACAGAGTCGAAATCGAAATTATGATCAGATTTAGCAAAGTGTACAAACAAAGCACTACTTAAATTACCGAGGCGAATATCTCGTTTACGTTCGGAAACACGAGATTTTACGGACCTACTTGTTTCCCCCACATATCTCAAGTTGCAGTCTTTGCATGAAATCCACATATTTGCTTACACACACACACACACACACACACACACACACACACACACACACACACACACACATACACACACACACATATATATATATATATATATTCCCTCTGTGTTCGCTACAAATACTTTCACGGTAACTGCTCCGACGAGATGCTTTGGCTGGTTCCCAAACTGTATGAATTTAAACGTGCCACTAGGTAGGCATCTCAGTCCTACCCTTTCACTGTCGAAACTGTTAAATGTAGCCGTCTCTTCTACTTCAATAGCTTCATATCTCGGACCTCTCGCCTGTGGAACTACCTTCTTATTACTTGCTTCCCCTGATAGCTATAATCTACAGCTATTCAAATGCAATGCCAATCAACATCTCCATGGAAGAGATTCAAGGAAGATTTAGTTTAAAGATAGTAAAATCGACCTTGCTAACCAGACGCTCATCTGTGGCCGAACGGTTAAGGCACATCACGCGAAATGATGCTTCCTGTCGATTCCTGTCGGAGAGCGAAAATTTTCTATGAAAATGTCTCGGACATTCAGGCCGGTAAATGTTATTTAATACTGTTTATTATAAAACAGAGCATTTGCTTAAATACTTGTATCTATAAAAAGAACGTTAAACATATCATAAATGTCTTTAAATAAATTGTGGACTGTGTCCAATTCTAAAAATATATGACGTCATTTGTTTACATTTGATACGCTAGAGCAGATATGAATAGAAGAGATTCATGGAAGATTTAAGTTTAAAGATAGTAAAATCGACTTTGCTAACCAGACGCTAATCTGTGGCCGAACGGTTAAGGCACATCACGCGAAATGATGGTTCCGTATAGGATACAGGTTCGATTCCTATCGAAGAGCGAAAATTTTCTATGAGAATTTCTCGGACATTCAGGCCGGTAAATGTTATTTAATACTGTTTATTATAAAACAGAGCATTTGCTTAAATGTACCTATAAAAAGAACGTTAAACATAATATAAATGTCTTTAAACAAATTGTCGGACTATGTCCAATTATATATATATATATATATATATATATATATATATGTGTAACACTTTCCTTCCCAGCCCCTCAACCTCCGACGTCTTACTCTCTGGGTTGAGGTGTCTACTCGGTCTTAACCGAAATTAAGGGAGTGACCGTATGTCCCCTGAGCATCTGTAGATCATTCGACCGGTCCCCTGGTTTAATCCTGTCCACATTGTGATTGGTTTGATCCAGAAAGCAGAAGTGATGTTCATCCATTCACGGTCGACTGAAGATGTAGACATGGCTGTATGGTCTGTGCTAAGAAATTTAGAATGCACCAAAAAATATATAAATATATCCGCAGTAAGCCGGACAAACAACTATTCAATGGTTGAATTGTTAATGTCTTTTAGATAGCAGAAAAGAATAGTATAGAAAAGAAACGGGTTACAGAAAAGAAAATAATTGACGTAAAACCTCATACACTGGATTCTAGACACACAGAGAGTGGGTTGTGATTAGCTTGTTGTGAAATCTTCTCAGAACGATATACGACTCTTGAGATGGAGAGATAAAGATTTCTGTGCGCGGCTTAAAGTTTATAGTTGCGTTCCTCCTCGGCGGTAGTAACAGTAGTAGTAATCTTCGTGGTAGCAGAAGCATCGGTACTTATATTAACAGTATATGTTAGCGGGGGGTTTGTTCCAATCCCTGACGTCACTTCCAGTCTCCGATATCTCTCCACCCAGCTCGACTGCACTCGACGACAGATGAACCCCAAAACAACCTTTTAATTATTCTAGCTTGTTCGCCGTTTCCGTTTCCAGTGGTAGTAGCAGTCTTAGATTTTTGGAGGAGTAATTCGCTTCTTCGTACTTATATCAACAAAATATGTTAGCGGGCGTTTGGTTCCAATCTCTGGCGTCACTTCCACTCCCCGACCTCTCTCTATCCAGCCCGACTACACTCGATGGCAGACGAGCCAACCACCCTGTCAACAGATTTCTGTGCGCGTTTATATAGATAAACCTGGCTGATCATAAATCGACCCTTAGCCCTCACCGTTATCACGTGGTACCTTCAACCCCAAAATCATGTGAATTTCAAAGTTCCTCATAGCCTTAGTAAGCTCTATTTCAAATTTTAACCGATAAAAATTATCTCGATCATCTTCCATTGTCTTCCTAATGACCCAATTCCAAATGGGCTAGATCAGATTCCCATCAGTAAACAAAATTGTTCTGATCTAATTTTGCTGTTCAAATCTACTCCAATTTTAATAAAAAAATATGTTTGTGTGTTTGTGTGTGGTTCCCAAACTCTCTCTCTCTCTCTCTGTTCTATTTATATATATATATATATTTATTTATTTAACTGGCTGCATTTAACTGGGTTCTATAGCCTAGGATGTAAACTGGTCTAGGAGAAATAGAAATTGTATAAAAAAAACTAAATCAATGCACCTTGTCTGCCATATTCAATGAAACATGTATGAAAGAAGGATTGATGCCTAAATACAGACACACATGCACACAAACACACACGCACATATATAGGGTGCGATTGATAAATTGTCGTCTAAATTATGTAAAAAAAAAAAAAAATTGAAAAATAACGCTGATGTCTCCTTTTAACAGATATATTTACCAAAATGACACAAAAATATTTTCAAAGACTAAACAGTAAATGTACTCAATAAAATAGTCATTGGCTTCGACCATGGCATCTAGACGACTTCGGAATCACCTGCAACTCTTTTGAATAGTCTCCTTGTTTAAATTGGTTAATGCTGCCATTAGCAAAAAATATATACTGAGTTCGCTAAGTGACTGGTGTGTTTAAGAAAAATAAATACGCAAAAATTCGCCATTCTCTCTGCGTCAATGGCCTAGGGGTTATAATCTCCGACTTATGCCAAATCAGTCGGGTTTCGGTCCCGGCCTGATGCGATCGGATGTGCTGTTAAAACAGTGAAACAGTCTCTCTTTGGATGACGATATATATATATATATATATATATATATATATATATATATATATATATATATATATATATATGGGGTGCGAAGGCCGTCCTGGCTATGACGATAAACGACCCTCGTGTCCTGGGTTAGACGATAAACTACGTCCAACAGCAAGGCCTCTGATTAGGAGGTTTTGAGGAGCGTAGAACCAATTCTTAATTACTTGTGTTCCCAGGTTCACCCAGACCTGGAGTGGTAGCACCTATTAGGGTCCCTGCTATGGGCAAATACTTAACCCCGAAACTGTGGCAAAAAACACTATGAAAGTGTAAAAAAAGGTTTTAATACCAGAAATACTTCGTAAAAAATTATTACCAACAATAAATCTTTGTAGAAAATAAACTATTACCAGTAATATACAATTGAAGGAAAAATATTACCAGAAATAGATTTTTTGACAAAAACAAAATATTACCAGCAAAATAAATGTTGTCGGCATCAAATGACCCATTAATGTTGATATGCCGTAAAACAAACCAAACCAAACCAGACAGGGTGCGAAGGATAAATTGTCGTCTAAATTATACAAACATATCTTGAAATACTAAAGAGTAAATTTATTCAATAAAATCGTTATTGGCTTCAACCACGACCTCCAGACGGTGAACGCTGCTTTCAGTTCATATTTAGTGTTACAAGAAATTTTGTTGGTCTCTCCCTCACCTGCAACTAAGAATAGAGTGGGGGGCTGCAGTCTGCGGAGTTAGGTGGCCAGGTGTAAGGGGTGATGTGGACACAGAAATTGTCTGTTAGCCATGATTTCTTCTCGTGTGACATGGTGCAGTGTCCTGTAGCCAGACATAGGTACATCCAGCAGCAGCCCTCTTGTCCCAGGACAACACTATCTCCTCAAAGTACTCGATGTAAACTTCTGTGTTGAGTCTGAGGCGCTGTGAGAAGATGAATGGAGGTATAACATCGCCATTAACAGTGATCACACCACAAAACCTTTGTAATCAACGTTAAACTTATCCAACTATTTCCGAATTCTCTGTCCTGTCTTCAGATTGAAACCCAAACATTCCGGCGCGAATGCCAAGCAGTACAGCATGCAGTTTCCAAATTTCTGGCGTAATGAATGGCGACATGGTGCTCTTTTTCTCGTAGACGGTGCCCAACTGACCCTCCTATCCTGTGCAGTCAACAAAATCAAAAACAAACAACACGCATGCGCGAAATCAAAAATAAACAATGGCAACAATTTACCTATCACACACACACACACACACACTATTTGAATGAAAAGTATAACTGCAACCCAAATACACAATATATATATATATATATATATATATATATGTGTGTGTGTGTGTGTGTGTTTAGGCAGCAATCCTTCTCTCATACACATTTCATGCGATCTAATAATTTTTTTTCTTTTCGGATGATAAATTATATAAAAACTGTCCGAATGTTCTTTATATCCGAGCGCTTTCGGCTATACATTTAGCCATTTTCAAGGATTATATTTTAACTGTCAGTATGACGAAATGTATAGCCGAAAGCGCTCGGATATAAAGAAAATTCGCACAGTTATATATATATATATATATATATATATATATTATTTAATGTATACCATCCTATTGAGCTCAGCACTCAAAGCATGAAGAGTTGAAAGAAATGAACAAATACTTGTTGTTTTTGTTGTTTTAATACACCATATATATATATATATATATATATATATATATATATATATATATATATATATATATATATATGTATGTATGTATGTGTGTGTGCTGTATTAAAACATATTGAAATTGGTTCTCCCGAGTTGACGTGCAATTGAAATGCACCGAAACGAAGTTGTATCTTTGTAGTGAGTAATCTGCTTTTGTCTTTATGAAAAAATTATAATATATACATATATATATATATATATATATATATATATATATATATATTAACAGATTTAAAATATGGTTTCTTCGCTACACAGGAACTACCATGTTTCAAAAACCGAAGCTAAAAACTTCAAATTTAATTATATAATTAAATTAAAAGTATTAGTTCCGTTTCATCTTCAAGCGAATTTTGCAATAACTTATTTTTAAATTTATTGAGTTTTAAACGCACATATAAATTCATAATTTCCTGTTTCCAAGGATACAGAGAAATGCAATCATTTAGACAGGGGCGGTAGCGTGTTCATTTTTATTAACTGTTGTTGTATCAATTATGAGTTACGTTCGAAAAAGAGGTTAAGTCTAGGGAGGGTAGGGGTGCATTTTTCAACGAATTTTGACATCCGTTCAACGCATGTCGTCTGTTTTTTTTATCAACGACAAAAGATCTTTCGACGTTTTTTCCCGTTAAATTCGTATTTGTATACTTAAAGATTCTTTCTAAAAGGGGTGTTTGGGTTATAATACGTTATATAGAACTACAATATTAAAATATTATTTTCACTCTTAATTACTAATAGACTATATTTCTTCTTAAATCAAGTAAATGTAATAGAATTAATTAAATTATTTAAAATATGTATGCAAATTACCATCTTATCTATTGAATATCTCATCTATTGAGAATCCCGAAAACATAAAAATCTATATAGGTTACACAAGCCATAAGTTCAAAAAGAGATTCAATCAACATCAAAGTTCTTTTAGGCTAAATAAATACCGAAATCAGACGTCCATATCGAAATATATCTGGCACTTAAAAGAAACCAATAAAACATCTACTGTGAAATGGAAATTAATAAGAAAAGCTAGAATATGTAGGTCATTAAATGACCCATGTC
>OZ038519.1:27918770-27933770 GCA_964036315.1 Acanthosepion esculentum | reverse complement strand
ATTCAAATATATACATATATATATATATATATATATATATATATATATATATAAAGGACACTATTACAATATAGGCATCAAACAATTACGAATTAAAAAGACAACCATGAAAAGAGATTAACAATACTTAACCACAACAGAACCATGAATATATATAAGCAAGGCCGTAAGCCACTAGCACGCAAAGGGTTACAGAGAGTTGGAGCGAGAGCAAATAGGAGTGATAGAGGAAAGCATGAAGAGAAGGTTAGGGGATATATGAGGGCATATGGAGACGTCTATTGACATTACATTTGAATAGTTGGAGATTATAGCTATCAGGAAAACAAGAAATTGGGTGGGAGTTCCACAGGCGAGAAGTGCGAGACATGAAGCTATTGGAGTAGAAGAGACGGCTACATTTAACAGTTTCGATAGTAAAAGGGTGAGAGCGTGATGCCAGCCTAATTGAACGCTTAAATTCATGAAGTCTGGGAACCAGCGAAAGCAGCTCATCGGAGCAGTTACCATGAAATTATTTGTAAAAAAAAGACAGAGCGAGGCAACGGTGTGTTTGTGAGAGAGCGACTGCAGACGATATGCCAGATCAGGGTTAATTACATTGCATATCCGACTTTGGATCTTATCAAGAGCCTTGAGACAAACAGAAGGGGCTCCAGACCATATATGGCAGCAATACTCCATGCAAGGACGAATGGTTGATTTGTAGATTTGAAGGATCGACTCCGGCGAGACAAATTTCTTGGCGCGGCACAGGGAGCCAACTTTCCTTGCGGTAGACGAAGCTATTGACTCAATGTATTTGTTCCATCTCAGGTCAGCGGACAATGTGAGACCGAGCAGTAGCAAAGAGGTGCTCTCGTGGAGTTGAGCGTCAGACATTCTAAGGGGAGGGCAGGGATGGTTCTCTCTGGTGAGTAATAGAGAGCAATTTTGTTTTTGAGACATTAAAGTTAATCCTGCCCCAGTCCTCAATATATGTCATAAGAATATGTAAATTTTATAGTTAAGAAGTCCTCACTGTTGGGTAAGTAAGAAATTCGCTTGCAACGTTTCGTTCTAGTCGGAGAAAGCAGAAACCAGACAGGGGCGCCCCTCGGACATTGATAATGAAGTACTGAAGTTATTAGCGGAACTCAGTCCACTGCAAAGTATTCGGGTATTTAGCAAATATGTTAAACGCATCACAGCCATAACCTAAGCGGTGCGCCCGGGCGGACTGATGCGCCCTGAAAGGTAGCCAGGTGTTTCTCGGGTTAACAGAAGAGCAATTTATGAATTATTTTTATATTTAAAAAAATCCTTATTTATATAAAGGATAGACACACCATATAACATATATATTATTGAAGAAATCTTGATGCGTATTTTTGTGATGTCAACGAACACTGGTTGCCACTTATGTAATGTCAATGAATACTCGCTGTCACTTTCGTAATGCTCGTTGTAGTAGAGACTTTGTAATCGCAGATACAACTAGAGTAACGCCGTTGAACAATACTGGTGTCAGACGCCTTTGAATAACTCTCGCACTAATAGTACTTGCTCGATAATACTCGCTCGAATAGTAATCCGTATAATGATCTGAATAGAGGAATAGTATAGTGAATAGAGTAGAGAATAGCGGTTCATATAGTAATAGAGGATAGAGTAGAAATAGAGATCCGTATAGTAATACAATTATAGCGAAGAAAACGGCGACTTACCTCGTCAAACCAAGCGACAGCGCGTCGCGTGTATCCTACGACGGAAAATCTGGCGAAAAAGAAAATTACTTACCAAAAAACAAAAAACAAAAAAAAAATAACAAAAGGACACGTATTCCGCATGACATGCTGAAGACGGAAAATATGTAAATTAAAAAAACAAGTCCGTCGAAGGAGTCGCTGTAAAAGTATTTTGATATGCAAAATACTGCACATCCTCTCCCAGCTGTCGACGAATGGAAAAATGCTCGGCCGATAAAAGCAATTGGCGTTCTCGAAGCAGGGGGAAAAAGTCGGGTATTTTGGCTACCGCGTTCGTCGGAGAATCAGTTATTCTTCTGACTGGTTACGTGCACTGGGATTTATGAGATAGTACCTGCGAATCGCGTTTTCGGCATTTTCTTTCTGCCCCCGATATTCGAGTCTGGACTTACAGTGATTTGTTCACTGCGTTGTGGAAGTAATCTGCGACAAATATTTCCTTTGCAATCCCAGATCGCTTACAAGAGGATAGACTAGAAATAGCGATCCGTATAGTTTAGAGGATAGACTAGGAACAGAGATCCGAATAGTAATAGAGGATAGAGTAGAAATAACGTACAGTTAGACACCAGCTACTTCCTACATATATGCGTTTCATGTAAGGTTACGTGGTCTACTTAATTCAATAACGGGATCACTTTTGTTTGTTCACTGGCGATCTATGTTCAAACTCAAGTGTCGGCAGCGACACTTTATTCCTATGTAACAGTTCTGCAAGATTCGCGTGTTCTCGCTCGTGCCTTTTCTTGTGATCAGATTGTGTAACATTCACTATTATATAGGAGAACCGATATTACATAACAGGTAAGTGTTGGAGATTTGGGATACCTTGGTGTGAGCTGACTCATTTTATTGTTCACCAATAGAAGTAATACCAATCAGTAATACCAATCGTGTATAAAGGCGGCCATGTTTTTTCCGGACTATTCACTGCCAGCCTTTGATATCGATGACTGAAGAATTACGGAACAGCTGCTGGTGGTATTGGCGATATAGTCAGATTAAATAGAGTGTCTGACTCGTGAGTGTTAATCTTTAACGTTGTTTCATTGAACAGATTACGTACTGCGCTGGATTCTATATTCATAGACTATGGAGAACAGGGTCAACAGCACCGCGTTAGAATATAAAATTCACGATAGAGTTGGCCAATATCGGCCATGGAAAATATGCAACTTTTGCGTGAAAGAAACATCAAGAAACGAGTATCAACATCCCCAAGACCCGGTTACAGGAACAATTTTATAGGATTCTGCAATACACAGAGACAGAACAATCAAAGCATCGTGATCAAAGGCCTCAATAACAGAATGTGCTTTCTTATTGATATGTCAGTCCTTGAAGGTTATAATTGTTGTGGTATCTTCCCTCTAATGAGGTTATTGTAGCCTCTTCCACTTACTGTAAAGTAGTAGGAAGGTAAACCTCGGGGTAACAGTGATAGACACTTCCTTCCGAGGCTGTGACTACTCGTAGCTCCTGTCGAGCTCTCTGCTTTTGGCAGAGAGGAACCCGGACGAGGCAGTGCCGAGGGGCAGATATTTGTCTGCGGATGTAGACAGAGCCGAAACCCGTTTATACAGATTCTGCGGGTATTTTTTTGGCTGAGTCCACGGGCTCGGGGGATGACCCACGTTAAACTCAGCCTTGTCCCACATATATCCCTCGTGGCGGCCATGTTTTTTCCGGAATATTCACTGCCAGCTTTTGATATCGAAGACTGAAGAATTACGGAACAGCTGCTGCTGGTATTGGCGATATAGTTAGATCCAATAGAGTGTCTGACTCGTGAGTGTTAATCTTGAACGTTGTTTCATTGAACAGATTACGCACTGCGCTGTATAGACTATGGCGAACAGGGTCAACATTAAGTAGTATTTTTTTGATTCTAACGAAATTTCCTAAAACTAATACATTATAATATTTAACCCAAAATATATTATTCATCCCGAAGGAGTAAAGTATCTTATTTTTATTTTATACTAGCAGCCATAACCAGCTAGTCGATCAAAAAAAGCATTCAATTAGAATGGAGCAAAAACAATATCATGTTTAAATGCAACAGAGTCTATCTTCTTCAATTACTTTAAAGTACTTTAAACATTTTTTAATTAATGCAGTGACCGATATAACACTTTCTACATCTATGCGTTTCCTGTATAGTCACGTGGTCTACTTAATTCAATAATGGGATCGCCTGGGTTTGCTCACTGGCGGTCTATGTTCAAACTCAAGTGTCGGCAGTGATAATTTATTTCTATATAACAGCTTTGCAAGATTCACGCGTTCTCGACGCAATAACTCAATATTATCGTCTATTTTAGCACATTCGCATTTTATGTGATTAATCAAGTGTGTTGCATCCATGATTTTCAGAGAATGTACCTTCACCTTCAGCGTACCCCACAAAACCAAGTCTGTTCTTCTTTCCAAAAAAGCATGTTTAATCCTTAGAGGTAAAAAAAAAAAAATTCCAATGTCCTTTCAGCCTGGTGAGATGGCAACTGATTCCATGATGTCGCTAATGACATCTTTGTTGGTCAATGACTTTGTAAACCCATAGAACCCATACACCAAGATCATTCAGTAACCCACTACATTGAGTGGCTTTCGCGCCTTGTACTGAGTGAAAATTATTAAAAAAAAAAACAAGATATTCTCCAGAATATGCAAGTGTTCCTTAAGCCATGGCTTCATGTCACCCATGTAATGTGGATTGTATTATCAGCCCTCACTACATCTTCTCACATGGCACACATTACCTGTCGCAGATGGCAACAAGACCTTTGAATGTCACACCTGTCAAAATCGTCTCCAGAGAGAATGTAATAAGCTCGACTGGAATACGAATTTGGCTCTCTAATTTCTCGTTCTGAGCTAATATCCATTACACCACAACGCCCGACCCATACACCAAGATCATTTAGTGACCCACTACAGTGAGTGGCTCTTGCGCCTTGGACTAAGTGAAACTGACTTGTGAACGCCAACAGGAAACACCCGACTGAGCCACCACCAGCTTACACAAGACTCTACTGACTGGCTGGATCCATAGTCTCATATGGTCTCTGGCACACACCCTAAAGTGCTGGAAATGTGATTCGTCTGAATAGGCTAATCTTCCACGGTCCAATGCCAATGCCCTTTCATCCAGGTGAGATGGTAACTGATGCCATGATGTCGGTAATGACATCTTTTGTTGGTCAATGATTTTGAAAACCATAGAACCCATACACCAAGATTATTTAGTGACCTACTACCTTCAGCGGCTCTTGCGCATTGTACTGAGTGAAAATTATTATTAAAAAAAAACAAAAAGAAAAAAGATAATCTCCAGAATATGCAACAGTCAAATGTTCCTTAAGCCATGGCTTCATGTTACCCATTCAATGTGGATTGTATTATTAACCCTCACTACACCGTGAGACATGGCACACTGCAACAAGACCTTTGAATGTCACACCTGTCAAAAATGACCCCAGTTTCATTCAAGGTTCCTGTGAAAGCCAACAGGAAACACCCCACTGAGCCACCCCCAGCTTACACAAGACTCTACTGACTGGCTGGATCCATAGTCTCATATGGTCTCTGGCACACACACGCCCTAAAGAGCTGGAAATGTGATTCGTCTGAATAGGCTAATCTTCCACGGTCCAATGCCAATGTCCTTTCATCCAGGTGAGATGGTAACTGATGCCATGATGTCAGTAATGACATCTTTTGTTGGTCAATGATTTTAAAAACCCATAGAAGGCTGCACATACAGTACAATGCATTGGCTGAGTAGTTGATCTAGCTCCGTATTGAAATTAGTTTGACTCGGTGTTCTCCTTTGTTGGGCCTGCAATAAGTCAGAGTCCCAAAAGGACGGTTTTGCCCCATGACACTGCTTTTTTTAACTACCTTCACTCTTTGGTAATGTTTATTGATTTAAAAAGTGATAATTAGATTTTTCTTCTTCTTAGTTTTTTTTTCTCTGTTCACCTGGTAGGCTTTGTTTTAGTTTTACCAAGACTTTGGGTACTTTTCAGTTTTATACAGGATATCCCTAAAGTCTGGACGTACAGGCAAAAATGTATATTTTCAAGAAATGAAATTTTCAACATTTTATTGAATTGGAATATTAATAAATAACATCTTCAGTATAATTTCCACCATTCGTGCTGCAAAGGTTGATGCACTTTGCAAGATTCACACGTGCTCGATGCAATAACACCAAATTGCAGTCAATTTTAGCACTTTCACTCTTTATGCGATCCATCAAGTGTGTTGCATCTGTGATTTTCATTGAGTAGACCTTCTCCTTTAGTATACTCCAGAAAAAGAAGTCAATTCTTTCTTCTTTCAACAAATTCATATTTTAATCTGTGGAAGTAAAAAGAGATTATATATATATTTTTGTCATCCACAGACAAACTGTTTCGCAGCTCGTCGGTGTGGCTAGACGTCCGGCTGCCTCTAGCTAGGATCGAAACCCGACTGAATTGGCGTCAGTCGGAACTTCTACCACTAAGCCGTCGGCGCACGGCAGGAATGAAGGTGAATTTTAGCGTGTTTATTTTTAGATTTAGATAAACACACAGTGACTGACAGTGACTCAATTCTGTGTGTGTGTGTGTGTGTGTGTGTGTGTGTGTGTGTGTGTGTGTGTGTGTGTGTGTGTGTGTGTGTGTGTGGTTAATGAGATTTCCTATGTGTCCAGGCTTTAGGGAAACCCTATATACATATATATATATATGAAGAAATATAGTCTTAAAGTGTGCTATACTTATGGGATAAAGTGCTCAATATCAGAGATAGAGCGTGTGTAAATATAAAAGTGAACACAGAAGTCAACACTTAGAGGCGACAGTCTGTTTCATGCTAGATGCAATCGTCAGGCCACCCATATATATAATAGAGAGAGAAACACAGAGTTGTCGATGCATAGACACATACAGATCAGCATGAACAAGTTCAAATGCATACATACATACATATATATATATATATATATATATATATATATATATATATATATATATATATATATATATATATATATATTCTTTTTTATAGATACAAATATTTAGGAAAATGCTCTGTTTATAATAAACAGTATTAAACAACATTCAGAGGTAGAGTTTTTTTTTCCAGTCAATGTGGCATGAACTAAATTGTTCAATAAATAGAGAAATGTCACTTATTATCGGAAAGTTGCACTTCGGATCAGTTCTTTTAATATCAAGTATGTTCCGAAGTGCAACTTCCCGATAATAATAGTGACATTCCTCTATTTATTGAACAATTTAGTTCATGCCATTGACTGAAAAAAAAACTACGTCTACAAAAGAATTTTCATATTACTATATTAGTACAAAAACGCACAATCTTAAAATTTAAAAAATTCAACGTCAGCGTTGCAACCGTTCGCTCCAAAATTTCTTACAGTTAACAATAACGCATTTCTAAAAAAAACATATTTCGGATTGCATCTTATCTTTCGTTGTTCTGTTATTACTTGGATGTAAAAAATAACATATCTATTTCCGTACCTGAGGATGTTTGTATGCACAAACGAAAGCTTGTAGTAAAAAAAACACCTTATACAACTGGCATTTATAAACAGGGACCATAACATTCATTTGTAGGTTCGAGGTTAATGTATTTTATTTAAAAAAATTGTTTGCGAGAGTGATTCTTGCCATTTATATAATTAACTTCACTATCTGCTTTTTGTATGAATGATTCATGTAATACATATATATATATATATATATATATATATATATATATATATATATATATATATATATAAATGAACATAGAAGTGTTGACTTCCATGATCACTTTTATATTTACACACGATCTATCTCTGATATTGAGCACTTTATCCCATAAATATAGCACGCCTTAAGACTATATTTCTTCATATATATATATATATATATATATATATATATATATATATAAGCATGTATATATATATATATATATATATATATATATATATATATATATATATATATATATATATATATATGCATATGCATGTATCATATATGCATGTTTCATTAAAAACGACAGATAAGGTACTACGGTTATGCTTTTTATTTAGTTTTTTTCTTGTGTTCGAACAAGAGCTTTCTTTTCTGGACAAAGATTGTGCAAAAACTGTCCAAATGTTTTATAGTTCCGAGCGCTTTCGGCTATACCTTTCGCCATCACTCTTTATCCTCGCCATATATTCCCCCAAAATGTAACTCTTACTCACTAACCCTCTACCTCGAATGGCTCTTAAACTCTGTACAGGGTGAGTATCATTGTGTCAAAAAAGAAAAACATATTTAATCTTCTGCACTTGTTTGATTTTGGCATTTCTAATTCGTACTTTGTACCTTGGTGTTTTTCTTTCGTTGATTGTTGGGTCTTCCATTTTCTTACGATTGATGCGTAGTCCTTTCTTTACGCTTTCCTTTAATGCCTACTGTTGGAGGTCCTGTAGTTTTCCTTCTGGGACTGGCATTGAAAAATTCATTGTTAGCACCAAAAATAGAGTGATAATAATTCTTCTGTTAAGTTTAATGGAAGCAAAGCTTAAACGGTCGAACTGGAAACTAAACATGGCGCAGGGCGAAGTGCGGGCGTGGCCTGATTGGCAAAAAAGACTTTAAAGTGAAAGTGAAAGTAAATAAAAACAAAATTAACAAACGGAAATCAAGGAATATATATATATATATATATATATATATATATATATATATAACGGAGTGGTTTCGTTTTATTTCTATTTTTCAAATTTAATTTTTTTTTTCTTTATTTGGATTAGAGGAGAGAGAACCATTATACTGGCGTCGGTGTAAACATGTGTGAAGTCTAAACCGATTTACCGGGCGAATGACGAAATAGATGCTCAGCGAGGGGTACACGTTAGAATCAAAGAATAAAAAACAAAAACAAACCGAAAATAAAATAAAATCGTAGAAAATGGATGGAAGGAAGGTGTGGAGGAAAAACAACAATATAAAGACGATGAAATTAATTTAAAACAAACCAAAACACACACACACACACACACATAGAGAGAGAGAAAAAAAATTCCCGCCGTTTTTAAAGCTTCGCGAAGGCAAAATAAAAATGGCGTCCCTTTTCACAAGAGATGCCTTGACAGACGTCAGAGTCGATTTACATTCTTACAATTAAATGCAATCAGAAAAAGAAAAACGTCACGCTGTACTTATTGTTTTTTGTTTTTTTAATTTTATTTTTATTCTTTTTTGTTATTTTCTTTTTCTTCTTTTTTTCTAAGAATTTTCCAAAATTCTTCCTTAATGTTCATTTTCTGAAATTTTTTTTATGACCATTTTTTTTATATAATCCTTTGCGGAGTTTGATCGAGCTAGTGTGTTTTTCAAATTAATGTTTGAACTCATAAATCACGATTACGAGTTCCGTAACCCATTTAGCTTTGCCGGGGCACCATACCCACAATAATTTTAACATTTTCAAGTCTCGGGTTAACCGTTATCTTCCCCACCTATCCGCATAAACTGTGCCACTTAATCTGTAACCCTTTACCTGCTTTGTGGAACCGACTCCCAAGAGGATGCTTTCCCGATCACTACACCCTTAACCTCTTCAATTCTAGGGTTAATCGTTATCTCCCTCCCTATCTGCATAAACTGTGCCTCATACTCTGTAACCCTCTGCCTGCTTTGTGGAACCGACTCCCAAGAGGATGCTTTCCCGATCACTACAATCTCAAACTGTTCAAGTCTGGGGTTAACAGATATCTTCCCCACATATCCGCATAAACTGTGCTTCTTAATCTGTAACCCTCTGCTTTGTGAAACCGACTCCCAAGAGGATGCTTTCCAGATCTCTGAAATCTTAACCTGTCCAATTCTAGGGTTAACCGTTATCTCCCCCCCATATCCGCATAAACTGTGCCACTTATTCTGTAACCCTCTACCTACTTTGTGGAACCGACTCCCAAGAGGATGCTTTCTCCATCACTACAACCTTAACCTGTTCAATTCTAGGGTTAACCGTTATCTTCCACACATATACGCATAAACTGTGTCTCCTAATCTGTAACTCTCTACTTGCTTTGTTGTACTGACTCCCAAGAGGATGCTTTCCCAATCACTATAATTTTAACCTGTTCAATTCTTGGATTAACCGTTATCTTCCCCACATATCCGCATAAACTGCTCCTCATACTCTCTAACCCTCTATCTGTTTTGTGGAACCAACTCCGCCCAGACTCAAGAAAGCTTAGACGGTCACCTATTTGGCTTGATTTTTTTATCTGAAAATAAAAGCGATATAATAGATCTTTGTTTCGATAAATTAATTTTCGTGGAAAAACTTAATAAAATTGAAAAAAAAATTGCCTTGATTGATAGGGATGTGATATGTTAACTCATTACACTATAATGTTAGCTATCTATCTAATTCAGCCTTTTATATGATGTAACGTCGGTACTTAGCTGTTAAAAGTATTTCCAAGACTACAAACCTTCCTGGAGCCGAGCCACAAGCTTTCTGCTTTTGACTCAAATAAGATTGGGCGGTCAGCTAATCGGCTTGATTGATAGGGAAGTGGATTTGTATGTTGAGTCATTTCTCTATAATGTTAGCTATCTATCTAATTCAGCCTTTTTATATGATTTACTCAGTACTTAGATGTGAAAAGTATTTCCAAGACTATAAACCTTCCTGGATCCGAGCCACAACATGCTCTGTTTCTGCTCTTGACTAGTATGTCATTGTCACAAAATCGGACGAGTGATTAATGTAAACAATACGTGGCGCCAGTGTGTGAGGGACGTAGGGTGAATGTGTTGTTGTATGAGAATGACTTTTTTTTCCTTAGAAATGTCTTTCCAATATTAGGGTGCGTCTTCCAAGCAGAAGCGTCTTGTAAGCCGGAAAATACGGTATATTGAATCAACTGCTAAGCCTGCAGTTGATTCTCGCCAGAATCTATATTGCATATTTATAAGTTTACCATTCATGCTTCATTTGAATATTGCTGCCACATCTGGTCTGGTGCTCCTGTTATATATTGAGAGATTATGGATAAAATCCAAAGAAGAAGCTGCAATTTTATTGGTCCTGACCTGGCATATTGGCTTTAGTTCTTTTCCCACCGCCATAACGTAGCTTTATGAATTTAAGCGCAGTACTAGATTGGCAGCAAGGTCTCATCATTTTACAGTGGAAATGGCTAGACGCGACCGCAAGTTCTATGCTGACAGTTTCTTCTCTCGCACTTCTCGCTTGTGGAACGCTCTTCTCGCTCACTTGTTCTTCAAAAATTTAAATGCAAAGTCAATCATCAACTAATGTCATCTTGATTACTCTTATTGTTCTCACTCCTTAATGATGTTTCTCTTTTTCCTTATTCTTTCACAATCAGTACCTCCGACCCAAAAGAGGGGGGTACTGATTCTGAAATATGTAAGAGGCTTTACCGCCTTGCTTGGGGTGAAATTTTAAAAAATCTATTGGGTTCATTGCAATCACCTTGAGAAATGTATGAATCCTTCTCTAATACCCCAGCTATGGGTTAAATAGAAGGACAGATTAGGTCTTATAGCCTTGGTTGGCAACCAGTCTATCACTGAAAGAAATGGTAACCTACTGCGTGTAAATCTAGTCAGCTCTTAATCGAAAGAATCATGATTGCTCAAGAGTGTATCACGTGTGGCACGTAACTAATTGGCGCCAAGGTCTCCTCATTTTACAGTTGAATTCTATTTTAACAATTTCTTCTATCGCACTTCTAACTTGTGGAACTCCCTTCTAGATTCTTGCATTCCCAGTCAAGTTGATCTTCAAAAATTTAAACACAATGTCAATCGTTATCTTCTGTCTTCTTAATTTTTGTCTTAACTGGTCGTCTATAGTAGTTTTTCTCATATTCTCTAACGATCAGTGACCTCTTGCGTCAGTGGCTTTATTGCCTTGCTTGGGCGGAAATGGTTATTGAAAAGATGCATTCAGAAACCCTCTAATTCGAGCGGCTCTTGGTCCTTATATATATAGTGAATATTAGTAATATACAGTATTAGTTCAGCTAGAACTGTCTTACAAAACTCTAACAATCGGCCCTCAAAGATACCTGGAACCTACAGAAGAGAGGATGATCTGTGTCAAAGAACATGAAAGAATTTAAAAAAAAAATGTATTCAGTAATAAAGGCAGCCAACGAGATTTAAATGGAGTTTCAAGTCGGTGTAGGAATGCAAGTAAAACATAATACAACTACTGCAGCTACAGAATCTTAAATAACGAAGACAAGGCAAATGCAATCGACCAGATACAGAAAAGATAGTAGGGTGAAACTCTTCATGGTCAAAATTCTTCCCGTGCCAAACAAGCTGATGTAGACAAACCCCGTAACCATCAGTAGTTGCGTAGTGCAGTGTTAAAAAAAACTGAGGCCGAAGTTTTTTATTCTTGCTGCAGAGAACCAATGCCTTCTAACTATAAATTACCAATGTCACATACTGAAAAATTGTGTTAGCCGAGAATGCAGATTCTTTGATAAATATCCAGAAACATTTGACCATCTTTTATCCGTTTGTACGATATTGGGACCCACTGAATATAAAACCCGGCATGATAGAGTGGGTCAATGTATGCACCGGAAAATCTGCAACTTTTACGGAAAGAAAGTTGCAAGCAATTAGTATGAACCGTTCACAGAGATAGGTCCTGTAACAATTTTATGGGACTTTACAATACACACATAAAGAACAATCAAAGCTAACTGCCCAGGCCTCATGATTAGAGACCGCAAAAACAAAATGTGCCTTCGTATTGACCTTAGGTCTCTGGTTGGGACCTTGGAAGAAAAGAATATACACCAGAAATCAATAATAATAATAATAATAACTCTGAGGTACACAAGCAAATAGAGGAAGATAATGTCGAATATGAGAGGGAAACAGGCATGACAAAATGCATCTGATATAAATGAGAGAATCTAAAGGAAATTTCTTTCGAGGAAAGGCCGACAATTCCAAAAGTAAGAAAGAACCGTCCAGTGAAGGAAAACATCAACCTCGCTAATCAAGCAATTTTGATTTCGTCCCTTATTTAGAAAAATAAGGCACGAAATGGAAAGACCAATGAACCTGACAAAAATTAATCATCTTATATAATACGCAGCCTCGGCATCGATCGCAGAAACAGGTGAAAAAGTAAAAACACAACGTAAGCAAAAAAAAAAAAAAGAAAAAGAAAATGCCAGTCTGGAAAGAAATAATAGAAACCGAAATAAATAAACTACGAGCAGAATTGTCACTTCTAAGTGAAGTAGACAAGGGCGCCCAAATGAAAGAAAGAAAAGGGAGACAACTGAAACGAAACCTTTTTATAAAGAATAAGACTGACTTACCAAAAGTTAAAGAGAAACTGAGACAACAAAGTTACAGAGAATCAGGCTTTATGAAAAAAGAAACCCATTCTTTTAGCAACACAAGATCTTCAAAGAAAGATGCTAAGAAAATATAACGACAACTGGGGAAAAATAAGATAAAGTTAAACGACCCACCTAATATCCAGGAAGTCGAGGAATTCTGGTGTAAGATGTAGAAAAACCGAAAAATGCCCAATGAAAGAGCTACATGGGTCAAGCAACAACAGGAACAAACACACACATATAGTGCCAAAAATGGACGGATATCAATTTTACTGAAACAACCGATGCCATCTGCGAAACCAAAGACAGGAAGGCACCGGGAATAGACCGAATAGCCAATTTTTAGATTTAAAAAAATCTCTCTACCATCCAGCAAGACATCGCACAGACATATACTGATATAATCATAAACCCAGAAAAAAGCTCCAAATGCCTCACGTGAGGAGTAACATACCTACTTCCAAAAAAACAGAAGAGACGTAAAACCCAAAAGAACTATAGGCCCATCACCTGCCTACCAACAATGTACATGATCCTCATTTCTATCATAACCGAAGGGGCATACAACTTCCTTGAGAAAAAAACAATTTACTCCCAGCAAAACAGAAGGGATGTAAAAGAGGAAGTTACGGGTGCAAGCACCAAATAATTATCAATAAAATAATATTGGAAAAGGTGTAAACATGGAAAAGAAACGTATAGATACATGGATCGACTACAGAGAGGCGTTCGACAATGTACCACACCCATGAATAGAGAAGACGTTCAAAATATACAAGATATGCCCCACAACGGTCAAATTCACAACAGAGAGAATGAAAAAAAAAAACAAAACAAAAAAAAACAGAAGATACGTAGAACCCGAAGAACTATAGGCCCATCACCTGCCTACCAACAATGTACAAGATCCTCACGTCCATCATAACGAAGAGGGCATATAACTTCCTTGAGAAAAAGAAAAACAATTTACTCTCAGCAAAATAGAAGGGATGTAAGACAGGAAGTTACGGGTGCAACGGACCAAATAATTAACATTAAAACAATATGGAACAAAGTAAAATCAAGGAAAAGAAACTTATCGATACATGCATCGACTACAGAGAGGCGTTCGACAGTGTATCAGACTCATGGATAGAGAAGACCTTCAAAATATACAGAGACTGGCCCACAACGGTCAAATTCATAACAGAGAGAATGAAAACCAGGAAGACTACACTAAACCTAAACCATACAAATGGGTCATTTACATCGAGACCAATGAACATCAAAGGCGGGATCTTCCAAGGAGATTCACTGTCACCACTACTCTTCTGCCTGGCATTAGCGTCACTCAGCTGCCGACTGAACAACAGTAGATACGGGTACAAGGCACAGAATAGCAAACTGAATAACGTCTTCTTCTTTTTCTGGTATTTAATCTTATCGTTTCTTCTTGAAACTCTTTGTTTTAACCATTTCTTTCTTTCTTTCTTTCTTTCTTTCTTTCTTTCTTTCTTTCTTTCTTTCTACTGCCCTTTTTCATTCTTTTTCTTTCTTTCTTTATTTCTTTCTGTCTGTCTGTCTTTCTTTCTTTCTTTCTTTCCCCAAATTTGATTCTTACTTTCTTTCCCTTTAATTTTAACAATTTCTTTCACCCTTTCTTTCATTCACGAATATATGCATATATATATATATATATATATATATATATATATATATATATATATATAGATAGATAGATATATATATAGATAGATAGATAGATAGATAGATAGATAGATAGATAGATATGAACATACTTGGGTAGATAGATAGATAGATAGATAGATAGATAGATAGATAGATAGATACGAAAAGGCT
>OZ038519.1:27881270-27913770 GCA_964036315.1 Acanthosepion esculentum | reverse complement strand
AAACCTGACGATGGCCGCTTGGGGACCCTGTGACACTGTGCAAAATTGTTCAGTATTCCAAAATGTGTGGTCTTGACAAAAGCCTTCCAGTCGAGTCCGTGACAATCACTTATGCGCAAATACCCTTAGGAAAGGCATAAATCCATCTTTCCCCTAGTTATGGTTAAATAGCAGGACAGACTGGATCCTATAACCTTGGGAAGCAATCAGTTTAGGATAACAACAACTCTGAATTCAAAATCTGACGAGGGCCGCTTAGGGACCTAGTGACACTGTGCAAAATTGTTCAGAATTCCAAAAAGTGTGGTCCTCGGCAAAACCCTCCCAGTCAAGTCAGCGACAATCACTTACGCGCAAATACCCTTAGGAAAGGCATAAATCCATCTTTCCCCTAGTTATGGTTAAATAGCAGGACAGACCGGATCCTATAGCCTTGGGTAGCAACCGGTTTAGGAGAATAACAACTCTGAATTCAAAACCTGACGAGGGTCGCTTGTTCAGTATTCCAAAAAGTGTGGTCGGTTCTAAACAAGCCTTCACCGCTATAATCAAATGAGATACCTGTGGGTAGTCTGGTTGTTCGGTTCCAAGAACTGAACTGCTTGACCCTCATACATCGAAAATGACCGGAGAGTCATCCACCCCAACAGCTATATATAACTAATTTAATCTTAATATCTGCTTAATTGATATTAAAAGTGACTCACCTGATTTATTTTTTTTTAGTCAATGTTCTCTTCTCCGATGAAACGAAAAAGTTGAGCTAAATTCAAAGGATAAGCGATCTAAAATCCGAAGAAGCTTTGAAAGTTCTTTGAATTTAGCAGTAAGTACTGTCAAGCATCCGTTCAGTATAATATTCTGGGGGATGCTTTTTATTTATCTAATATCATATATACATTTCTTTACTTCTAAACGTTATATTTCAGTGGATACACGTGTTTAAATAGACGCCCTGTTTTTTTGTTGCTTTTTTTTAGATCGTTCTAATTTTTATTATTATTTCTTATTGCCATGAACTTTATATTTTTAGGGTATAGACGTGTTTAAGTAGACGCCCTGTATTTTTGTTGTGTTTCGTTGTTTTTATTTTTTTATTTATTTTATTTTTTATTTAATTTTCTTTTTTTTTTTTGAAACACTGTGAATTACATCTACCGATTTGTGCATCTAAGTTTTAACAATGGACACACGCTTGCCGGGCTGTGGGGCTGTTTGGCGCCGAGCAGTCGAAAGCACGACTGATCAGACGGCGCTTTTCCCTACAAAGTAGGGACGCACATTCGAACACTTCCTTACAGCGCATATTATTTATTAAGACTCTCGAATGCACAGGCCGGTAGATGTAATTCACACCGTTTAAAACAACGGCGCTTATTCAGACATGCGTATCCACATAGGACAGCTATCATTTAGGTATTGAGGTAAGAGAAAAGACAGAAGTATGTGTGTGTGTGTGTGTGTGTGTGTGTGTGTGTGTGTGTGTGTGTGTGTGTACACGTACCTTATGCAAGAGAAGCCCTATGAGCGGTGCTACCGGTTTGTGCGTTCCTGTTTTAATAACGGACGCCACATTGAGACTGATGTAAGGCGTGCACAGGAAGAATGCCCGAACCTGTTGCTTGGTAACGGAATCCTACAGTTCATTGGACGTGCGCTGTGGTGAATGAGAGCCGAGTTCGAATTCCGGTCGAGTTTATCATATTCGCTTACGCGCATGTAATCTTGGGGAAGTTATGGGTCCCTCACTTATATAGATAAATAGGAGGACAGATTGGACCATATAGCCTTAGTTTCCAACTACTCGAAAAGAAGGTCAACTCAGAATCCTAAAACGAGAGGAGAGTCGTTTGAAGATCTTGTGTCACACTATGTCAACCAGGTCGCTGTATTCGTTTGATGTTTTGGTTTTGTAGTAACGTGCGGTGTTGGGTGAAACTACATTCTGTGTTCAAAGTCCTTATCTCCTGTATAAAATTGTTATCATTGACCCATGCAACTAGCTATCTGAAGTGTTTAGCATTTACTGATTCCACAACCTGATTTTTTATGATGGATTCAGTGTAGGTACCATCACTGCTTTAATTCAAATTCCAGGACATAGTTTCTGTTTTGGAAAGGTTTCTCTAGAGTGTTTTGAAAAGATTTATCATGAGTATTTTTGGAAAGGTTTATCTTGAATGTTTTTGGAAAGGTTTATCTTGAGCGTGTTTTTTTTTAAGGTTCATCTTGAGCGTTTTTCGGAAGTTTTATCTTCAGCGTTTTTGGAAAGGTTAATCTTGAGCGTTTTTCGGAAGTTTTATCTTCAGCGTTTTTGGAAAGGTTAATCTTGAGCGTTTTTCGGAAGTTTTATCTTGAGCGTTTTTGGAAATGTTTTTCTTAAGCGTCTTTGGAAAGTTTTATCTTGAATGTTTTGGAAAGGTTTAACTTGAGTGTTTTTGGGAGATATGTCAGATCATGCTAAGAATTCTGCTGGTAACAAAGAAGTCTCTGAAGTATGGTCGGGTCAGTGGTGAGTAAACCCGTTCCACCACGAGGCATTTCTGCAGAGGACAGTAGCTAGACACCAAACAGGTTTTTAAAAAAAAACACCTCGTCAAAGGCCATCTACAGGGTGGCCCAAAAGTTACTGACCCTTTGAAATCTTTAATAAGTTTTATAATTCTCAAGTTATACGAAACTCCAATTTGTTTCGATCTTCTCCTGGCTGAACCAGATGGATTTTCTTCCAGGCTTTGCTAAAATTCTAGTTGATTCTCAACAGTTCTTGCCGTACAAGGCCTTCCAGATCTTGGGAGATCACAAACTGTACCCTGCTCCTGAAAACGGCTATCTATTCCGCGAATCATGTTTTTGCTTGGGGCTTCTCTAGTATTGAAATGTCGACGGCAAGAAAGCTGCGTTTCCGAAATTGACCCATGGAACTCAAAGTACCACTACACAATGAGGGTTCGTTCCTCGGTGCTATATCTGCTCATGGTGACGTCGGAAGGGCAGTTCTAAATGCTCTGAAAAAAAAAATTAAAAATATTCAGAAATAAAATAGTTATGAATTTTTTTCATGGGTCACTAACTTTTGTGCCACCCTGTAGTACAATGGGGCAGACTGCAGGCCATAATTCTGGATAGAGCAAGCGCAGTAATGACACAGGCGTCGCTGAGCAGGTGCCTTCCCATATAAATGTCTGTGGTCAGGGCAGAAATATTTCCCCGATGGAATCTATAGCCTAGTGACAGTTGCAGTCCTTAAAATTGGAGGTCATTGGCTGTGGTTTGACTTGCGAGAGGAATCAACTCGGGTAGGTTCACGGTGTACAATATGTCCTATATAACCGGGTTTCAACACAGATATAAACAGGGAAATGGACAGGTGTATAGGTTCACAATGACCCAACGATAAAAGCTGGTCATCGAATTGATCATGACGAGATCCAACTCTATTGTACTCGTTCTTAAATTTATTAGCCGATAGGAAAGATAAACTAAATGAAACGAGGCAGAAAGGGATTGTCAGTGGTCAGGAATTAATGCAAGCATTACTGATAGAATAGGGCTATTAGATGTATAATGGAAATGCATTGCTAATGATTTTACTATAGGAATGCATTGAAAATCAGGAAAAAAGGGATTGTCAGTGGTCAGGAAAGAATACAAGCATTGCTGATATAATAGGGCTATTATATGTATAATGTAAATGCATTGCTAATGATTTTACTATAGGAATGGATTGAAAATTAGGAAGAAAGGGATTGTCAATGGTCAGGAATGAATGCAAGCATTACTGATAGAATAGGGCTATTATATGTATAATGTAAATGCATTGCTAATGATTTTACTATAGGAATGCATTGAAAATCAGGAAGAAGGGATTGTCAGTGGTCAGGAAAGAATACAAGCATTGCTGATAGAATAGGGCTATTATATGTATAATGGAAATGTATTGCTAATGATTTTACTATAGGAATGAATTGAAAATTAGGAAGAAAGGGATTGTCAGTGGTCAGGAATGAATGCAAGCATTACTGATAGAATAGGGCTATTATATGTATAATGTAAATGCATTGTTAATGATTTTACTATAGGAATGCATTGAAAATCAGGAAGAAAGGGATTGTCAGTGGTCAGGAATGAATGCAAGCATTACTGATAGAATAGGGCTATTATATGTATAATGTAAATGCATTGCTAATGATTTTACTATAGGAATGCATTGAAAATCAGGAAGATAGGACAAATACGTAGATGATTTCACTTGGCAGAAATTAAATCAAGAATTATTTACTAATGAATTTTAAATATATATACATTGAAAATGACCAAGAAACAGGTTGTTAGTGGCCAAGAGTAAATGCAAGCCTGTCTCACCGAAAACGTTTTTAATCTTTCCCCTATCTATCTATGTACAACGGACTTTTCATATCTATCTATCTATCTATCTATCTATCTATCTATCTATCTATCTATCTATCTATCTATCTATCTATCTATCTCAGTCTGTTCATATATATGTATGTATGTATGTATGTATGTATCTATCTATCTATCTATTTATCTACTGAGTGATAGTATATTAGAAATTTATTAAAAAGAATTTTATTACAGATCGTATTGAAAATAACGTTACTATAGAAATGCTTTTAATAGCAAGGAGTAAAAGGATTAGTACTGCACTTGTGACTGGCAGGATATTCTTAATAATAACCATTAATCGTACTCGTTGACTTTCAAGGGGATCAAATTATTTCTTTGTATCGACTGATACATTGAGTAAATAGGCTTTTGGTAGGATGAGGCAGCAATGATTTGGGAAATCTATATCGCATTCCAAACTGAATTTCTTCGAAGAGCATATACCGTCGTATACGCTACCAACTACGCCTTTGGTGGCAACCCATTACCATCGCTTTTGTAGTCGCAGCTTCCTTCCTCTGTTTAGAGACTATGGTCTAATCTCCAGTATCCATTAAAAAGGAATAAATATTTTTTGAAGCATTTTCTGATGCCAAACTTTGAGTGATCCCATAATTACAGGCAGGCGGTCTGCACGCTTCACTTACCAACGTTTAACTGAATTAAAAGAGATCTAAGGAAGCCAAGACAGACATGTTTGACGGAAGAGAAAACTCTTTCTACTTTCACTTTCACTTTTACTTTCTTATTTATTTCGTTGTATTAGCGATCTATTTGTCTATCTATCTATCTATCTATCTATCTATCTATCTATCTATCTATCTATCTATCTATCTATGTTCATGTCTACCTATCTATTTCTCTCTCTCTACATGTATATATATATATATATATATATATATATATATATATATATATATATATATATATATATATATAGACACACACACATATATATATTGAGTGTCTTCTCAAATGTGGGTATCTACTAAAAATAACGTTTAATTTATTATATTATTTAAACGTTAAAATACATATAAATCTTAACCCTATCTATCTATCTATCTATCTATCTATCTATCTATCTATCTATCTATCTATCTATCTATCTATCTATTCAGTGTCCCACGTAACATCAGCATACATGGAGCCCAGAAAATCGTCCCACTAGAAACATCCCATATAATAGGAAAGGTGTTATCAATTAAATGACTAATGGCTATATTTTAGACCCGGCTCTACAGGATGCAAAACAGGAAACATAACATTAATAAATAAATAAATAATAATAATAATAAAAATAATAATAACACCCTGACCTGGTTACGGAGATAGGACCTGTTACAATTCTATGGGACTACACAATACACACAGACAGAACAATCAAAGCCAACCGCCCAGACATTGTTTTTAAAGGCCACAAACAAAATAAGTGACTCCTTATTGATATAGCAGTCCCTGCAGACTTCCAATGTATCTTTGAAGATATTCGAAAAACTGTCAAAATTCAAGGACCTTGAAGTAGAAATCTCAAAAATGTGGCACATGGGAACATCAACAATCCCTGTTGTAATTGGAGCCCTTGGACGGGTTTGAAAAGATTCCAGTAGGCTGATTGAAGGGATCCCTGGAAGTCCATGCCTCAAAGAGATACAAAAATTGTTCTGACAACTACAGCCCACACTTTACGAAGGGCTTTATCTATATAATTATTTTTTTATTTCTTTGCAGTGGAAAGTGTCATGATGCCATTTCTAACCTTAGGTCCCTGGGCGGGACCCGGAAAGAAATGTGTAAACGCCAGATATCAAAGAAAATAAAAATAATAATAATAATAATAATAATAATAATAATAATAATAATAATACAACCACCACCTTAAGAAGGGCTCCATCTATGTAAAATATACGCGATTTCTTTTCAAATCTGCTCAGTGGAAAATGTCATGATGTCATGCCTGACCTTACGTCTCTGGGCGGGACCCGGAAAGAAATGTGTACACAAGAAATCAAAGGAAATAATAATAATAATAATAATAATAATAATAATAATAATAATAATAATAATAATGATAATAATAACCCGCTTACGGAGATAATTGTAACAATTTTATGGGACTTGACAATACACACAGACAGAATAATCACCCTGACATCGAGATTAGAGACCGTAAAGTCAAAATGTCCCTCCTGAATGACATGGCAGTCGATGCAGACTGCAATGTATCTTTGAAGATCTTCAAAAAGCTATCAAAATGTAATGAACTTGAAATCGAAATCTCGAAAACGTGCCACATGAGAACATCAACAATCTCTGTTATATTTGTAGCCCTCGGATTGACTGGAAAAGATTCCAATAGACACATTGAAGAAATTCCTGTCATGCCTTAAAGAAATACAAAAAATTATTCTCACGAGTACAGCCCACAACTTACGAAGGGCTTTATTTATGTGAAATATGTGTCCTTTTTTTTAATTGCTCAGTGGAAAATATCGTGATGCCATTTCTGATCTTAGGTCTCTGGCCGGGACCTGAAAAGAAATGAGTATTCAACAGAAACCAAAGAACAAAATAATAATAATAATAATAATAATAATAATAATAATATTAGTTGGAAATAATTGGACTAGTTGGAAAAGATTCCGGTAGAGTAATTGAAGGGATCCCTGGAAGTCCATGCCTCAAAGAGATACAAAAAATTGTTTTGACAAGTACAGCCCACACTTTACGAAGGGCTTTATATATGTAATAATTTTTTTCAGTGGAATGTGTCATGATGCCATTTCTAACCTTAGGAAATGTGTAAACGCCAGATATCAAAGAAAATAATAATAATAATAATAATGATGATGGTAAAAATCAATAATGATAATAATAAAATGAAAATGAAATGATTAAATTGGAAATAAAATATACATTCGATATGATAATATTCATGTATCTGACATAATAATAATAATAATAATAATAATAATAATAATAATAATAATAAAAATAATAATAACAATATTGTTGTAACCTAGAAAAGGTTACTGAATGAACAATAACCAAAAACGGAGGCTGGAAATGAAATCGGAAACTTTATAACATCAACAAAATACAATACTCGCCAGCGGTGGGAAGTAGGTAAACCACTTCTAGTGGTGGCCTGCTTGGACAGTATATTACCACTCCGACTTACAACTCTGTCCATCCTATAGATGAGGATTGGGACATACCCATTAGCGTTCATAGGTACGGTATATAACATACATATATGTATATATATATATATATATATATATATATATATATATATATAGATAGATAGATAGATAGATAGATAGATAGATAGATAGATAGATAGATATTGAACAGAACGAGATAGATAGATAGATAGATAGATAGATAGATAGATAGATAGATAGATAGATAGATAGATAGGTAGATAGGTAGATAGATAGATAGATAGATAGATAGATAGATAGATAGTGTTGTAACCTAGGAAGTGTTACTGGTCGGGACCCGGAAAGAAATGATTATACACCAACAATCAAAGGAAATAATAATAATAATAATAATAATAATAATAATAATAATAATAATAATAATAATAATAATAATAATAATTCTTGGATCCTTAAGACTTTGGAAATGTACAAAGTCTCCCCTGTGGTATTAAATTTCCTTAAGCACAGCATGGGAATGTGGAACACCAAACTATACCTTAGTCACACCAGGGGCACTGCCATATCCAACCGACTAAATATCCGACGTGGAATCTTTCAAGGAGACTCTTTGTCTCCCCTTCTGTTTTGTTTGTCCTTACTCCCCCTTACGCATGAACTGAACAACAGTAGCTATGGTTACAAAATAAATAACAAAATGTTCAATCACCTACTCTACATGGATGATCTCAAACTCTTTGCCAAAGACGACAATGAGTTGAAGGGCCTCCTTAATATTGTAAAATACTTTAGTGACGACATAGGTATGAGCTTCGGATTAGATAAATGTGCTAAAGTAACATTCAAGAAAGGTAGAATTTTAGAAGCACCCTTAATAGATTCAGATTTTGTCACGAAGATTAGAGAATTGGAGCATGATGAAGCTTATAAGTACCTAGGAATTAGTGAGGGAGATGGCATACAACACCCCCAAATGAAAGAGAAGGTAAGAAAGGAGTACTACAGGCGTGTACGCCTGGTACTAAATACCGAGCTAAACTAAAAAAAACGAATATCAGCCATAAACACCTTGGCTGTTCCTGTGGTGCAATACAGCTTTAATGTCCTTAACATGACCATAGCTGAAATTAAGCGAATGGACGCCAAAACGAGAAAGCTCCTCACTTGCTACTGCATGCATCACCCCAAGGCTGATATTGATCGCCTGTATGTGCCAAGATCCGAAGGAGGCAGAGGACTAGTTCAACTAGAACTATCCTACAAAAGTACAACAATTGGCCTCCAAAGATACTTGGAAAATACAGAAGACTGGATGATGGTATGTGTCAAGGAACATGAAAGTAGTAAGTGTCTTTACTCTGTAGTAAAGGAAGCCGACAAATTCAAAATGGAGTTTCAAATGGGCACAGAAATGCAAATACATCACTGTACACCGGCTGGAGCTGCAAAATACTTAAAAAAGAATGCAAAGACAAATGCAACCGACCAGATAAAGAAACAATGGCAAGATAAACCGCTCCATGGCCAATACTCTGCCCGTACCAAACAAGCTGACGTAGACAAAAACCGCACCCATCAGTGGCTACGTAGTGCAGGATTGAAAGATGAAACTGAAGGTTTTATCATTGCTGCACAGGATCAATGCTTGTTAACTAGGAATTATCAAGCACATATAGTAAAATACTGAGTTAGCCCAAGATGCAGATTCCGTGATAAATATCCAGAGACCATTGATCATCTTATATCAGGTTGCACGATATTGGCACCAACTGAATATAAAACCCGGCATGACAGAGTGGGCCAATATCTGCACTGGAAAATTTGCAACTCATATGGGAAGGAAAATGAAAGAAACTGGTACGAACACCACCCTGACCCGGTTACGGAGATAGGGTCTGTTGCTATTCTATGGGACTACATAATACACACTGACAGAACAATCAAAGCCAACCGCCCAGACATTGTTATTAAAGACCACAAACAAAATAAGTGCCTCCTTATTGATATGGCAGTCCCTGCAAACTGCAATGTATCTTTGAAGATATTCGAAAAACTGTCAAAATACAAAGATCTTGAAGTAGAAATCTCAAAAATGTGGCACATGGGAACATCAACAATCCCTGTTGTAGTTGGAGACCTTGGACTGGTTGGAAAAGATTCCAGTAGGCTGATTGAATGGATCCCTGGAAGTCCATGCCTCAAAGATATACAAAAAATTGTTCTGACAAGTACAGCCCACACTTTACGAAGGGTTTTATCTATGTAATTATTTTTTATTTTATTTTTTTTTTCAGTGGAAAGTGTCATGATGCCATTTCTAACCTTAGGTCCCTGGGCATGACCCGGAAAGAAATGTGTAAACGCCAGATATCAAAGGAAATAAAAACAATGATAATAAGGGATCCCTGGAAGTCCATGCCTCAAAGATATACAAAAAATTATTCTGACAAGTACAGCCCACACTTTACGAAGGACTTTATCTACGTATTTCTTGTTTTTTTTTTTTTGCAGTGGAAAGTGTCATGATACTATTTTTAACCTTAGGTCCCTGGGCGGGACCCAGAAAGAAATGTGTAACCGCCAGATATCAAAGGAAATAATAATAATAATAATAATAATAATAATAATAATAATAATAATAATAATAATCGGACCATTCCGACAACAAATCGTATGAATGCCAGATAAATGACATAATCATGGAGGCGCAGTGGTAATCTCAAAAGTGAAACAGATCGCTATTAATAGCTGCACCGATCATATAAAATCCGAGGTGGATAAAACAGTAGAGCAACAATAGTCGACTGTGCGAAAATAAAGACGAGACATTAAATAATATAAATCATGTAAGAATAGGCATGATAGGGTAGGAATATCAATACACTGAGAACTATGCAAGTGACTATATTTTAACTATATAAAGTAATGAAAAAATATCAGTATTTCATGCCAAACATTATGAGAAAAAGTAAACTATTCTGAACGGGAAAATAGGGTCGATAATTAGAATGAAATGTACGGTGGACAGTCAGTCAGTTAGCTGCGATACACGCTTAGGCGATCATGTATCTTTCGATACATGACTGACGAGGTAGATTTTTTTCCCGCAGTAGGTTGCCATATCTTTCTGCGGTAGACCAGTTGCCATCCAAGGCTATGGTACCCGATCTATCCTGCTATTTACCCATAGCTGGAGGAGAAGAAGAGGATCCATACTTTTCCCAAGGGTGTTAGAATGAAAACAAGAAGTAGAAAAGGACGAAGAAGAAGAAGAAGAAGAAGAAGAAGAAGAAGAAGAAGAAGAAGAAGAAGAAGAAGAAAGACGAATAAAAATAATAATAGAACGAAGAAAAAGACGTTTAATGAAAATAATAAGAAGAGGAGGAGGAAGACGAGGAGGAGAAAGGAAAACGAAGGAAGAAGCAGAAGAAGAAGGAAGATGAAGAAAAAAGAAAAAGAGGAAGAAAGAAGAAGGGAGGAGAAGAAGAAGAAAGATGAACAAAATGAGACGATTAATAAAAAAAAGGACGGGTAATGAAAATAATAATAATAATAATAATAATAATAATAATAATAATGAGAAGAAGAAGAAGAAGAAGAATCGGAAGTAGGAAGAAGGTGAAGAAAAAGAAGGAAGGAATGTAATGGATTCGACTGGAATTCGAACTCGGCTCTCCGATTTCTCAATCCGAGCCACTATCCATTACTCTTAATTTAAGAGCCAATTGACTTCGCTGTTTCGAGAAATGATGCATTTCTTTTTGAAGGTTCATTTTCGTAATAGGCTTCGAGAATTTTAAGACGTTGTTAATGTTTCCATGGTTGAAATTGCCAAAGACATAAGTTGTTAAATCTGAAAGAAAAAGAAAAAAATCTTTAGACCCTTAAACTTAATTCACATTTACAATCAGTGCAAGTTATTGGTACACCCTTTACAGAGCAGAAGCTCCCGACAATATGTGGTCGCAATATTCGAAGCATGGACGAATGGTAGACTTATAAGTATTTAAGATAAATTCTAGCGAGATAAAAAAATGTTCCTAGCGGACCTAGAAATTAATAAATATAATTTTTTTGTCTTCATTTCAGCGGAAAGGTGAGCTCGAGAAGGTGCAAGAAGTCTCTTTCTTGGAGGTTAGCATCAGCCATACTGATGGAAGGCAGAAACAACTTCATTTGAAGACTTCCAACAGCAGCAACCACCTAAGTGGATAACACATTTGACTAAAATCGAAAAGGATGACATCGTCAAGACGTTGGCTTTCCACAAATCTTTAAACAAGGATTTTAATGCGTATAGAAACAAGAGGAAATAATGTTGATAAAATCAGACTGAAAAAAAAAAACAAATAAAAAATTTCTCCTCTGATAATTTTTTTTTGTGATGTCAGCGAACACTCACTGCCACTGTTGCGATGACAACGAATACCCCTTGTCACTTTCGTAATGCTCATTCTGGGCAATGTTGCTTGTAGGGCTACCGTAATGAAATATTGAACTAATGTGTGTCATCAGACATGAAAAAAGATTTCACTAATAATAATAATAATAATAATAATAATGATAATAATAATAATAATGTGAAGCTGGCCACTCGTATTCGAGGATACCTGTCTGCTAGGGGGGTTAGCCAATCCCTATTGCAGACGCTTCCTCAGACAAATTTGTAGTTGTTCAACACCAACAGAGCCCACCTGTGGTTTATACTGCAACTGTGCTGAGCAGACCTTAGTTACAGTTTCTGGGAAAGAGCGAGTTATCTAGCGTGATCAACAATTTAAACAAAGCCAGCACGCTCAAGCCCTCGGCCACGATGACTTGTGACTTCGTGCTAGCACAGCTATCGACGGCACCCAAAGATTCTGTCTACCCAATTTCAATCGCAAGGCTTGGGTCAACCAATAATAATAATCGTCGTCGGCATCCGTGCGTCTCGAGGGACGATGGAGTAGCGCGGTGCGCTACAAGTCTGGGCGGGATATGTAGAGAACTAGGGCTGCCCAGACGTCTAGTTCCCCCTCTCGGCATTGCTAGTAGAGTCCGAAGGAGAGGATAAACCAATTCAGATTCATTCGAATAACACTCGCACTAATAGTACTTGCTCGATAATACTCGCTCGAATAGTAATCCGTATAGTGATCTGAAGAGAGAAATAGTATAGCGAATAGAGTAGAGAATAGCGGTCCATATAGTATAGAGCAGTGATTCCCAACCTTTTTTACATGGCGGCACACTATTGAGTTCTTTAAATTTTCGCGGCACACCTATCACAAAAAATAAATATTTTCCACTCATAAAGCCTTTTTGCAATAAAATAATAAAAAACAAAGAATATTATATAAGAAGAATTTTTATTCACATAAATCAAAATATTCTGTATTGAATATCGGGTATAAAAGAATAATGGTGAATGTCAGTTGGACAGTTGTGCATAAAGTTAGATTAGCCTGAATTTGAAAAGATTCAAAATGGTTAGGAAAAGGTAAAAAAATGTTTGGGAGTTAGGAGCATTACGTAAAACCTCACATAGTACAGTTCTGTGTTACAACTTTTTGTCTGACAACCTGTGTATTTAGGAATTGTTTTGGTATCGAAATCGGGTCTGAATTATTCAGCTCCGATGCCGATTCCCGATACTTTGAAAAACTCCTGATATTCCGATTAATCGTCCCATGACTAATATAAACCATAATAACGCTTACCAATTCGTATGCGCGAAACGTTTAGATTCCAGAAATTCGGCCATTTTGAATTGAGCGGTGTCATCATGATTAAGAAATTGAATGTCTTTATTAAACAAAATGAAATTAAATGGCTTCTAGGTATTATCTCTTCGCGGCACACCAGTAATCATTCCGCGGCACACTAATGTGCCGCGGCACAGTGGCTGGGAACCACTGGTATAGAGGATAGACTAGAAACAGAGATCCGAATAGTAATAGAGGATAGACTAAAAATAACGCTCAGCTACTTCCTACATATATGCGTTTCTTGTATGGTTACGTGGTCTACTTAATTCAATAATGGGGTCGCCTGTGTTTGCTCACTGGCGATCTATGTTCAAACTCAAGTGTCGGCAGCTGCATTTTATTCCTATTTAAAAATGTTGAAGCCCAGGCCGACAAGAATAATTCCTTTAATAAATTTTTGAGAAACTAAATCCATACCAAGTACTCGAGAAAGAAATCAGTAGAATGTGGGACTGCAGGACAACGACATGACCTATTGTCTTGGGGGTGGTATCACTATGAGCAAACAAAAATGTCGTCCAAATTACTGGCAACCCTAATAAATATGCATTGACAAAAAATCACACTAATGATGACTGTTTATGTCTTACGTTGATATCTCACAATTCCATTATATTTTTTCTCTATGTGATTAGAGGGCATCACATCATGAAATCTCGGGTTGATATTTGGGCGTAAACCAAAACAAAGTAATAATAATAATAATAATAATAATAATAATAATAATAATAATAATAATACAAGGACCTTGAAATAGAAATCTAAAAAATGTGGCACATGGGAACATCAACAATCCCTGTTGTAGTTGGAGCCCTTGGACTGGTTGGAAAAGATTCCAGTAAGCTGTCAAAATACAGGGACCTTGAAATCGAAATCTCTTAAAATGTGGCATACAGTAGACTAATTGAAGGGATCCTTGGAAGTCCATGCCTTAAAGAGATGCAAAAAATTGTTCTGACAAGTACAGCCCACACTTTACGAAGGGCTTTATCTAAGTAATTAATTTTTTTTATTTTTATTTATTGTTTTTTTGCAGTGGAAAGTGTCATGATGTCATTTCTAACCTTAGGTCCCTGGGCGGGACCCGGAAAGAAATGTGTAAACGCCAGATATCAAAGAAAATAATAATAATAATAATAATAATAATAATAATAATAATAATAATAATATGAAGAAGAACAACACCAAGAACAAGAAAGACGAACAAAAGTAAACAGTTGCTAATAGAACAAAGAAAAAGACGGTTAATGAAAACAAGAAGAAGAAGAAGAAGAAGAAGAAGAAGAAGAAGAAGAAGAAGAAGAAGAAGAAGAAGAAGAAAGACGAATAAAAGGAGAGAATAATAGAACGAAGAAAAAGACGGATAATGAAAATAATAATAAGAAGAGGAGGAAGACGAGGAGGAGGAAGGAAGAAGAAGGAAGAATCAGAAGAAGAAGAAAACGTAGGAACATGAAGAAAAAAAGAAGAAGAAGAAGAAAGAAGAAGGGAGGCGAAGAAGAAGATGAACAAAATGAGACGATTAATAAAAAAAAGACTGGTAATGAAAATAATAATAATAATAATAATAATAATAATAATAATAATAAGAAGAAGAAGAAGAAGAAGAAGAAGCGGGAGTAGGAAGAAGGTGAAGAAAAAGAAGGAAGGAAGGAAGGAAGGAAGAAGAAGGAAGACGATTGATAATGAAATAAAGAAAAATATAATAGAAGCAGAAGATAAAGATGAAAGAAGGAGAAGAAGAAAGGCAAACAAAAAGAGACGATTAGTAATAAAACGAAGAAAAAGATGGATAATAATAATAATAATAATAACAAGAAGAAGAAGAAGAAGAAGAAGAAAAAAAGAAGAAGAAAAAGATGTAGTAGTAGTAGTAGTAGTAGTAGTAGTAGTAGTAGTAGTAGTAGAAGAAGAAGAAGAAGAAGAAGAAGAGGAAGAAGAAAGACGAACAATTACAGACGATTAATAATGAAATAAAGAAAAAGATAAAAGAAGTAGACGAAGGTAAAAATGAAGGAAGAAGAAGAAGAAGAAAAGCGAACAAAACGAGACGATTAATAATAAAGCGAAGAAAAAGATGAATAATTAAAATAATAATAATAATAATAATAATAATAAGAAGAAGAAGAAGAAGAAGAAGAAGAAGAAGAAGAAGAAGATTGAAGTTGTTTTCGAAAAGACAAAGAAATTTGTATTAACGATAATGGCATTGACAGAAAATATTTGAATGAAGTGGCGTTTACGCCGGAGAAGGAAACATTAATTGCTATTTACAGCTTTGTATTCCTGTGTCATTCCCTTTTTTTAATTCCTTCTTTTCTTTTTTGTCTTGTTTTTTTCTTGTTATATGGAATCTTCAAAAAGACTTAAAGATTTTGGAAATGGTGGGAGAAAAAGCCATTGCGAAAACACCCGGTGAAAAAAAAAAATGGCTGTAATAAACGGCGGATTATTCTCTTAAAGATGTCACAAGATTTTACACGCATCGAGATACACAACACTATTAATTATCATAACCTTATCGTTATTATTTCCTTTTTTTTTTTTACGATGTCACTTACGTTCAGGATCTAGGCGTTCACGGCACTCCACAACTTCCTTTTGTTTAATACCTGCTAATTACTTGGAAAAGTAATGGGGTTGAACAGGAGTAGATCGGTTCGGTTATCGCCCGTTTAAAAACGCTACCCCATCTTTTGAACAGGGGTAGAAATTTATCTGAAAGTATTCGCATTTTCATTCGCACTTTCAGTAATCCGTTGCGTCGTAGTGGCCTTATCGCCTTGCATAAGGTAAAAGGACAAAAAAAATAATACAGGAATAAATATTAGCCGAAATTCACGCTAGACAATAAAAAGAAACCGGACACATCATAGAGTTCACCAGGGTACATAATAATAATTCTTTCCCAATAATGTTAACCCTGTGTAACGACATGGAATAGAATGATAGAATAGGGCTATTATATGTATAATGCAAATGCATTGCTAATGATTTACTATAGGAATGCATTGAAAATCAGGAAGAAAGGGATTGTCAGTGGTCAGGAATGAATGCAAGAATTACTGATAGAATAGGGCTATTATATGTATTATGGAAATGCATTGCTAATGATTTTACTATAGGAATGCATTGAAAATCAGGAAGAAAGGGATTGTCAGTGGTCAGGAATGAATGCAAGCATTACTGATAGAATAGAGTTAATGATTTTACTATAAGAATGCATTGAAAATCAGGAAGAAATGGATTGTCAGAGGTCAAGAATAAATGCAAACATTACTGATAGAATAGGGCTATTATATGTATAATGGAAATGCATTGCTAATGATTTTACTATAGAAATGCACTGAAAATCACGAAGAAAGGGATTGTTAGTGGTCAGGAATGAATGCAACCATTACTGATAGAATACGGCTATTATATGTATAATGGAAATGCATTACTAATGATTTTACTATAGGAATGCATTGGAAATCAAGAAGAAAGGGATTGTCAGTGGTCAGGAATGAATGCAAGCATTACTGATAGAATACGGCTATTATATGTATAATGGAAATGCATTACTAATGATTTTACTATAGGAATGCATTGGAAATCAAGAAGAAAGGGATTGTCAGTGGTCAGGAATGAATGCAAGCATTACTGATAGAATAGGGCTATTATATGAATAATGTAAATGCATTGCCAATGATTTTACTATAGAAATGCACTGAAAATCAGGAAGAAAGGGATTGTCAGTGGTCAGGAATGAATGCAAGTATTATTGATAGGGAGCGCTTTTGAACTCTATCTTGACTGTAAACTGATAACCCCGCCCATATATTGCAGCAGACCCTCTATTTTTAGTCTGATCTGGCTCTTGTGAAGGTATAGGACAACAATAGGAGTCAGATTCTTACTGGAGTGGCACAGAGAACTGACGATTTTTCCAGCCCTGATCCGTATGCACGTGTTCCACTGTAGGTTTGGGTTGAGTTTAAGGCACCACAGGCGTTCAAAGGACAGGCTCTCCCAGAGGAAACCCCCGTTCATCACGAAGCGTTTAAGTTCTGGGTTCGGCCCTCGATAATGGATTGTCCTCAGTTTGTGGTAAGCCATTCTCCGACACACACGCTGAACTGTTAGACCTTTAGTCAGAGGAGAGATTAGCTGGTTTGCTCTGCTCATCTACATTTTTGGCTCAGAAGCAGAACATTCTGTTAGAAAAAAAGAAAAGGTTAATGAAGGTCTCTATTACTCACCACAGAAAACCCTCCCTGCCTCCCATTAGAATGCCCGAGAGAGCACCCCTTTACGACTTCTTGGTCTCACACTGTCCACTGACCTGAGATGGAACAAATCAATTTGATCAATATTTTCATCTACCGCAAGGAAAGTTGGTTTTCCGAGTCGCACCAGAAAGGGTTTCTCGCCGGCGTTCATCCTACAAATCTATAAATCAACCTTTTGACCTTGCATGGGATATTGCTGTCATATATGATCTGGAGACCCCGCTGTTCGTCTTAGGGTCCTCGACAAAATCCAGAGACGGATAAGCAATGTGGTTGGCCTTGATCTGTTATTTCGTTTACGGTTGCTCTCTTCACAGACGTGCCGTCGACTCCCTCTGTCTTTTCTACAAATACTTTCACGGTAACTGCTCCGACGAGCTACTTTCGGTAGTTCCCAGACTGTATGGATTTAAACGTGTTACTAGGTTACTCTCACTGACCGCCTCTTCTCCAACAACAGATTCATGACACGCACTTCCCGTCTGCGGAACTCAATTATTTAGTAGCTTACCTGATAGCTATAATCTCTAACTATTAAAATGCATTCTCAATAGACATATCCAGATGCCTTGATCTAACCCCGTCCTTTTCCTTTTCATCCTTTCCTCTTTCACTCCTTTTTAATCTTGCTCCCACTTTCTGTAACCCCTTGCGTGCTAGTGGCACTCCCGGCGTGCTTGGGGTGAAATGCTTAAAAAAAAAAAAGAAAAGTGATACGCATTTCTCGAGGGACGCATTTGTCTAGGGACGCAATTTTCCAATGTTAATCTGTGATTGCATTTAATACAAAAATAAACTTTTAATTTGTTTTTATTTCATTCTTTTTTTTTTAGAAAAAGAAAAAAGAATTATGATTACTACTTATTGTATTTTCAAAATTTAAGGTAATTTTATTTAAAATCTTCAAATTCCAATAGCTTCATGTCTCGCACCTCTCGTCTGTGGAATACCATTCCTCTTCCCTGATAGCTATAAACTCCATCTATTCAAATGCAATGTCAATCGGCATCTGCAATTGTCTTGATCTATTCCCAGACCTTCTTTGCCTACTTTCGTCTGTCACGCCTCTTTACTCCAGATGCCTTGATCTATTCACTGTCTTTCTCTTCATCATTTTCTCTGTCACGCATTTTTACTCCAGATGCCTTGATCTATTACCCGGCCTTCTCTTCATACTTTCCTCTGTAACGCCTTTTTACTCCAGATGCCTTGATGTATTCACTGTCCTTGTACTCATCATTTTCTCTGTCACGCCTCTTTGCTCCAGATGGATGGATCTATTCGCCGCCCTTCTCTTCATCCTTTGCTCTGTCACGCCTCTTTACTCCAGATGCGTTGATCTATTACCCGGCCTTCTCTTCATACTTTTATCTGTAACGCCTTTTTACTCCAGATGCCTTGATCTATTCCCCGTCGTTCTCTTCATCCTTTTCTCTGTCACACCTCTTAATCCAGATGCCTTGATCTATTACCTGACCTTCTCTCCATCCTTTTCTCTGTCAGGCATCTTTACTCAAGATGCCTTGATCTATTACCCGGCCTTCTCTTCACACTTTTCTCTGACATGCCTCTTTACTGCAGATGCCTTGGTCTATTACCTGGCCTTCTCTTCATTCTTTTCTCTGTCACGCCTCTTTACTCCAGATGCCTAGATCTATTCGCCGCCCTTCTCTTCATCCTTTGCTCTGTCACCCATCTTTACTCCAGATGCTTTGATCTAGTCCCTATCCTTCCCTTCATCTTTTCCTCTATCACGCCTCTTTACTCCAGATGCCTTGATCTATTCCCCGTCCTTCTCTTCATCCTTTGCTCTGTCACGCATCTTTACTCCAGATGGTTTGATCTATTCCCTATCCTTCCCTTCATCTTTTCCTCTATCACGCCTCTTTACTCCAGATGCCTTGATCTATTCCCAGTTCTTCTCTTCATCCTTTGCTCTGTCACCCATCTTTACTCCAGATGGTTTGATCTATTCCCTATCCTTGCCTTCATCTTTTCCTCTATCACGCCTCTTTACTCCAGATGCCTTGATCTATTCCCCGTCCTTCTCTTCATCCTTTGCTCTGTCACCCATCTTTACTCCAGATGCTTTGATCTATTCCCTATCCTTCCCTTCATCTTTTCCTCTATCACGCCTCTTTACTCCAGATGCCTTGATCTATTCCCCGTCCTTCTCTTCATCCTTTGCTCTGTCACCCATCTTTACTCCAGATGCTTTGATCTATTCCCTATCCTTGCCTTCATCTTTTCCTCTATCACGCCTCTTTACTCCAGATGCCTTGATCTATTCCCCGTCCTTCTCTTCATCCTTTGCTCTGTCACCCATCTTTACTCCAGATGCTTTGATCTATTCCCTATCCTTGCCTTCATCTTTTCCTCTATCACGCCTCTTTACTCCAGATGCCTTGATCTATTCCCCGTCCTTCTCTTCATCCTTTGCTCTGTCACCCATCTTTACTCCAGATGCTTTGATCTATTCCCTATCCTTCCCTTCATCTTTTCCTCTATCACGCCTCTTTACTCCAGATGCCTTGATCTATTCCCCGTCCTTCTCTTCATCCTTTGCTCTGTCACCCATCTTTACTCCAGATGCTTTGATCTATTCCCTATCCTTCCCTTCATCTTTTCCTCTATCACGCCTCTTTACTCCAGATGCCTTGATCTATTCCCCGTCCTTCTCTTCATCCTTTGCTCTGTCACCCATCTTTACTCCAGATGCTTTGATCTATTCCCTATCCTTCCCTTCATCTTTTCCTCTATCACGCCTCTTTACTCCAGATGCCTTGATCTATTCCCCGTCCTTCTCTTCATCCTTTGCTCTGTCACCCATCTTTACTCCAGATGCTTTGATCTAGTCCCTATCCTTGCCTTCATCTTTTCCTCTATCACGCCTCTTTACTCCAGATGCCTTGATCTATTCCCCGTCCTTCTCTTCATCCTTTGCTCTGTCACCCATCTTTACTACAGATGCTTTGATCTATTCCCTATCCTTCCCTTCATCTTTTCCTCTATCACGCCTCTTTACTCCAGATGCCTTGATCTATTCCCCGTCCTTCTCTTCATCCTTTGCTCTGTCACCCATCTTTACTCCAGATGCTTTGATCTATTCCCTATCCTTCCCTTCATCTTTTCCTCTATCACGCCTCTTTACTCCAGATGCCTTGATCTATTCCCCGTCCTTCTCTTCATCCTTTGCTCTGTCACCCATCTTTACTCCAGATGCTTTGATCTAGTCCCTATCCTTGCCTTCATCTTTTCCTCTATCACGCCTCTTTACTCCAGATGCCTTGATCTATTCCCCGTCCTTCTCTTCATCCTTTGCTCTGTCACCCATCTTTACTCCAGATGCTTTGATCTATTCCCTATCCTTCCCTTCATCTTTTCCTCTATCACGCCTCTTTACTCCAGATGCCTTGATCTATTCCCCGTCCTTCTCTTCATCCTTTGCTCTGTCACCCATCTTTACTCCAGATGCTTTGATCTATTCCCTATCCTTGCCTTCATCTTTTCCTCTATCACGCCTCTTTACTCCAGATGCCTTGATCTATTCCCCGTCCTTCTCTTCATCCTTTGCTCTGTCACCCATCTTTACTCCAGATGCTTTGATCTATTCCCTATCCTTCCCTTCATCTTTTCCTCTATCACGCCTCTTTACTCCAGATGCCTTGATCTATTCCCCGTCCTTCTCTTCATCCTTTGCTCTGTCACCCATCTTTACTCCAGATGCTTTGATCTAGTCCCTATCCTTGCCTTCATCTTTTCCTCTATCACGCCTCTTTACTCCAGATGCCTTGATCTATTCCCCGTCCTTCTCTTCATCCTTTGCTCTGTCACCCATCTTTACTCCAGATGCTTTGATCTATTCCCTATCCTTCCCTTCATCTTTTCCTCTATCACGCCTCTTTACTCCAGATGCCTTGATCTATTCCCCGTCCTTCTCTTCATCCTTTGCTCTGTCACCCATCTTTACTCCAGATGCTTTGATCTAGTCCCTATCCTTCCCTTCATCTTTTCCTCTATCACGCCTCTTTACTCCAGATGCCTTGATCTATTCCCCGTCCTTCTCTTCATCCTTTGCTCTGTCACCCATCTTTACTCCAGATGCTTTGATCTATTCCCTATCCTTCCCTTCATCTTTTCCTCTATCACGCCTCTTTACTCCAGATGCCTTGATCTATACCCCGTCCTTCTCTTCATCCTTTGCTCTGTCACCCATCTTTACTCCAGATGCTTTGATCTATTCCCTATCCTTCCCTTCATCTTTTCCTCTATCACGCCTCTTTACTCCAGATGCCTTGATCTATTCCCCGTCCTTCTCTTCATCCTTTGCTCTGTCACCCATCTTTACTCCAGATGCTTTGATCTAGTCCCTATCCTTGCCTTCATCTTTTCCTCTATCACGCCTCTTTACTCCAGATGCCTTGATCTATTCCCCGTCCTTCTCTTCATCCTTTGCTCTGTCACCCATCTTTACTCCAGATGCTTTGATCTATTCCCTATCCTTGCCTTCATCTTTTCCTCTATCACGCCTCTTTACTCCAGATGCCTTGATCTATTCCCCGTCCTTCTCTTCATCCTTTGCTCTGTCACCCATCTTTACTCCAGATGCTTTGATCTAGTCCCTATCCTTGCCTTCATCTTTTCCTCTATCACGCCTCTTTACTCCAGATGCCTTGATCTATTCCCCGTCCTTCTCTTCATCCTTTGCTCTGTCACCCATCTTTACTCCAGATGCTTTGATCTATTCCCTATCCTTCCCTTCATCTTTTCCTCTATCACGCCTCTTTACTCCAGATGCCTTGATCTATTCCCAGTTCTTTTCTTCATCCTTTCCTCTATCACACCTCTTTAATCTTGCTCCCCCTCTCTGTAACCTCTTGCGTGCTACTGGTAACCCGTCTTGCTTTGGGTGAAAAGTTTGAAAAAAGTGTAATATCAATCCTATATAATCGGGCTCAAGAACAATTTTCTTAAAAATGAAAAGGAAAATTGATGCAAGAGTGATGTGGGTTTTACAAATGAATGCTTAGATTAGCATGGTCGGCAAATGTCAGAAAGAAGGAAGTCTTCGGAAATTACCCTTGGGAAAGGAATAAATCCATCTTTTCTCCTCCTCCTCCTAGCTATGGTTTAATTAGTGAAACTCGTATGCCTAAGCCATTATTACCTAAAAGATTCTTAGAATCTAAACATATTTCTTGGCTTTGAATAAATTTCCAAAGCCGTAAAAAATGAATCACCGACCAAAACAATTCTTCATTTTTCTTCTCTTGTCTTCTCTTATTCATAGCTCCTCTTCATTCTTTTCCTTCTTACTTGTTTTTCTCTCTTTTTCTTCTTTCCCATTCCTCTCTCTACTTCATTCTTCTTTTTCTTTTGTCTACATCCTTTTTCTCTCTTTTTTCTATCTCATTCTTCTCTCTTCTTCATTCTTTTCCTCATCTTTTCTTCATTCTTCTTCTTATTTTCTCTTCTTTTTTTCCTCGTTTTCTCTCTTCTTCATTCTTCTTCTATCTTTTATCTATTCTCTTCACCCCTCACTTTTTTCTTTCTCATTCTTCTCTCTTCTTCATTTTATCTCTTCTTCATTCTTCTTCTTCTTCTTTCTTTTTATTCTGTCTTCTTTTTCTTTCTCATTCTTCTCTCTAAATTCTTCTTCTTATCCCTTCTTCATTCATCTTCTCCTTCTGGCTCATTTTTTTTCTTTCTCATTCTTCTCTCTTCTTTTTCTTATCCCTTCTTCATTCTCCCTCTACTTTCTCCTTTTTCTTATTCTTGTCTCTTCATTCTTTTTCTTCTTCCTTTTTAGTCTCACTTCTTTTTCTCTTATTCTTCACTCTTCTTCATTCTTCTTATTATTATTCTTTTTCTTTCCCATTCTTCCCTCTTCTTCATTCTTCTTCGTATCTCTTCTTCATTCTTCTTCTTCTCTCTATATTTTCTAATTCTGCTCTATTCTTCATTCTTCTTTTTATCTCTCCTTCATTCTTCCTCTCCTCTCTCTCCTTTTTCTTATTCTTCTCTCTCCTTCATTCTTTTTCTGATCTCTTCTTCTGTCTTCTTCTTATCTCTCTTTTTCTTTCTTACTCTTCCCTCTCTTTCATTTTTTCCTCATCTCATCTTCATTCTTCTTCTTCTCTCTACATTTTCTTTCTCATTTTGTTCTCTTGTTCATTCTTTTTCTTATCTTTTTCTTCTTCTTCTTCTTCTTCTTCTTCTTCTTCTTCTTCTTCTTCTTCTTCTAATTCACTTCTTTTTCTTTATAATTCTGCTCTCTTCTTCATTCTTCTTCTTCCTTCTCCTTTTCTTCTTCTTCTCACTTCTTCGTTCTTAATCTTTCTACTTACAAAGTTCTTACAATTTAAACATGTTTTCTGGCTTTAAATAACCTGCAATAGGATTTAATCGGTCGTAAGAAACGAATCAGCAAACCAAACAATTCTTCTTTACTTTTCATTACTTTTCTTCTTCCTTCTTTTCTTTCCTTTTCTTCTTTCTTCTTCTATTTTCTTCTTCATTCGCCTTCTTTCTTCCTCTTTTTCTCCCTTCTTCTTTCTTCTCTTGTTATTCGTTCTCATTCTTCTCTCTTCTTCACTCTTCTTATTTTTTCGACTTTCTTCTGTCTTCTTGCTTCTTTCGTTTCTCTTTTTTCTTCAACATTATTCTTCTCTCTTCTTCTCTTTTTCATTTTTCTTCTTTTTCTCATTATTTCTTTGTTCTTCTTCTATTTCCGTTTCTTCTACATCTCTTCTTCTCTTTTTCATTTTTCTTCTTCTTTGTCTCTTTATTTCTTTCTTCTCTTTCTTTCTTCTTGTTTTTATTTCTTCTTCTTTTTTCTTCTTGCATCTTTCTTTTCTCTTCTCTTATTATTCGTTCTCATTCTTCTATTTTCTTCACTCTTCTTCTTTCTTCATTTTTTTCTTCTTTCCACTTGCTTCTTTCTTTTCTCATCTCCCTTTTCGTCTATATTATTTTTCCTCTTCCTCTCTCTTTTTCATTTTTTCTCTTTATTTCTTTCTTCTACTTCTTTTTCTTCTTTCCTCTGGCTTGTTTCTTTTCTCTTCTCGTTTCTTCTTCATTCTTCTTCTCTCTTTTTCATTTTATTCTTTTTTCTCTTTATTTCTTAATTCTTCTTTCTTCTGTTTTTTCTCCTTGCTTCTTTCTTTTCTCTTCTTCTCTTGGTCTTCGTTCTTATTCTTCTCTCTTTTTTACTCTTCATTTTTTCTTCTTTCCTCTTGCGTCTTTCTTTTCTCTTCCCTTTTCTTCTACATTCTTTTTCCCTCTACTTCTACTTCCTCTAATTTTTCTTCCTTTTCTCTTTATTAATATTTATCTTCTTTTTCTTCTTTCCTCTTGCTTTTTTTCTTTTCTCTTTACTTCTACATTCAACTTCTCTATTCTTCTTTCTTTTTCATTCTTATTCTTATTCTTCTTCCTCTTCTTCTTCTACATTCATCTTCTCTCTTCTTCTCCCTTTTTCATTCTTCTTCTTCTTCGTCTACATTCATCTTCTCTCAATTTCTCTATTTCTTCTTCTTCTTCTTCTTCTTCTTCTTCTTCTTCTTCTTCTACATTCAACTTCTCTCTTCTTCTCTCTTTTTCATTCTTCTTCTTCTACATTCATCTTCTCCCTTCTTCTCTCTTTGTCATTCTTCTTCTTCTTCATCTTCTTCTTCTTCTACATTCATCTCCTCTCTTCTTCCTTTTTCATTCTTCTTCTTCAACATTCAACTTCTCTCTTCTTCACTCTTTTTCATTCTTCTTCTACATTCATCTTCTCACTTCTTCTCTCTTTTTCATTCTTCTTCTTCTTCATCTTCTTCTTCTTCTACATTCATCTCCTCTCTTCTTCCTTTTTCATTCTTTTTCTTCTTCTTCTACATTCAACTTCTCCCTTCTTCTCTCTTTTTCATTCTTCTTCTTCTTCATCTTCTTCTTCTTCTACATTCATCTCCTCTCTTCTATCTTTTTCATTCTTCTTCTTCTTCTACATTCATCTTCTCTCTTCTTCTCTCTTTTTCATTCTTCTTCTACATTCATCTCCTTCCTTTTTCATTCTTCTTCTTCTACATTCATCTTCTTCTTTCTTCTCTTTTTTCATTCTTCTTCTTCTTCTACATTCATCTTCTCTCTTTTTCATTCTTCTTCTTCTTCGTCTACATTCATCTTCTCTCATCTTCTTTATTTTTCATTCTTCTTCTTCTTCTTCTTCTTCTTCTTCTTCTTCTAACAATTGATAATCCATGTTTAAACTACTTCCTGTGACAAGAACATCTGTCTGAAACCAACTTTTGCCTTCACTGGCCTTCTGCGAAACTTGTACATTAACATCTGACGTACAGTAGTTGCTGCAGACCCATCCAAGGCATCTCCTGTGTAGACCTCATCAGAAACAACGCAGTGCGTGACACGATTGCAACCGATCACCTATCCCTATGGCAAGTCTCAAACCATCATACGGATGTTATCCTTTTAATCAGGGAACGAAATTTTACTACCAGAAACAAAACGACAAATATATCAAAATGGGGACAATGAATCAACAAAACACATTTCAAAGAAATATATAAAAAAGGAAATCACTTTTTGGACAGTCGTCCGCACTTAGAATACCGTCCTGGGTAATGACGATAAACTACATCCGCGTCCAGGGTAAGACGATAAACTACGTCCAACAGCAAGGCCTCTGATCAGGAGGTTTTGAGGAGCGTGGAACCACCTCTTAATTGCTGGTGTTCCCAGGTCTACCCTGACCCGGGTTGGTAGCACCTGTTAGGGTCCCAGCTATGGGCAAATAGTTAATCACGAAACTGAGGTAAAAAGCATTATAAAAGTATAAAAATAGGGTTTAATACCAGAAATACTTTATAAAAGATTCTTACCAGAAATAAATTTTTGAAGATAAAAATATTACCAGCAATACGTTTTTTGAAGAAAAAAAAAACTATTACCAGCTATATGTTTTTGAAAAAATAATATTACCAGCTATACATTTTTGAGGAAAAAATATTAACTGAAATAGATTTTTGACAAAACAAAAATATTACCTGGAAAAAAAAAGTTGTTAAATGACCCATTGATGTTGATATGAAGTAAAACAAACCCAATCAAACCCAACCAAAACCAAACACTTAGAATATTGCTGCCACATATTGTCCGGTTCCTCTGCGATATACCTTGAACTCCTTGATAAAATGCAAAGAAGAATCAGCAATATTATCGGTCCTGATCTGGCGGTTCGGTTTCAATCACTTTCCCACCGCTGCAATGTTGCTTCCCTGTGTCTTTTCTATAAATACTTTCATGGTAATTGTTCAGATGGCAACTAGACAATGAATTTAAGCGTAGTAGTAGATCGGCGTCGAGAGCTCATCAAATTACAGATGAGCTGGCTAGATGCAACCGTAAATTCCATGCTAACAGTTTCTTGTCTCGCACTTCTCGATTGTGGAACTCCCTCACGACTCCGTGCATTCCAAGAAACTTTAATCTGCTAAAGTTTAAATGCAATGTCAATCGCTATCTACTGTCGTCCGGATTAGTCTCTTCTCTTTCTGCTCATCATTAATGTTTCCGTTTCTAATTCTTCCACAACTTGTAACCCCTTGTGTTTTAGTGACATTGTTGATAAGAAGAAGAAGAAGAAGAAGAAGAAGAAGAAGAAGAAGAAGAAGAAGAAGAAGAAGAAGAAGAAGAAGAAGAATACAGTGGAAACGAAAAATATGGAAAGAACGAAAAATAAAGAAAAAAATTAGTAAATCTCTGGAGAGAGCATAACAGTAATAATAATAATAATAATAATAATAATAATAATAATAATAATAATAATAATAATAATAACAATAAAAAGAAGAAGAGGAAGATAGTAGAAAGAAAGACAAAAAGAAACAAACAAAGAAGAAAGAAAGAAATATGAAAAATATTTGGAATACTCGATCAGTACTTATAGTAAAAAGAAATGGGAAATTAATACTATTACTACGACTACTACTACTACAACTACTACTACTACTACTACTACTACTACTACTACTACCAATAATAATAATAATAATAATAATGACAACAATAATAATAATAATGACAATAAAAAGAAGGGAAAGATAGTAGAAAAAAGAAAAACAAAAAGAAAGAAATATCAAATTACTGATAAGCTAGCTAGATGTAACCGTAAATTCTATGGTAAAGGGTTCTTTTCTCGCACTTTTCGCTTGGGGAACTCCCTCTCGGTTTCATGCTGCCCTGCCAACTTAAACCTTCATAAATGTCATTCACTATCTACTGTACTCCTGCTTACTCTTCCTGCTCATTATTAATGCTTCGGTTCTTAATTGTTCCACAACATGTAAGCCCCTTGAGACTTAGTGGCTTTACTGCCTTCCTTGGGGTGATACCGCTTAACAAAATAAATAAATAAAATAAAATAAAAATCTGAAAGAATCTCAAAGAAATGATACAGGGAATCATTAGTAGCATATCGACACCACCATGGGCGATTTAATGCCGAAATCTAAATATTTTTTACGCAATTTTATGCTTTCAACTAAATATATTTTATGTATTTTTATAAACTTTCAGGGCAAGTGCATGTTTTTTAGATAAATAATTTCTGGCTGTTACAATGATTTGTTGGTAATTTTTTATGGTGTTAAAACCTATATATATATATATATATTAAAACATAAAGATGTTTTAATATATATATATATATATATATATATATATATATATATATATATATATATATATATATATATATATTAAAACATCTTTATGTTTAGACATTCTTTTTATAGGTACAAATATTTAAGTAAATGCTCTGTTTATAATAAACAGTATTAAACAACATTTACCGGCCTGAATGTCCGATAAATTTTCATAGAATATATTCGTCCTCCGACAGGAATCAAAACTGTATCCTATACGGAACCGTCATATAGCCTGACGTGCCTTAACCGATTCAGCTACAGAAAAATCAGGAAGAAAGGGATTGTCAGTGGTCCGGAATGAATGCAAGCATTACTGATAGAATAGGGCTATTATATGTATAATGGAAATGCATTGCTAATGATTTTACGATAAGAATGCATTGAAAATCAGGAAGAAAGGGATTGTCAGCGGTCAGGAATGAATGCAAGCATTACTGATAGAATAGGGCTATATGTATAATGTAAATGCATTACTAATGATTTTACTATAAGAATGCATTGAAAATCAGGAAGAAAGGGATTCTCATTGGTCAGGAAGGAATGCAAATTTAACAAAGGCATAAAGATAGTCTGAAAACGTCGCTGTGTGGACGGGAAAATACTTAACAGAGACCTGGGCATTGGCCCGCCACTGAGCAAAAAAGTGGGAGCAAGTTATCAGGTGGCTAGCGGCTCAGTGACCCTCCGATCACCCTCTGTCATGTGAATGTTGATGAATAAGAAAGAGAGTGAGTGAACCGACGCGGAATCGGTAAGAATGGAATATGTTAGAATCAAGAGGTAAATACTCGGTTGACATAGGCGAGACGATAAGAAAAATGTTCACTTGACGAACGAGAGGATTTAAGTATTAATGAAGACCCTGAATATTAAAATGTGATTTCTACGAATTAGCCGACGCAAAGTCGGAAGAAAAGACAGACATCCGCACGCGATGAAGAACAGGCCGAAGATGACAGTAAAATGATTGAAGTCTAAAAGATTATTGACAAAATTATCGAATTCTGCCGAGCACTTAGCATATTAAATACGAAAGAAGAAATCATTATTTTCATTAATAATAATAATAATAATAATAATAATAATAAGAAGAAGAAGAAGAAGAAGAAGAAGAAGAAGAAGAAGAAGAAGAAGAAGAAGAAGGAGAAGAAGAAGAAGGAATTAAAAACATCAAAGAACTAAAAATAGGCAAATACTATTAATATTCCATACATTGCCATGATAAAATGGTCATAGCAGTTGGAACGCGATACAGTATTGAAATGTCTTTTATTTTGGCGGGAAAAGTATTATCTGGGATTTGCAATTGAGGATGTTTCTAATCATTACTGATAGAATAGGGCTATTATATGTATAATGGAAATGCATTGCTAATGATTTTACTATAGGAATGCATTGAAAATCAGGAAGAAATGGATTGTCAGTGTTCAGGAATGAATGCAAGCATTACTGATAGAATAGGGCTATTATATGTATAATGGAAATGCATTGCTAATGATTTTACTATAGGAATGCATTGAAAATCAGGAAGAAAGGGATTGTCAGTGGTCAGGAATGAATGCAAGCATTACTGATAGAATAGGGCTATTATATGTATAATGGAAATGCATTGCTAATGATTTTACTATAGGAATGCATTGAAAATCAGGAAGAAAGGGATTGTCAGTGGTCAGGAATGAATGCAAGCATTACTGATAGAATAGGGCTATTATATGTATAATGTAAATGCATTGCTAATGATTTTACTATAGGAATGCATTGAAAATCAGGAAGAAAGGGATTGTCAGTGGTCAGGAATGAATGCAAGCATTACTGATAGAATAGGGCTATTATATGTATAATGGAAATGCATTGCTAATGATTTTACTATAAGAATGCATTGAAAATCAGGAAGAAAGGAATTGTCAGTGGTCAGGAATGAATGCAAGCATTACTGATAGAATAGGGCTATTATATGTATAATGTAAATGCATTGCTAATGATTTTACTATAGGAATGCATTGAAAATCAGGAAGAAAGGGATTGTCAGTGGTCAGGAATGAATGCAAGCATTTCTGATAGAATAGGGCTATTATATGTATAATGTAAATGAATTGCTAATGATTTTACTATAGGAATGCATTGGAAATCAGGAAGAAAGGGATTGTCAGTGGTCAGGAATGAATGCTAGCATTACTGATAGAATAGGGCTATTATATGTATAATGGAAATGCATTGCTAATGATTTTACTATAAGAATGCATTGAAAATCAGGAAGAAAGGAATTGTCAGGGGTCAGGAATGAATGCAAGCATTACTGATAGAATAGGGCTATTATATGTATAATGTAAATGCATTGCTAATGATTTTACTATAGGAATGCATTGAAAATCAGGAAGAAGGGATTGTCAGTGGTCAGGAATGAATGCAAGCATTACTGATAGAATAGGGCTATTATATGTATAATGGAAATGCATTGCTAATGATTTTACTATAGGAATGCATTGAAAATCAGGAAGAAAGGGATTGTCAGTGGTCAGGAATGAATGCAAGCATTACTGATAGAATAGGGCTATTATATGTATAATGTAAATGCATTGCTAATGATTTTACTATAGGAATGCATTGAAAATCAGGAAGAAAGGGATTGTCAGTGGTCAGGAATGAATGCAAGCATTACTGATAGAATAGGGCTATTATATGTATAATGTAAATGCATTGCTAATGATTTTACTATAGGAATGCATTGAAAATCAGGAAGAAAGGGATTGTCAGTGGTCAGGAATGAATGCAAGCATTACTGATAGAATAGGGCTATTATATGTATAATGGAAATGCATTGCTAATGATTTTACTATAGGAATGCATTGAAAATCAGGAAGAAAGGGATTGTCAGTGGTCAGGAATGAATGCAAGCATTACTGATAGAATAGGGCTATTATATGTATAATGGAAATGCATTGCTAATGATTTTACTATAGGAATGCATTGAAAATCAGGAAGAAAGGGATTGTCAGTGGTCAGGAATGAATGCAAGCATTACTAATAGAATAGGGCTATTATATGTATAATGTAAATACATTGCTAATGATTTTACTATAGGAATGCATTGAAAATCAGGAAGAAAGGGATTGTCAGTGGTCAGGAATGAATGCAAGAATTACTGATAGAATAGGGCTATTAGATGTATAATGGAAATGCATTGCTAATGATTTTACTATAGGAATGCATTGAAAATCAGGAAGAAAGGGATTGTCAGTGGTCAGGAATGAATGCAAGCATTACTGATAGAATAGGGCTATTAGATGTATAATGGAAATGCATTGCTAATGATTTTACTATAGGAATGCATTGAAAATCAGGAAGAATGGGATTGTCAGTGGTCAGGAATGAATGCAAGCATTACTGAGAGAATAGGGCTATATGTATAATGGAAATGCATTGCTAATGATTTTACTATAGGAATACATTGGAAATCAGGAAGAAAGGGATTGTCAGTGGTCAGGAATGAATGCAAGCATTACTGATAGAATAGGGCTATTATATGTATAAGGAAATGCATTGCTAATGATTTTACTATAGGAATGCATTGAAAATCAGGAAGAAAGGGATTGTCAGTGGTCAGGAATTAATGCAAGCATTACTGATAGAATAGGGCTATTATATGTATAAGGAAATGCATTGCTAATGATTTTACTATAGGAATGCATTGAAAATCAGGAAGAAAGGGATTGTCAGTGGTCAGGAATTAATGCAAGCATTACTGATAGAATAGGGCTATTATATGTATAAGGAAATGCATTGCTAATGATTTTACTATAGGAATGCATTGAAAATCAGGAAGAAAGGGATTGTCAGTGGTCAGGAATTAATGCAAGCATTACTGATAGAATAGGGCTATTATATGTATAAGGAAATGCATTGCTAATGATTTTACTATAGGAATGCATTGAAAATCAGGAAGAAAGGGATTGTCAGTGGTCAGGAATTAATGCAAGCATTACTGATAGAATAGGGCTATTATATGTATAAGGAAATGCATTGCTAATGATTTTACTATAGGAATGCATTGAAAATCAGGAAGAAAGGGATTGTCAGTGGTCAGGAATGAATGCAAGCATTACTGATAGAATAGGGCTATTATATGTATAAGGAAATGCATTGCTAATGATTTTACTATAGGAATGCATTGAAAATCAGGAAGAAAGGGATTG
>OZ038519.1:27858770-27873770 GCA_964036315.1 Acanthosepion esculentum | reverse complement strand
ATGTCCACACTGGACGAAACACGTCAGCCTAATAATACAGTTTTCCTATTGCCTTTCACACACAGACACAGACACATATATATATATATATATACATATATATATATATATATATATATATAAGTAATAATTAGGAGGATTTGATAAATGTAATTAAGTAATTCATCGAGTCTGAAACCTCAACAGAATGCTGAAAGCACTGTCACAGAATGCAGAAAGCACTGGACGGCCGTTTCGTCCTATATTTGGGAGAATTGAAACCCTGACAGTTAGGTTATCAAGCGAACACCCTACCAACTGTTCAACGGGCCTCGGTGACGAAGAGGTAGCAAATCAGACTCGATATAGCGCCGCTCACTCACATTATTCCGTGGCGGAACCCAACTGAGATTCTCTGTAACCATAGGAGTGTGTCCCCGGGAGCCACGACTACTATCACCAAGCCGCCCCAACTGGAGCTATTAGAAGCTGGATCAAGCGGTGATATATAAGTAATAATTAGGAGGATTTGATAAATGTAATTAAGTAATTCATCGAGTCTGAAACCTCAACAGAATGCTGAAAGCACTGTCACAGAATGCAGAAAGCACTGGACGGCCGTTTCGTCCTATATTTGGGACTCATCAACCTAACTGTCAGGGTTTCAATTCTCGGTAGTGGATGCGCACTGCTGATGAGTCCCAAATATAGGACGAAACGGCCGTCCAGTGCTTTCTGCATTCTGTGACAGTGCTTTCAGCATTCTGTTGAGGTTTCAGACTCGATGAATTACTTAATTACATATATATATATATATATATATATATATATATATACAAATATATATATATATATATATATATATATATATATATATATATATATATATATATATATATATATCATAAAAACAATTTATACAAAGAATTAATTAGAAATGTTAATGTGATTAATGGCGAAATCACTTCACTAACAAGGCTTAATGAGACATTTATTTACTATCAATTTGTTGAATAATAATAATAATAATAATAATAATAATAATAATAATAATAATAATAATAATAATAATAATAAACATCTTTCGATTTACACATATTTCGTCATAGTGTTTGCCTGTATATGGGAAAAAATTGCGCCCTGAAGATGAAATTGTTGAAAGCACTTGGCATGTGACTTCCATCCGACAACATCTCGAATATAATGATCTTATTATTCAAGGAATAATAATTGTTGATAGTTGAATATATGTTTTGGAGCATGCAATGCTGTGACGTTAGAGTTTTTGTTCAAGTTGATCAAGTGAGAATTTTTACTAGTAGAGTAAAAAATCTCTTAGTAGATGACAATTTGAAATTGTTGAAAGTACTTGGCATGTATCTTCCATCTAACAACAACTTGAATATAAGGATCTTATTATTCAAGGAATTGATAGTCCTTTAATGTCTCATTAAGTTCTGTTAGCGAAGTGATTTCGCCATTAATTAACATCGCTATTTAATTCTTTGTATAAATTGTTTCTTTATGATATAAAATATAAGCTGTACACTATAATATATTTACGACATCAGATCCTCAGTACAGTATTAATCAGAATCTTAAATTCTGTGGGAAAATACTAAGCCATTTTTACTCTACCAATTGGATTATACTAAGTCCATTTCACTTGAACAGATAAATACATATAACAAGAAAATTTCGCGGATTTATAACTTTGCAAACTTCAAAGAAAATCCTCACTTGATTGATTTGAACAAGAATTCTAGCTTCTTGACATTCCATCTCACAAGAACTCGAATCTTATTATTCAAGGAATTGATAGTAAGTTAATGTCTCATTAAGTCTTGTTAGTGAAGTGATTTCGCCATTAATCACATTAACATTGCTATTTAATTTTTTGTATAAATAGCTTGTTTATGATATAAAATATAATCTGCACATTCTAATACATTTACAACATCAGATCCGCAGCACTTATCAGAATCTTAAAATCTGTGAAATATACTAAGACGTTTTTTCTCTACTAACTGTATTATACTAAGTTCATTAGTAGAGTAAAAATGTCTCAAGCGTATTTATTTTTAGATAAACGCACAGTGACTAAGAGAAGTTAATTCGATTTACCGAAGAGCCTTGCATTATTAGCCGTAATAGTCACTGTTTACGAATCCACGCTTCCAAATCTCAAATATATTATAGTGTGCAGATTATATTTTGTATCATAAAGAAACAATTTATACAAAGAATTAAATAGCAATATTAATTAATGGCGAAATCACTTCGCTAACAGAACTTAATGAGACATTAACCGACTATCAATTCCTTGAATAATAAGATCCTTATATTCAAGTTGTTGTTAGATGGAAGATACATGCCAAGTACTTTCAACAATTTCAAATTGTCATCTACTAAGACATTTTTACTCTACTAGTTGGATTATACTAAGCACATTTCACTTTAACAGACAAATATATATAACAAGAACATTTTTTGTGGATTTATAACTTTTAAAAATTCATACAAAATTCTCAAATAGCATAATTTAAAAAAAAAAATCATTTTTCGGTCGAAACATATTTCGTTTTCGTGTTTGCCTATGTATGGGAAAATTGCGACCTGACGATGACAATTTGAAGTTGTCGAAAGTACTTGCCATGTGTTTGCCATCCGACAACTCGAATATGAGCATATTATTCAAGGGATTGGTTGTAAGTTAACGTCTTCTTAAGCCTTGTTAGCGAAGGGATTTCGCTATTAATCACTTTAACATTTTTATTTAATTCTTTGTATAAATTGTTTTTTGATATTAAATATACGCTGCACACTCTAAGATTACGTTTCTCTGTGGCTGAACGCTTATAGGAGGCCAGTCTTTACGGAGGTTCTTATATATATATATATATATATATATATATATATATATATATATATATATATATATATATATATATATATATATATATGTATTCTTTGTATATATATATATATTCTTTGTATATATATATATATATATATATATATTCTTTGTATATATATATATATATATATATATATATTCTTTGTATATATATATATATATATATATATATATATATATATATATATATATATATATTAATGCATGTTTCATTAAATAATAGAAACAAGTTTATATATTGAAATTGTCATCTTTGATAATGGCTTATGTAAGCCGAAAGCTTACATTGAATTTAAACATGTATCAATATGGTGATTTCCTTTCGTCTTTCAATGATAATGTTATTAAGCTTATCAGACAATATGAAAGGAACTTACTTAAAATAAATAGACAAAATTTGTCTATATTATTTAATGAAGCATGCATTAATGAAAAATTGCTGCCTAAATATACACAATATATATATATATATATATATATATATATATATATATATATATGATGAAAATGTGGAAAAGACAAAGCAAAATCCGAATATATGAGTTTACTGTTTTTATTATGTTTTTGTTTTTGTTATTCTGTCGACGTCAGACGTTTCGGTCAAATAGACCTTCTTCGGGACATGGTTAATGGAGACATATTTATATTAGATTTAAGTTTGATGGAGAGACGATATATACAGGACTGGTCAGAAACAGAAAAACTGAAATTCTAAAGTCAAGTATTCTTTCTTAGAGTCGGATATGCTGGCGTCGCGTGGGCGGCAACTACGAAGACCTGCGCACAGGGAAGAAGATTGTGTCCTAAGTGGAGGGTGAGGGGGACTATTTAAAACTATAGCTTATCGGTACGTTTGTCACGCATTAATCTCGCCACCGAGGTCGCGATCTGAAAGAAACCAGGTCTATTATTTACTGTATGTGAGGTGGCTATCATGCCAGCCTCATAAATCTGTCTAAGGTTCTTATTGTGGATATATTTTAAGATCTTCACAGAGTCGAAATCAAAATTGTGATCAGATTTGGCTATGTGTATAACTAAAGCACTGCTTAGATTACCGAGGCGAATGTCACGTTTATGTTCGGAAATGCGAGATTTCAATGATCTACCTGTCTCGCCTATATAACTCAGGTTGCAGTCTCTGCAGGGCACCTGATAGACGCAAGCATCGGATGTAATATGTTGTCTGCTCGTATTACTCAATATGTTACGTATGGATTTAGTGGGTAATGTAGTAGTTTTAATTTTTAGCGCGTTTAGATTGTTGGAGATGTGTTCGGTCAGAGGGTTATTCGGTAGAAAGATGCGGCCAATGGGATTATCAGGGGCAGCTGAGAGTGTGCCTCTCTCCACCTTTGATGTAGTAGTAGTAGTCGGTATGTTGTTATGTACTGATGGACGAACTCTGTGGATTTTCAAGGCTTTATGTTTAGCGCCGAGTATTAGTTGTCTCGGATACGAAAGGCTGGAGAAGGTATCCTCGATATAATATGATAGCCACCTCACATACAGTAAATAATAGACCTGGTTTCTTTCAGATCGCGACCTCGGTGGCGAGATTAATGCGTGACAAACGTACCGATAAGCTATAGTTTTAAATAGTCCCCCTCACCCTCCACTTAGGACACAATCTTCTTCCCTGTGCGCAGGTCTTCGTAGTTGCCGCCCACGCGACGCCAGCATATCCGACTCTAAGAAAGAATACTTGACTTTAGAATTTCAGTTTTTCTGTTTCTGACCAGTCCTGTATATATCGTCTCTCCATCAAACTTAAATCTAATATAAATATGTCTCCATTAACCATGTCCCGAAGAAGGTCTATTTGACCGAAACGTCTGACGTCGACAGAATAACAAAAACAAAAACATAATAAAAACAGTAAACTCATATATTCGGATTTTGCTTTGTCTTTTCCACATTTTCATCATACCGTCGGATCTACATCCACACATTTGCTTACATATATATATATATATATATATATATATATATAATTGTACATTTAGGTAGCAATTCCTCCATCATGTTTCGTTAAAGACGACTGACAAGGTACTGCGATTTTTATTTAATTTTTCTTGTATATATATATTATAATGACAAACACGTTCTTTCAATATTGACCCAGGTTCTTTGAATATTAAGCCAGGATCTTTCACTATTGAGGCCGGTTCTTTCAATATTGAACCAGTTTCTTTCAAAATTGAACCAGGTTCTTTCAATATTGAGCCAGGTTCTTTAAATATTAAGCCAGGTTCTTTCACTATTGAGTCCGGTTCTTTCAATATTGAGCAAGTTTCTTTCAAAATTGAACCAGGTTCTTTCAATATTCAGCCAGGTTCTTTAAATATTAAGCCAGGTTCTTTCACTATTGAGGCCGGTTCTTTCAATATTGAGCAAGTTTCTTTCAAAATTGAACCAGGTTCTTTCAATATTGAGCCAGGTTCTTTAAATATTAAGCCAGGTTCTTTCAATATTGAGCCAGGTTCTTTCATTATTGAGCTAGGTTCTTTCAATATTGAGCCAGGTTCTTTCAATATTGAGCCTGGTTCTTTCAATATTGAGCCTGGTTCTTTCAATATTGAGCCTGGTTCTTTCAATATTGAGGCAGGTCCTTTCAATGTTGGGAATACTGAGACAGGCTATTTCTCTATTGAATTTTCACTTTGAAGAGAATTTTTTCAATAATCACGATGAAATATCAGTCAATATTTGACGCTCAAAAGTGCGTGATTCTTAGAAATTTGCTTAAATGTGAGAGTGGTTAATTGCGTATGGATTTTGCCCGGTTAAAATGAGATTAAATCCAAAACATTTTTTTTTACATTCCTTGTGTCTATGGAATTGAAGGTTTTCTGGACCCGGGTGCAAACTATTCACAAATTCACACAAATAAATTGTTAACGGTTATGCGAGAGGAATGCATTGAAAGCAGGGAGAGATGGATTGTCAGTGGTCAGGAATGAATGCAAGCATTACTGATAGAATAGGGCTATTATATGTATAATGTAAATGCATTGCTAATGATTTGACTATAGGAATGCATTGAAAATCAGGAAGAAAGGGATTGTCAGTGGTCAGGAATGAATGCAAGCATTACTGATAGAATAGGGCTATTATATGTATAATGGAAATACATTGCTAATGATTTTACTATAGGAATGCATTGAAAATCAGGAAGAAAGGGATTGTCAGTGGTCAGGAATAAATGCAAGCATTACTGATAGAATAGGGCTGTTATATGTATAATGGAAATACATTGCTAATGATTTTACTATAGGAATGCATTGAAAATCAGGAAGAAAGGGATTGTCAGTGGTCAGGAATGAATGCAAGCATTACTGATAGAATAGGGCTATTATATGTATAATGGAAATGCATTGCTAATGATTTTACTATAGGAATGCATTGAAAGCAGGGAGAGATGGATTGTCAGTGGTCAGGAATGAATGCAAGCATTACTGATAGAATAGGGCTATATGTATAATGGAAATGCATCGCTAATGATTTTACTATAGGAATGCATTGAAAATCAGGAAGAAAGGGATTGTCAGTGGTCAGGAATGAATGCGAGCATTACTGATAGAATAGGGCTATTATATGTATAATGTAAATGCATTGCTAATGATTTTACTATAGGAATGCATTGAAAATCAGGAAGAAAAGGATTGTCAGTGGTCAGGAATGAATGCAAGCATTACTGATAGAATAGGGCTATTATATGTATAATGGAAATGCATTGCTAATGATTTTACTATAGGAATGCATTGAAAATCAGGAAGAAAGGGATTGTCAGTGGTCAGGAATGAATGCAAGCATTACTGATAGAATAAGGCTATTATATGTATAATGGAAATACATTGCTAATGATTTTACTATAGGAATGCATTGAAAATCAGGAAGAAAGGGATTGTCAGTGGTCAGGAATGAATGCAAGCATTACTGATAGAATAGGGCTATTATATGTATAATGGAAATACATTGCTAATGATTTTACTATAGGAATGCATTGGAAATCAGGAAGAAAGGGATTGTCAGTGGTCAGGAATGAATGCAAGCATTACTGATAGAATAGGGCTATATGTATAATGGAAATGCATCGCTAATGATTTTACTATAGGAATGCATTGAAAATCAGGAAGAAAGGGATTGTCAGTGGTCAGGAATGAATGCGAGCATTACTGATAGAATAGGGCTATTATATGTATAATGTAAATGCATTGCTAATGATTTTACTATAGGAATGCATTGAAAATCAGGAAGAAAAGGATTGTCAGTGGTCAGGAATGAATGCAAGCATTACTGATAGAATAGGGCTATTATATGTATAATGGAAATGCATTGCTAATGATTTTACTATAGGAATGCATTGAAAATCAGGAAGAAAGGGATTGTCAGTGGTCAGGAATGAATGCAAGCATTACTGATAGAATAAGGCTATTATATGTATAATGGAAATACATTGCTAATGATTTTACTATAGGAATGCATTGAAAATCAGGAAGAAAGGGATTGTCAGTGGTCAGGAATGAATGCAAGCATTACTGATAGAATAGGGCTATTATATGTATAATGGAAATACATTGCTAATGATTTTACTATAGGAATGCATTGGAAATCAGGAAGAAAGGGATTGTCAGTGGTCAGGAATGAATGCAAGCATTACTGATAGAATAGGGCTATTATATGTATAATGGAAATGCATTGCTAATGATTTTACTATAGGAATGCATTGGAAATCAGGAAGAACGGGATTGTCAGTGGTCAGGAATGAATGCAAGCATTACTGATAGAATAGGGCTATTATATGTATAATGGAAATGCATTGCTAATGATTTTACTATAGGAATGCATTGAAAATCAGGAATAGAAGTGATTAAAATGTGGAGAAAGAGAAGAAAGAAAAAAAAAGCAATAATTTTAAAGAGACTTAAAAGATGAGGAGATGCAACTATCGAAGCCAGACGATAAAAAAAGGAATCACCAGAAATTGGAATACGATACTGAAGACTGAGAAGAAAATAGTCCCCGTCCGTCTTCCGTGTAACTTATGCTTTCCGTTTAACTCGCTTATCTCGTCGCAATCGCTTCGTCAGTTTTACTAGCATTATATTTCCCACTGACCCCGCCAAGGCCCCGATGCCCGAATGCGTGAACATCAGACCTTAAATTCATCATCTCCTTATTGGCTTCAATTTTGATGGTCATCGTTATAGCTATTGGCTCAAGTAAAGCCGTTTTATAACCAAAGAATTGGACGGGTAGGGTCCAGTTGTCGTACAACGTTATTGTTATTTAGCGATGTAGCGATCTTGTTGATCCGTGTCGCCATCTTTTGTTTTCTTCTCTCGTTTCGTTTCCTTTTTCTTCCTCTAACGACGCTTTCGTCTTAAAAAGTTCCTTGTTATATCCTTTTCTTTTTCACCTCCAGTCGCCTAATTTCTACTTTATGATGATATTTTTTCATCTTTTTCTTTTTTTAATCTTTTTCTGTTTCACTTTATTTTCTTTTACATCTTGCGGCCAATTTATTCTTCCAGACGTTTTGTTTATTTGTCACTTCTTCTTCTTCTTCTTCTTCTTCTTCTTCTTCTTCTTCTTCTTCTTCTTCTTCTTCTTCTTCTTCTTCTTCTTCTTCTTCTTCTCCTCCTCCTCCTACTACTACTACTACTTCTTCTTCATAGAGATAGATAGATAGATAGATAGATAGATAGTAGATAGATAGATAGATAGATAGATAGATAGAAAACAGACGGGAATAGGTAGATAGAGAGATAGAGAGAGAGAGAGAAAGAAAACATACGGAAATAGATAGATAGATAGATACATACATACATAGATAAAAACAGACGGATATATATATTTATATATATATATATATATATATATATATATATATATATATATATAGAGAGAGAGAGAGAGAGAGAGAGAGAGAGATAGATAGATAGATAGATAGATAGATAGATAATGAACAGACTCAGACCGACAGTCAGACAGACAGACAGATAGATAGATAGCTAGCTAGCTAGCTAGCTAGATAGATAGATAGATAGATAGATAGAAATAGACTGAAATAGCTAGCTAGCTAGCGAGCTAGCTATCTAGATATGAAAAGATTGGGTGAGGTCTCGAGAGAGAGAGAGAGAGAAAGGGGGAGAGAAATAAACAGACGGAGATAGATAGATAGATAGATACATAGTTTGATAGATAGATAGATACATAGTTAGATAGATAGATAGACAGATAGATAGATAGATAGATAGATAGATAGATAGATAGATAGATAGATAGATAATGAACAGACTCAGACCGACAGTCAGTCAGATAGATAGATAGATAGATAGATAGATAGATAGATAGATAGATAGATAGATAGATAGAAATAGACTGAAATAGCTAGCTAGCTAGCGAGCTAGCTATCTAGATATGAAAAGATTGGGTGAGGTCGAGAGAGAGAGAGAGAGAGATAGAGAGAGAGAGAGAGAAAGAGGGAGAGAAATAAACAGACGGAGATAGATAGATAGATAGATACATAGTTTGATAGATAGATAGATACATAGTTTGATAGATAGATACATAGTTTGATAGATAGATAGATAGATAGATAGATAGATAGATAGATAGATAAGAACCTACATAAATAGAAAGATAGATATGAAGTGACTGAGATATTTAATTCTCACATTTTTATAGTATTTCGTCTTCTTCTTCTTCTTCTTCTTCTTCTTCTTCCCTTCCATCTTTTCTTATTTCTGTCCTCACCCCTCTCCTCTGCTTCCTCCTTCTCGCATTTTCCCCCTCATCTTAGTCACTGTTTCCCCCTTTTCTTTTCTTCGTCCTCACCATTCCTTCTCCTCCCCTTCTCCATCCTTTTCTTCTTTTACTCAGTCTTCTTCACCTTCTTCTTTTTATCCGCATTACGTCATTCTGTTTTCGTTGCTGCCAGGATCCTTTAAAATAACGTTAATGACGCCTCATTTAAAAAAAAAAAATACAACGAGGAAGGCAATAAAGCTACTGAGACGCAAAGGAATATTTAATGATAGGGATTACTACGAAGCTCTTATTATGGAAATTTGTTGACCCACTGTTTACGACACCGAAGACGTAGGTTGCATCGGGACCTACCGTACATACTTGCGTATAAGACGACTTCGTCTGTGCCGCGATACAAGTGATCTTACCACAGTCGGAGTTGTTTACATGATATAGGTTAACGTCCTTACAGTTGTTTTATTATCCAATCCCGGAATTGAGAAAAAAAAAGGGATTTTTTAGATGGGGGGGTTCAGGGTTATTTAGCAGGTGTCAGAATGAGTTGAATGTCAGCAGAGGTGTGGGCCGTCGACCCAAGGTCAAAGAGTGATCTGATATTGATTTTTCTTTCAGTCATTCTCGGCAGGGTCAGGGCTAGGGCTAGGGCTAGGGCTTCATTCTTCTTCTGTATGCTGCGTCCTTTCAGGAGGTGGGCGAACATGGATCTCCACAACTTCCTACCCTTTGTAACTCTTAATAAGTTTTGCCTTTTCACCGTCCCTCCCAGGAACTTTTCTGCGATCCATTTACGCAAGGCCGTTGACGAGGAGGCTAATGGTGATTCCTTGCCTAACCTCTTAAATTCAGAATGTTAAATTCTCGAGATTTCTCCCACTTTGTGTTCTAGGAATAACTCTTTCTGATTCTAAGTTCTACAGAGCAGTAGTTCGTGGGAAGAAGCTGGTCGAAAAGTTCTTTCGATGAACCACTGCTCTGTGGAAGCGACTCCCAAGAGGATCCTTTCCCGATCACTATAATCTTAACCTGTTCAATTCTAAGGTTAACCGTTATCTTCCCCACATACCTGCATCGACCAACTTCTGCATATGAACCACTGCTCTGTGGAACCGACTCCCAAGAGGATGTTTCCCTCATCACTACAATCTTAACCTATTAAAGTCTAAGGTTAACCGTTATCTTCCCCACATACCTGTATCGACCAGCTTCTTCATACGAACCATTGCTCTGTGGAACCGACTCCCAAGAGGATGTTTCCCCGATCACTATAATCTTAACCTATTAAAGTCTAGGATTAACCGTTATCTTCCCCACATACCTGCATCGACCAGCTTCTTCATAAGAACCACTGCTCTGTGGAACTGACTCCCAAGAGGATGTTTCCCTCATCACTACAATCTTAACCTATTAAAGTCTAAGGTTAACCGTTATCTTCCCCACATAACTGCATCGACCAGCTTCTTCATAAGAACCACTGCTCTGTGGAACTGACTCCCAAGAGGATGTTTCCCTCATCACTACAATCTTAACCTATTAAAGTCTAAGGTTAACCGTTATCTTCCCCACATTACTGCATCGACCAGCTTCTTCATAAGAACCACTGCTCTGTGGAACTGACTCCCAAGAGGATGTTTCCCTCATCACTACAATCTTAACCTATTAAAGTCTAAGGTTAACCGTTATCTTCCCCACATACCTGCTTAGACCAGCTTTTTCATACGAGCCACTGCTCTGTGGAACCTACTCCCAAGAGGATGTTTTCCCGATTACTTAATCTGAACCTGTTTAAATCTAGGGTTAATCTTTAACTTCTTCTATAATCACAATCTACCTCTTAATATAAACCTCTTCCTCGAGTGGGCCCCCAGTGAAACTTACTGTAAAATTAAAAATATGCTGTATCTTCTCAGGACGTAGACAATGGTGCCCCTCCACAATTTCCTGTCTTTTATATCTCTGCCTACATTTTGTCTTTGTTATTTCTACTAAATCCTATTTCTTCATCCATTTATTTACGTTCATCAAGTACGTCCGGCGCTGTTTCCCTTTGAATATCTTGACCTCAAATTGTCCTTTGAGTCTCAGATTTTCCAAGCCCTCCTTCCTCATTAATGTCAACTAGAAAGTGTCAACTAACTCTTCCTGATGTTAATTATATGTTTTCTTTTTGTTTGCATTTCTTCTAAAACCCCGTCGTTAGGCATATAACGGTATCCACAGCACCCTTCTTAAGAACCACTTTGGTGTTGCTTCAAGTCTCTTTCCTCATCTGTAAGGACATTGTCCAGCATTCACTACCATATAGGAGGACTGATATTACATAAGAGACCAGTACTATTTTATTTGTTTCTGTTGCTTCAACTCTTTTCCAGCATTCACTGCCATATAGAATAACTGATATTACATAACAGTTTAGAAATCTTTTCTTTGTTTCTGTTGCTTCAAGTCTCTTCTTCATCTGTGAGGAGATTGTCCGGCAATCACTACCTTATAGGACTGATATTACATAACATTTCAGTACTCTTTTCTTTGTTTCTGTTGCTTGAAATTTCTTCTTCATCTGTGAGGAGACTGTCCAGCAATCATTGCCATTTAGGTGGACTGATATTACATAACAGTTCAGTAATCTTTTCTTTGATTCTGTTGCTTCAAATCTCTTCTTCATCTGTGAGGAGATTGTCCAGCATTCACTGCCATATAGGAGGACTGATATTACATAACAGTTCAGTACTCTTTTCTTTGTTTCTCTTCCTTCAAGTCTCTTCTTCATCTGTGAGGAGATTGTCCAGCATTCACTGCCATATAGGAGGACTGATATTACATAACAGTTCAGTACTCTTTTCTTTGTTTCTCTTCCTTCAAGTCTCTTCTTCATCTGTGAGGAGATTGTCCAGCAATCATTGCCATATAGGTGGACTGATATTACGTAACAGTTCAGTAATCTTTTCTTTGTTTCTCTTGCTTCAAGTCTCTTCTTCATCTGTAAGGAGATTGTCCAGCATTCACTGCCATATAGGAGGACTGATATTACATAACAGCTCAGTACTCTTTTCTTTGTTTCTGTTGCTTCAAATCTCTTCTTCATCTGTGAGGAGATTGTCCAGCAATCATTGCCATATAGGAGGACTGATATTACATAACAGTTCAGTAATCTTTTCTTTGATTCTGTTGCTTCAAATCTCTTCTTCATCTGTGAGGAGATTGTCCTGCATTTACTGCCATATAGCGAGAGTTGATATCGTATAGCATTTGAATACGCCTCCCATTGTTTCAAACGAAATACCATTTTTTCCTTTTTCTTTGTTTTATTTTCCTTCTTTTTTCAAAATATCTTGCTAGTTGTTCTTTCTATCGTCTTGTTCTTTCTTTACTCTTTCTTCCTTTTTCTTCTTCATAGATTCTTTCTTTCTTTCTTTTTTCTTTCTTCTATTATTTCCTCTTTTTTCGTATGATATTAGAGTTTCTTGACTCCATCACTCACTCTCTTTCTTTCTTTCTTTCTTTCTTTCTGTTACATCTTGTCTATTCTACCTTTCTTTCTTCTCGGCTTCGCTTAATTATCATTCGTTTTCTTATCGTGTCATTTTCTCTTTCTTTTTTTCTCATTTTCCCATTCTTTTGGAAAACATATCTCTCTTTCATTGTCTCTTTCTTTCTTTCTTCCTTTCTTTCTTTCTTTCATTCATTCTTTTGTTCTTTATTTACTTCTTACTCTCATTCATTCTTACTTTCGTTCTTGCCTTCTTTTGTCCTTTATTATTTCTTTCTTTCTTTCCTCCTTTTTTCTTTCATGCATTCTGTTTTACTTTCTTTCTTTCTTTTTTTTCTTGCTGTCTTTTGTGCATTCTTTTTTCTTTCTTTCGTTCTTTTCTTCTTACTGTCGTACTGTATTTTTTGTTCTTTCTTTCTATCAATCTTTCGTTTTCTTTTTTCTTTCTTTTCTTTTCTTTCTTTCTTTTGTTCTTTCTTTTGTTCTTTATTTATTTCTTATTTTCGTTCTTTCTTTCTTTCTTGCTTTGTTTTGTCATTTTTGTGTTTTCTTTCGTTCTTTCTTTCTTACTTTCGTCTTTTTTTCTTTCATGCATTCTTTTTGCTTTTGTCTTTTCTTTCTTTCTTTCTTTCTTTCTTTCTTTCTTTCTAGATAAATAACCTTCGCTCCTCTCTTTCTTTCCTTGTTTCTTTCTTTCTTTCTAGATAAATAACCTTCCCGCCTCTCTTTCTTTTTTCTTTCTTTCTTTCTTTCTTTCTTTCTTTCTTTCTTTCTTTCTTTCTTTCGTGCTTTCTTTCGTCTTTTTTTCTTTCATGCATTCTTTTTGCTTTTGTCTTTTCTTTCTTTCTTTCTTTCTTTCTTTCTTTCTTTCTAGATAAATAACCTTCGCTCCTCTCTTTCTTTCTTTCTTTCTTTCTTTCTTTCTTTCTTTCTTTCTTTCTTTCTTTCTAGATAAATAACCTTCGCTCCTCTCTTTCTTTCTTTCTTTCTTTCTAGATAAATAACCTTCCCGCCTCTCTTTCTTTTTTCTTTCTTTCTTTCTTTCTTTCTTTCTTTCTTTCTTTCTTTCTTTCTTTCTTTCGTGCTTTCTTTCGTCTTTTTTTCTTTCATGCATTCTTTTTGCTTTTGTCTTTTCTTTCTTTCTTTCTTTCTTTCTTTCTTTCTTTCTTTCTTTCTAGATAAATAACCTTCGCTCCTCTCTTTCTTTCCTTGTTTCTTTCTTTCTCTCTAGATAAATAACCTTCCCGCCTCTCTTTCTTTTTTCTTTCTTTCTTTCTTTCTTTCTTTCTTTCTTTCGTGCTTTCTTTCGTCTTTTTTTCTTTCATGCATTCTTTTTGCTTTTGTCTTTTCTTTCTTTCTTTCTTTCTTTCTTTCTTTCTTTCTTTCTTTCTTTCTTTCTTTCTTTCTTTCTAGATAAATAACCTTCGCTCCTCTCCTTGTTTCTTTCTTTCTTTCTTTCTAGATAAATAACCTTCCCTCCTCTCTTTCTTTCTTTCTTTCTTTCTTTCTTTCTTTCTTTCTTTCAGATTGACAGCACACTCCTTACTATTTCCACAGCAATTTCTTGCTTCCACATTCACTATTTTCTTTCTTTCATTCTTTTCTCTATCTCCCTTTCTCTCTCCTCCTTTATATATCTTTCTCTCTCTCTCTTCTTTCTTCTCTCCCTCCTCTCCTCAAACTTTTACACATGTCCCCTCAACGTTGCCAATTGTTCTTGCTCTCCCCAGTGTGCTCGTTCCCCGGCACTTTGATCCCGACGCTCCCCATTTGACTCTCTTCCCAAGGCGCGCGCCTGCGCAGTGCCATAAATTGCGTTTTATACAGCGGTGTCTCATCA
>OZ038519.1:27848770-27851270 GCA_964036315.1 Acanthosepion esculentum | reverse complement strand
TTCATAAGTCAGACGAATAAAGATTATAGCGTTTTCTTGTATCTTCTCATATGTTTGTATATTTTAATTTAAGAGTACGCAAATTAGAAAATAATTCTGAATGAGACAATAATTTGAGGTACAAATTACATAATTTCCTATAAGTTTTTATCTTAGTTTACAGATCCCGACAGCTATTAAGGAGATATAATTAAATATACTTTAATGTTTTAAAATATTATTCAGTATTATTATTATTATCTAGGTAATAAGCATTATAGCATATACATAATATTATAACAATATCTAACACAGAGATGGATAAAACATAGATAGATAGATAGATAAAATAGATATACAGCCTGAGATAAATAGATAGACAGACAGACATATGTATAAAATACAAATAATACCATTTCCTATAAGTTATAATATTCGATTAATATATTTTCGATTAGTACGTATCTTTTAATGTACACATTAGCCAGACTAGTCAAGGGATTCATATATATATATATATATATATATATATATATATATATATATATATATATATATTATTAACATATTTTTATTATAAGAAATTATAATAAAAACAATTTAAATGGCTACACAAAAGCTTTCATGTTACAATAGTATGATTGTATTTCTTCAGGCGATGGTTGGTAACTGATGATAAAAATGATATTTTTTTCAACTCATTTAAAAAAAAAAAACAAATTTTAAAAAAACGTTTTTCTAAAAAAATCAACATGATTTTTTTAAAAAATCGTTTTTCTAAAAAATCATTTTAAAAAAAATTGTTTTTCTGATAAATCATTTTTAAAAAATGACGATACTAGCTCTCGTGTTATCTCTAATAAAAGTCAAACTGTAGATCTGTTTTTGAAAATTTAATTTGAACAAACAAAGAAATAAAAAAGGCAGAGTGAAACTATCCAGACGAAAGCCTTACTAAAATCACAATACTGAGGAAGGTGCTGGAAAAAAAAAGATGAGATTCGCTCTCATTTTATTTCTAATAAAAACGAGCAGGTAGACCAGTTTGTGAAAATGTAATTTAGACAAATAATAATGGCAGAGTGAAAAAATCCAGACAACAGCATTACTAAAATTCCAATACTGAGGAAGGTGCTGGGGCAGTGCTGAGACTCGCCCTCATTTGATATGTAACGAAAGTCATCAAGTACATCTTTTGAGAAAATTTAAAGACAATGCTAATAAAAGCTAACAGGTAAGCATAGATAGATAGATAGATAGATAGATAGTTAGATAGATATATAGATAGATATTAAGAGACCAGGAGATAGATAGATAGATAGATAGATAGATAGATAGATAGATAGATAGATAGATAGAGACCGGGAGATAGATAGATAGATAGATAGATATTATAGACCAGGAGATAGATAGATAGATAGATAGATAGATAGATAGATAGATAGATAGATAGATAGATAGATAGATAGATATTAAGAGACCAGAGGTAGAACAATCTAAACCCGGTGGACGAAATAAAGGGTTCAGTTCGAAATTCCATTCACCTGAAGAAAGCAGGAACGTACAACTGCCGAAACGTCGTGAGGACAACCGTCCGACCAATGCAAGTAGTGTAAATAATTACAATACGTCCTCTCAGAAATACAGACATATCCTGAAGTAGGCCGGGGCGTACTACGGCCGAAACGTCGTGAATATGACAATAAAGATGAGGACCACAATCCCAACAATGTTAATAGTGTAATTAATTACAGTACCTCATCTCAGAAATATAGACATATACTGAAGAAGTCCGGAGCGTCCAATGGCAGAAACATCGTGAATATAGTAACTAATTTGATGACAACAGACCGAACAATACCTCATCTAAGAAATATAGGCTGATCCTGAAGAAGGCCGGAGCGTACAACAACCGAAAAGTAACGAATATGACTTTAAAGATGTGGACAGTAGTTCAAACAATGTAAATAGCGGAAATTAAACAATCACCTGAAGAAGGCAGGAACGTACAACTGCCGAAACGTCACGAGGACCACAGTCCGAACAATGCAAATAGGGTAAATAATTAAATACCTCATCTCAGAAATATAGACAGATCCTGAAGAAGGCGGGAGCGTACTACGGCCGAAACGTCGTGAATATGACAATAAAGATGTGGACAACAATCCCAAAACTGTAAATAGTGTAAATAATTACAATGCCTCATCTCAGAAATATAGACGGACCCTGAAAAAGGCCGGAGCATACAACGGCCGAAACGTCGGAAATACAGACAGAGACGTCACCGAGTTAGGGCACTTGCCAAATAATGAAGAAGCGTAGCCATCCGGTAGACGACGGCTTACTGAAACCAGCTAGAATACTGGGGAGAGTTCTGCAGGTCTAGCTTGTTGTCACTTGATCTCAACTAAAAGCCAATCGCGTACGGGCGTCAAACGTTAATGAGCTCGTAAAACACGGGGCGGCGCTTCTCCGTTTTCAGACGACTACTTCGCCGAGTATACAGCAATTAAGTCATTTT
>OZ038519.1:27836270-27843770 GCA_964036315.1 Acanthosepion esculentum | reverse complement strand
TAATAAATAAACGGGACGTCTACTCCAATATGGCCATCCACTAAATAATTAAAGTTATAAAATTTGTCAGATTAATAAATAAAAAATGCATTACTTAAAACACACACACACACACACACACACACACACATTCATATATACAGTGCTGTTCGATAAAAGTGACTCACCTGATTTTTTTTTTTACTAAAGTTTAGCTAAATTCAAAGGATAAAACGATCTAAAAATCCGAAGAAGAAGCTTTGAAAGCTCTTTGAATTTAGCAGTAAGTACTGTCAAGGATCCGTTCAGTATAATGTTCTGGGGATGCTTTTCTTTTCATGGAACTGGTTTCTTAAAACCTATTGAAAAGACCCCCAGGAGCGAGCAGTACAAGAGAATTTTAGAGTCTTGTCTGCACCCTTCTGCTGAAAGGGTGCAAATCGACCCCACCAAGCTCATTTTTATGCAGGATAATGCCCCCTGTCACAAATCAAAATTGATGAAGGAATACTTTGATGAGAAACAGGTGAGTTTTATGACATGGCCGCCCCAATCTCCTGACAACTTATGGAGCATTATAAAGTACAGGCTCTCGAGAAAGCAGTTGGGCAACAAAGAGGATTTGATTATGAATTTCATATCCAAATGGAATGCAATGCTTGTAGATGAGATTTGCCAGAACCTGATCAAGTCAATGCCAAAATGGTTTGAAAAGGTTATTCACAATAAAGGAGGACCCATAGATTATTAAATATTTCGAACTATATTACCGATTATAAACAAATTAAACCTCTATTATTCTTTATTTAAAGCTGTTCGGTTATGTTTCTATTGATTACTAGTTGCAGGAAATAAGTAAGTCACTTTTTTGGCACAGAGTTTTTTTTCCCTAAATTTCATTTATATCCAAAATTATAATTATCAATAGAATACCTTAGGGTGAGTAAACTTTTTTACTAGGTGGTCAGGAAGGGGTCTTTATATTAATAAGATTAAAAATTAGTTTGACTCCAAAAAACAATAGGCGAAAAAATTTTAAGTAAAAAAATCAGGTGAGTCACTTTTATCGAACAGCACTATATATATATATATATATATATATATATATATATATATATATATATATATATATATATATATGACGTGATATTACCACCCAGTTGGTGGTCAGTTTAAGATATAGGTCAGTGTCCACTTTCGGCGCACGTGAGGAAAGGGGAGCATGATGGTGAAATGTCATTAGAGCTTTACTTTCCGGTGTTTTTGAGCACAATGGGAGTCAGAAAGGGTCACTTTATATTCAGCATCCGATTGCGCCGAGGTGGGCGGCGGCTGGGAAGTGACGGTCTTCGGGGGTCAAGGGAAATTTAAAGTAGTTAAAGACTGGTCGAAGCAGGGCGGCGTGATGAAATTGCGAAAAGTAAGTGGAGAAGCAAAGTAAAGTGGAAGGAAGGAGGGTGGGAAGGAAGGAAGGAAGGGAGGAAGGAAAGGAAAGTGGAGGGAAGGAAGACAGGAAGGAAGGAGGGAAGGAAGGAAAAGAGAAAGAAAGAAGGTAAGAAGGCAAGGAAAGTGGACGGAAGGAAGACAGGAAGGAAGGAGGGAAGGAAGGAAAAGAGAAGGAAGGAAGGAAGGAAGGAAGGGAGGGAGGAAGGAAAGGAAAGTGGAGGGAAGGAAGACAGGAAGGAAGGAGGGAAGGAAGGAAAAGAGAAGGAAAGAAGGAAGGAAGGGAGGAAGGCAAGGAAAGTGGACGGAAGGAAGACAGGAGGGAAGGAAGGAAGGAAGGAAGGGAGGAATGAAAGGAAAGTGGAGGGAAGGAAGACAGGAAGGAAGAAGGGAAGGAAGGAAAAGAGAAGGAAAGAAGGAAGGAAGGGAGGAAGTCAAGGAAAGTGGAGGGAAGGAAGACAAGAAGGAAGGAGGGTTAAGAAGGACGGAAGGAAGGAAGAGAGATGGAAGGAAGGAACGAAGGACGGACGGACGGAAGAAGGAAAGAAGGAAGGAACGGAGGAGAGAAGGAAGGGAGGTTGGGAGGAAAGAAGGGAGGAAGGAGAGAGGCGCGGTGTCAAAAGGTAGAGTAGGGAAAGAGGCCGAAAGAAGACATGAAAAATAAATAAAGTAGGAAGAAGGGGAAAAATGATGTCAAAGAAAACAAGTGAAGATTGTAATAAATAAAAGTCAGTTATAGAGCGTGGCCGAGGGTTTGTACGCAGTGTTTACCGCCGATATAAACATGACGTGCAATGGATTCACTGCCTGGAGAGTCGGTATAGTGACCAAGGCAAGGAAGGAAGGAAGCAAGGAAGGAAGGAAGCAAGGAAGGAAGGAAGGAATCGAAAAGGTTCAAGCAAATTGATTAAAGCCAAAAATAAAGAAAGAAAAGAAAAGAAGAAAGAAAGAAAGAAAGAGAAGAAGAAAGAAAGAAAGAAGCAAAGAGAAGAAGAAAGAAAGAAACAAAGAAAGAAGGAATATGAAGCGAACGAGAGATAGGAGGAAGAAAGAAGGAAGAAAAAAAGGAAAGAAAGATGTTGTTAAAAAGGACAAGTGAGGAGGAAGGCAGATGAAATAAAAAGGAGAAATGTTATTAAACACAGAAAATAAGAAAAGGAAAGAAAGAAAAAAATTAGACGTGCGAATATTAAATAAACGAGAAATTCATAGAAAAAGAAGAAGAAGAAGAAAAGAAGAAGAAGAAAAGAAGAAGTATTGAATAACAAGAAGAGAGACAAGAAGGAGGAGGAGGAATAGAAGACGAAGAAGGAAGAAGGAATAAAAGAAGAAGGAATGGAAGAAGAAGAAGAAGAAGAAGAAGAAAAAGAAGAAGTATTAAATAACAAGAAGAGAGAAGGAATAGAAGAATAAAAAAGAGAAAGACAACAAGAAGAAGAACAGAGCAACAAGAAGAGAGACACGAAGAAAAAGAAAAAGAAGAAAAAACGGCAAAAAGAAGGAATGGAATAACAAGAGTCAAGAAGCAGTCGATAAAGAAGAAGATGGAATAGAAGAAGAAGAAGAAGATGATGATGATGATGAAGAAGAAGGAGGAGGCGGAGGAGGAGGAGGTTGTGAAGAAGAAGAAGAAGAAGAAGAAGAAGAAGAAGAAGAAGAAGAAGAAGAAGAAGAAGAAGAAGAAATAGAAGGAAGACAAAGATGAAGAAATATGAAAGGAACGAGTAATATCATTAAAAAGAATACCAGAAGGAAGGAAAGAAGGAAGAAAGGAATGAAACGATGAGTGAAGGAAAGAACGGGTAAGGGATTCAAAACGAGATCAGAGAACAAAAATCATGAAATGAATGAAGCATTTCATTAGAAATAAAAGAAGAAAAACGGAGAAAGGAAGAACGAAAAACGTAGGAGGTAGAAAGAAGTAATTAATATTAAATAAACGAATAATGATGTTGAAAAGAGGAGAGAGAATAAAAGAATATTAAAAGAAAGAGAAATGTTATTAAAGAAAATAAAGAAAAAGAGAGACAAGTCGAAAGGAAGACAAAAGAAGGGAAGAAGAAAAGAGGAATGGATGAAGAAAGAAATAAGGTAAGAAAAAGACATGAAGAAGAGAAGAGAAGAAGAAGAAAAGAAGAAGCGATGAAGAAACGAGTGGATGAAAAAAAGAAGAAAGGAAGAAGAAAAAGGGATGAAAAAAAAAAACGAATGGAAGAAAAAAGAAGAAGGCATGAAGAAAAGAAGAATGGAAGAAGAACAGTAGAAGGGAAGAAAAGAAGGGAACGAAGATATGAAGAAAAGAAGAAGGAAGGAAGAAGAAAAAAGAAGGCAAGAAGAAGGGAAAAGAAGAATGAAGGGATAAAGAAGAAAGAAGGGAAGGAGAAAAGAAGAAGTGAAGACGTGGAAAGAAGGGATGAAGAAAAAAGAAGGAAGAAGAAAAGAATAAGGGAAGAAGACAAAAGAAGTGATGAAGAAAAGGTGAATGGAAAACGAAAAGAAGGGAAAAAGAAGTAGAGACGAAGAAAAAAGGAGAAATGGATAGAAGAAGAAGAAGAAGAAGAAGAAGAAGAAGAAGAAGAAAAAGAAGAAGAAAAAGAAGAAGAAGAAGAAGAAGAAGAAGAAGAAGAAAAAGAAGAAGAAGAAAAAAAAGAAGAAGAAGATGAAGAAGAAAAAAAAGAAAAAGAAGAAGAAGAAGAAGAAGAAGAAGAAAAAGAAGAAGAAAAAGAAGAAGAAGAAGAAGAAGAAAAAGAAGAAGAAGAAGAAGAAGAAGAAGAAAAAGAAGAAGAAGAAGAAGAAGAAGAAAAAAAAGAAGAAGAAAAAGAAGAAGAAGAAGAAGAAAAAGAAGGAGAAGAAGAAGAAGAAGAAGAAGAAGAAGAAGAAGTAGAAGAAGAAGAAGAAGAAAAAGAAGAAGAAGAAGAAGAAGAAAAAGAAGAAGAAAAAGAAGAAGAAGAAGAAGAAGAAGAAGAAGAAAAAGAAGAAGAAGAAGAAGAAAAAGAAGAAGAAAAAGAAGAAGAAGAAGAAGAAGAAGAAGAAGAAGAAAAAGAAGAAGAAAAAGAAGAAGTAGAAGAAGAAGAAGAAGAAAAAGAAGAAGAAGAAGAAGAAAAAGAAGAAGAAGAAGAAGAAGAAGAAAAAGAAGAAGAAGAAGAAGAAAAAGAAGAAGAAGAAAAGAAGGGAAGGCGAAAAGAAGAAGGTTAGAAAAAAGCAGAGATGCAGAAAAGAAGGAAAGACGAAAAAAAGAAGTGAAGAAGAAAGGAAGAAAAAAGAAGTGATGACGAAAAGAAGGAAGTAAGAATAAAGGAGGAAGAAAAGAAGAAGGGAAAAATAAGGAAGAAGGGATGAAGAAGAATGAAGGGGTGCTGGAAAGAAGTAGGGAAGAAGAAAAGAAGGTTGAAGACAAAATGAAGAAAGAAGAAAAGAATAAGGGAAGAAGAAAAAAGAAGAGATGAAGAAAAGAAAAATAGAAGATGAATAGAAAAGAAAAAGAATAGAAGAAGGGTTGAATAAAAGAAGAAGAAACGAAGAAAAAAGAAGGGATAAATAAAAGGAAGAGGGATGAAGAAAAAAGAAAGAATGAAGAAAAGAAGGAGATAAGAAGAAGGAGAGATGAAGAAAAGAGAAAGTAGGAAGGAAAGAAGAAGGGAAGAAAAAAGCAGGGATGAAGAAAAGAAAGGAAGAAGAAAAAAGAAGTGAAGAAGAAAAGAAGAAGGGGAAAATTAAAAACGAAGTAAAAAGGGAGGTATGAATAAATGAAGAAGGGTTGAAGAAAAGAAAAAGGGGAGAAGAAGGAATAATGAAGAAAAGAGAAGATATGAAGAAAAGAAGAAGGGGGAGAAAAAAAAGCAGAGGATGAAGAAAATAAAGGAAGAAGAATAAAGAAGAGAAGAGGAAAGAAAGAAAAAAGAAAGGAAGAAGAAAGAAGAAGGGAAGAAGAAAAATGAAGAGATGAAAAAAAAAGAAGAATGGAAGAAGAAAAAGAAGAAAGGGAAATTAGAAACGAATGAAAAAGAATGGGATAAATAAAAGAAGAGGAGACGAAGAAGAAAATAGGAGGGAAGAAGAAAAGAAGAAGGAAAGAAGAAAAGACGGACGAAGCATAGCCATATAAAAGGAACAGGAAACCTCATCAAGAATAAAACGTAAATGATACAGAAGAATTGTAATATTAAATTCGTTAAAAACAAAGAAAAAAGAACGAATATTAAATACTAAATTTTCAAGAAAGAAAGAAAGCATTAGCTTTGAACAGAGAAGGAAAAAAAAGAAAGAAAATGCAAAAAAACAAAAGAAAGAATGAAAAAGAAAAAGAAAGTATGAAAAAGAAGATAAAAGAAAGCAAAAAAAAAAAAGATATGGCAAAACAGAAATCAAGTGAAAAAAGGAAATAGAGAGAGAAAGAAAGAAACTTTTTTTTTCTGTGGGAAAGTATACACGATATTCTGGCAAAATGAAAAAAATATATTAATCATCTTTGCGTACAATGGATAATGGCGAGTGGGAGGGGGCGTAGTTATTAAGGATGGCAAGAAGAGTTTGGAAAAAAAAGGGACTATATCAGTGGGGGTTGGGATTTCTGGTCATCGAGAAGGGTCTGAAATAAATAATAGCGAATGCCTCAGGCAGCGGACGATAAGAGAGTGTGGGCAGCAAACGCATCGGCTGACCCTTCCCAGGGTATCACTAACTTTATAAGAAGATTACCTTTTTTTTTATATATATATATACTAACGTTCACTCGTTAGTATATATATATATATATATATATATATATATATATATATATATATATATATATATATATATTAATTTGTATGGATATGAGTTTGTGACTCTGGGTTTCACGCTAACTCAGGGTCACAACTCATATACGTACAAATGAATATGTTAGCTCTATCACTGACATTGAGCACTTTCCAATAAGTACTGCGCATATATATATATATATATATATATATATATATATATATTGATGCATGTTTCATTAAATAATATAGAAAAGTGTGGTCAATTTATTTTACGTAAATTCTTTTCATATCGTCTGATAAGCTTAATAACATTATCATTAAACGAAGAAAAAAATCGCAATATTGATACATATTTTTTAATCTTATCTAAGCTTTCGGTTTACAAAAGCTATTATCAAAGATGACAATTACATTACAATATATTAAGCAATACACGGACAAGACAGTGATGATAGTCTGTTTCTGTTTACATGGATGATTTCCAAGCAACGATAAACACGTGCATATAAGACGCTGGAAGAGAAAATTGCACCGCAGCTCATGATGTCACACATGACCACGCGAGGGTGAAAACGAGAAGTATTAAGTATGGGAAGCCGTTGGTATAAACCAATGGCTTCTGTTACCAATTATAGGCACTTAAGAATATTTGTGGAGATTTCATAGTTCATTTTGTTCAGGTTAGGTTTCAACTGTTTTATGTATATAGCTTCAAGGATTTTTAGTTTTTGTTTATTGTTTTCATGTTTAAGTATAGTTGTGTTTTCAACAAGGATTTTCAGGAACGCGGCCAGGCATGTTGTTTTAAATGCCTAAAAATGTTAGTGTTATCATTCAAATGTAGGGTCAAGCGTCGTGAAAGAGAGTTTGTGGTGTGACCAACATAAATATTATTTAATTCGTTGTAAAATACAATCTCCCAAAGAGCACTTGAATTTGTAAACCATGTTGGTTTTTTTGCAAATCGCTAACAAGGGTTTTTTTCATTTCCATTTTCTGATGAAGCTTTAATGAAAGTGAAACATGCTAGATTGGGATACGTTTCACACTTGTTCTTTATTTTATTTCATCATATTGTCCGATTGCAATACATATCTGATCTATATTCGATCTTTAACTTATATATATATATATATATATATATATATATATATATATATATATATATATATATATATATAAAGAGAGAGACAGTGAGAGAGAGCGAATGAGAGACAGACAGGTAGAGAGGGAGAGAGGAGGCACGGTGAAGTAATAGATAGCGGCTCGAATTGAGTAATCGGAGAGCCGAGTTCAAATTCCACTCGAATCCACTACATTCGCTTACGTGCTAATA
>OZ038519.1:27778770-27833770 GCA_964036315.1 Acanthosepion esculentum | reverse complement strand
AAAAATACAGAATTAAAATACGACAAATAAAAATCTTTTAAAAAATATTATATAAGAAATCTTTTAAAAAATTGCCATGAGTTACCTCCCTTGTATAGAGGTAAAAATATTTTGAATTTACTGCATGACACGTCAATAGATATGCAGCCCCTGAAGTTGGTTTCAGATGAGAAATTAATTTGTGGACATGAAAGTATTAAGACATAGATAAATAAACAATGCATCTAAATTATTACCTTAACCTGCTTTTTATATATATATATATATATATATATATATATATATATATATATATATATATATATATATATATGTATAATAACAATTATACTGATTACGTAAAATCTATTTTATTTATTAAAATCATATATATATATGTATTTAAATATATATATATATATATATATATATATATATATATATATATATATATATATATATACATTGTTAAACCTAGAGAGCCAGACAAAATTAGACGTGACAATAACAAAGACCCCATCCTGAAATGAGAAATATTAAACAGGTTTTCCAAATATAGAGCAGGTCATAAATTTTGTCAAAACCTCCCGATCAGTGGCATTGCTGCCGGACGTAGTTTATCTTCATGCCCAGGACTAGATCCTATCAGGTGCTACCACCAAGAGTCAAAGTGGACCTGGGAACAACAGCATTTAAGAGATGGTTTTACGCTACTCAAATATAAGGTCAGGAGTGAGCTTTAACAGTACGAGCCACTTTGCGGTTATGACCACTCATCACCATTTGTGCCGGGTTAGGATTCGTTCTTTGCTGTTAATTTTCCCCTCTGAAAGGTCTCCACTGATAACTGACATCCATTAAACATGGCACGCGGCACTAGAACAGTCTACCCCAGTGAGCGAAATAAAGGGTTCAATTCGACATTCGAACCACCTGAAGAAGGCCGGAATGTACAACGGCCGAAACGTTGTAATAAATATTCCGACAAACGTAAGGACAATAGTCCGAATAATGTAAATAATGTACATAATACCGCATCTCAGAAATATAGACAAACATGTTTATGCACAAAAGCTGAGAATCATCTACCATGTATTCAACTGTGAAAGCAGAATAACATATATCACATTTTTGTTACTTCAGAGCTCTCAAGAAAATTAAATTTCAGCATTAAATGCCCCATAAGTAGTTGATATGCTGTTAAACATAGCATCCCCCATAGTTTATGTTGACTTTAAGCCTGAAAAATGCTTATGAACGTCCTTAATATTTGAAACACACATATCATTGCCTCTAGTAATTAAGTCCACACAGACATGTATATGCAAAAAAGCTGAGTATCATCTACCATGTATTCAACTGTGAAAGCAGAATAACATACTTCCACATTCCCAAGAAAATTAAATTTCTGGCATTAAATGACCCATAGAGATGTTGATATGCCAATAAACAAAATCAATCAAACAAACAACTGTTTTATGACATATAATAATCCTACATTTTCTTAAAGAAATAAAAGTGTATTTCAAATTATAACTTCAACAAAACTACAGTATAAAACACACCTATAGTAATGATGTGCCCACAAACACGTATATGCCCAAAAGCTGAATATCATCTACCATGTACTCGATTGTGAAAGCAGAACAATATATATTTTATTACTTCAAAGCTCCCAACGAAATTAAATATCGACATTAAACGACCCATAAGGAGTCGATATGCCGTCAAGCAAGCATACAAACATAGAAAACTTAATATCTGCTAATTAATGGCATCAGTTATTCATCATTTTCCGGACTATACTTAAGCTGCAACAGTTCCAATTGACCATTTTCTTTTATACATGTCTGTTGTTCAGCCGGGCACCGTACCAAGTTCATTAATCAGAACTGCTGTGATTTCCAATTTTAAAGAAGAAGAATTATTTTCCAGCGGCCAACGTCTCTCTCACAGGCGGGGTATGGCTTATCTCCCATTGTTCTGTAGGTACTGCTACGGAAAGTGCTCGGACTAACAAAAATTGATTAATTTTTACGCAAACATATATAAATCCAAAATTTAAAAATTAATCAGTTTGTCTGACGATCGCACATAGCGTGAAACTCAGGGTCACAAACTCACATCAATGCTATTATATTAGTGTTGTCCAAATGAACGAAAATTATAAACAGGGCAAATGCAGAATTAAGAACATTATTAAAAAAAATGCATAACACCAGTTGACAATAGCAAATAAATTCGATTAATTATTTATTATAAAAAATGTAAAACCTCTAACCTTATAGTTAAAAATAATAATTCACCTAGAACAAAATTAAATAGGGCAAATATTATTTACGAATTTAAATGTCCATAAAGGAATTGTTTTCCTGATCAATCAAAATTCGTAAATAATTATATAGGCCACACTACAACATCTTTGACACGCAGACTCACTCAACACCTATTTGACAATAGCTCAATTACATCTCATTTAAATATTCATGGCGACCTACCGGACACTATTCGGAACATACTTGTCGACAACACTAATATAATAGCATCATCTACATGCAAAAAAAGGCTAAAAAAAAAAATGGAAGCCTTATTAATAAAAACAAAAAAAAACAACACTTAATAATATTAACTTTGAACATGGACATAATATCTTGACCGTGTTTTGAAACAAAAAAATGAAAACATTTTATAAATCATAGATACAACAAACTATTTCTAATTTTAACAGTTGAAATATAAATCCTTGAAAATGGCTAAATGTATAGCCGAAAGCGTTCGAATAAAAAGAATATTCGGACAGTTCTTATATAATTTATCATCCGAAAAGAAAAAAAGATTATTAGATCGCATGAGCAATTGTATAAAAAACTAAATAAAAGGATCTTGTCTGTCGTTTTTAATGAAATATGCATGATAGAAGGATTGCTGCCTAAATACACAAATAGATACATACATACATATATATATATATATATATATATATATATATATATATATATATATATATATATATATATATATATATATATGAAAGTGAACATATAAGTCAACACTTAGAGGCGACAGTCTGTTTCATGCTAGATGCAATCATCGGGCCCGATTATTGCATCCAGCAGGAAACAGACTGTCGCCTCTAAGTGTTGACTTCTTTGTTCATTTTTATATTTACACACGCTCTATCTCTGATATTGAGCACTTTATCCCATAAATATACCACAGTTTAAGACTATATTTCTTCATATATATATATATGTGTGTGTGTGGGTGTGAGGGGCGCATAAAAAATGCTGCAGTAGTGTATTCGACTGTCAGGAAGCCCAATATTTTTGGCCTTGTGCCAGACTATTTTAAGTTCATTTAATTTCTAATCGTTTGCAGAGTGTCCCTTTATCAAATGAGATACTTCAAGGAGCTTATCGCCAACATCCAGTCGATCGTAGAATGTGGGTCTGGATCAGACCGTTTGTCCGACCACCCATATTCTTGTCCAGCTGCGGTATCCTGACGGCCGGTCGTCCGGCGGTCTGTTCGTCCGTACGCCCAGCCGAACTGTCCGTCTCCGCTTCCAACAGCCCGCCTGAAAGAATCCAGCCCTCTCTCTCCATTTAAGCCGGCAAACACCGTGGAATTAATACCCAAGTCATCCGAAGCTGACGATCCCTTCGCTGTTTCAAGACAAAGAAATAAATGCTGGGTAGTGACTAGACGGGATTCGGGTCGGGGGGTTACCGGTTGGAGGGTTGGGGTTAGTTAAATTGAAGACTCGATTGGGGAAAAAAAAGGAAAAAATAAATTAAAGATAAAATGAGGAAGAAGAAGAAGAAAAAGAAGAAGAAAGAAAAAACGGAGAAGAAGAAAAAAGACAAGAAGAAGACAAAGAAGAAAAAAACGGAGGAGAAAAAGAAGAAAGAAAAAACGTAGAAGAAGAAAAAGAAGAAGAAAGAAAAAAACGGAGAAGAAGAAAAAGAAGAAAAACAGAGAAGAAGAAGAAAAAGAAGAAAGAAAAAACGGAGAAGAAGAAAAAGAAGAAGAAAGAAAAAACGGAGAGGAAGAAGAAGAAAAATGAGAAGAAAGAAAAAACGGAGAAGAAGACAAAGAAGAAGAAAAAAACGGAGAAGAAGAAGAAGAAAAAGAAGAAGAAAGAAAAAACGGAGAAGAAGAAGAAAAAAACGGAGAAGAAGAAAAAAAACGGAGAAGAAGAAGAAAAAGAAGAAGAAAGAAAAAACGGAGAAGAAAAAGAAGAAGAAAGAAAAAACGTAGAAGAAGAAGAAAAAGAAGAAGAAGAAAGAAAAAACAGAGAAGAAAAAAAAACGGAGAAAAAGAAGTCGAAAAAGAAGAAGAAAGAAAAAACAGAAAAGAAGAAGAAGAAGAAGAAGAAGAAGAAGAAGAAGAAGAAGAAGAAGAAGAAGAAAGAGACAACGGAGAAAAGGAAGAAGTCGAAAAAGAAGTCGAAAAAGAAGAAAGAAAATACGGAAAAGAAGAAGAAAATGAAGGTGAAGAAGAAAAAGAAGGCGAAGAAGAACAAGAAAGAAAAGAAGGAGATGAAGAAAGCGGAGAAGAAAGAGAAAACAGTAGGAAGAAGAGGACGAAGAAGAATAAGAAAGAGAAGAAGGATAAACAGAAAACGAAGAACGAGAAGAAGAAAAAGAAGAAGAGAGTGAGAACTGTAGGAAGGAGAAGAAGGCAACAAACAAGATTAAAGAAAGGAATGAAGAAAGGAAAAATGGAGGAAAGCAAGACATAGAATAACAACAACAACATTAATAATATTTTCTTCTATCGCACTTCTCGCCTGTGGAACTCTCTTTTCATTTCCTGCTTCCTAGTCAACTTTGGTCATCAAAAATTTAAATGCAATGTCAATCGTTATCTTCTGTCTTGTTAATTCTTTTTTTTTTATTGTGCTTTCTACTTATTAAGAAATGAGTAGACGTTAGGAGAAGCAACCGGAAATATTATATATATATATATATATATATATATATATATATATATATATATATATATGTATGCAGGTGTGCAGTGAAATAGGAAAGAACACGTTAGGTAGATAATCCGGTGTTCCTTAATATTTAGCTTTATTTTCAAAAGGACAGTGCTCCATACAGATGTAGAGCTTATATTATAATAATATTTTTAGTTTTTTAAAAATATGATTCCTCCGCTACATAAGAGTTCTCATGTTTCAAAAGCGAGAGCCGAGACCCCTAACATAATTTTTTAAGTTATGAAGAGTTAAGGCGTCTGGACCCGCTTCCTTGTCAAGCGAGAATTTGGGAATAAGCTATCTTTTGGTTAGCTGGTGTTTATAACTACGGTATCATTGGAACATTTGTTGCTATGGAAACGGCTAGTTTCGGCCGTTGAAGTTTGGTGGTTTAAGGGGCTAAGAATTAAGAATTAATTTTTATCTACAGGCCAGTCCCTTTCTAAAGAAGCGTATCAAGTTACAATGTCCACATACAATATATATATATATATATATATATATATATATATATATATATAGTTTAATTCCCGGATCAGTTTCGTGGACAAGACAAATTGGTATAAAATGACATTTTATACCAATTTGTCTTGTCCACAGAATTGATCTGGGAATTTAACTGTATTGTCGACATGGAAAAAAATATCTTAGTATAAAGGAAATTTACATTAACCAGAAAAATTAAATTTGGATTTTTTAACGTAAATATAACAAAGACATTTCGATTTCATTTTTGCCTTGAAAAAGTCGGAAGACGAAACGCGTCGACAACAAACTAAGATTTTTTTCCATTTGTCATCTTATACCATATATATATATATATATATATATATATATATATATATATATATATATATATATATATATATATATATATATATATATATATATATATATATATATATATATATATATATATAAGTAATAATTAGGAGGATTTGATAAATGTAATTAAGTAATTCATCGAGTCTGAAACCTCAACAGAATGCTGTAAGCACTGTCACAGAATGCAGAAAGCACTGGACGGTTACAGAGAATCTCAGTTGGGTTCCGCCACGGAATAATGTGAGTGAGCGGCGCTATATCGAGTCTGATTTGCTACCTCTTCGTCACCGAGCCCCGTAGAACAGTTGGTAGGGTGTTCGCTTGACAACCTAACTGTCCGGGTTTCAATTCTCGGTAGTGGATGCGCACTGTTGATGAGTCCCAAATATAGGACGAAACGGCCGTCCAGTGCTTTCTGCGACAGTGCTTACAGCATTCTGTTGAGGTTTCAGACTCGATGAATTACTTAATTACATATATATATATATATATATATGGTATCCATAAAATCTCTTTATAATTTAAAAAAATATATTACAAAGACAATTGATGAGATATCTTAATCAGATTTGTTCAATGTATTCAGTGGTTATCAAAGTTCATAATCGCATTGCATTTGCGTATTTCAGGTATCCTGTTGATGAAAGGGGTACTGTTAAATGAAACGTTAACATTTCCAGACTGGTCGAGTGTAAGGGAGGGCCAAATTCCCTGGCCACATCGTTCATCAGGTACCACTCCCCTGGACATCTTTCTATGGAGTATATGTTAAAGAGATCGTGTATAGAACAAAGATACGAGACATCACTGATCTAATGCAAAAGATCAATGATGCCATTGCCACCATAGACGATGCTATGTTACAGCGAACATGGCAAAAAAAAAAACGTGTTCCGTTTTTATGTGCTTCTTGAACGTAAAGGGTCCCATATAGAGGTGGATTAAATTAGTTTAAAAAAAAAACTTTAATATCTACTTTTCATTTTGTAACAATTTCCACGTCTTTCTAAAACAATAAAATAGGGACTTACTTTTCAGTCACCCTGTATATATATATATATATATATATATATATATACAGGATATCCATAAAGTGTCTTTACAATTTAAAAATATATTACAAAGACAATTGGTGAGATTTCTTAATCAGATTTGTTTTACGTATTCAGTAGTTGTTCACCAAGTTTTTAATCACATAGAATGTGTATATTTCAGGTATCCTTTTGATGAAAGGGGTACTGTTAAAAGAACCCCTAAAAATGGCCATTCTTCAAGGAATGGCAGAATGCGTGTCATGATTTATTGAAACAAAAACGGATACGTAGACTCAGCGAAACAGGTTGCATCCAGTCATCTTTCAAGACGAACAGATAATGGCCACGTTTCTGATCCATACAGATGAAGACAATTGGTGAGATATCTTAATCAGATTTGTTTTATGTATTCAGTAACTATCAAATGTTTTAATCACATTGCATTTGTGTATTTCAGGTACCCTGTTGAAGAAAGAGGTACTGTTAAATGAACTCATAACATTTCCAGGCCGGTGTATTGGAAGGGATGGCCTAAATACATAGCCATCTCGTTCACCTAAGATCACTCCCCTGGACTTCTTTATCTTGGGTTATCTTAAAGATATCGTGTATCATACTAAGATAACTGGACATCACTGATCTGAAGCAAAAGATGAGTGATGCCATTGCCACTATTGATGAGGCTATTCTACAGTGAACACAGCAAGAAATCGAGTATCGTCTTCATGTGCTTCCTGCAACTAGTGATGCCCATATGGAGGTGCATTAAATTAGTTTTAAAAAAAACTTCAATATCTACTACTCATTCTTAACAATTTCCACATATTTGACTGTTCATTTGCTTTTGTAAAAAATCTTTAAAATTGTAAAGAGCATATCGAATTTCCAGTGGAATCCATTACATTCACTTACGTGCTAATAACCTTGAGAAAGGTATGAATCCTCTTCTTCTCCCGCCAGCTATGGGTAAATAGCAGGACAGACCTGGTTCTATAGCCTTGGATGTCAACTGGTCTAGGAGAAGGACATCTCTGAATTCCAAACATTGAAGGAGCTTGTGGCACTTAGTGCAGCAGATCTCTGTATTCAGCCCTTCAAAAAGTGTGGATGGTTGTGCACAAAGCCTTCGCCACTATAATCAAATCTTATGTGTTGTCGGGCTGTCGGTTTCTGGAGAGTCGAGTATATATATATATATATATATATATATATATATATATATATATATATATATATATATCAGCCTTCGCCACTTGAATTCAAATCATTGTGTTGGTTTTCTGACAACTCCATCTAATTAGTTCCACACATATCCGGCTACTGCGAAAAACTCTACGAAACAACATTAACTTCATCTTGGCTCTTGGAATGTACGAACTCTCCAGGACAACAACTCAGCACCAGAAAGAAAGACACATCTGGTCGCATTGGAGCTAAAGAAGTACAACATTGATATAGCTGCATTGAGAAGTAACCATCAGTCGACTGCATGAAATGAGAAAGCAAATTAAGATAGCTATCAGTGTTCCTGTTGCACTTGCATACAATACATTCTCCGGTACTTTTTGTGGTCTTTTGTGCAATTCTTGAGCCCGACTCAAAAGTCATACCTTTCATAGGCATGCTGATAATTAGTTCGTGCTCGTCGGAACCTCATACGTCGAACTCGACGGGAGAGTCCATCATATATAGAGACTGTTTCGTTGTATCACAGCTCATCAGTGTGGTTAGACATCGGATTGCCTCAAGCCGGGATCGAAACAAGAAATATACAAGAAATCGAGCATTATGCTTCGAGCAACTAACGGTGCTCATAGAGAGGTGTATTAAATTGTTTAAAAAAACAAGGCTTCAATATCTACTCTTCATTTTGTAACAATTTCCACACATCTGTCTGTTCCTTTACTTTCGTAATTTTGTAAATTGTAAAGATACTTTATGGATACCCTCTACATCACTCTTTCTGAGATTGACTTGCCACCTGTCGAAATATTGTGCAGTCCGTTCATACATCGACCAGCACAGTATGAACTACCAAAGTACAACTATTAATATAAGACAAATATTAGTAGATAACTGCAGCATGCTCTAGAGCAACCAATGTAAGAAAGACTTAAAACTCTAGAAGATATAAAATAAACAGCCCGCATTATCTGTCTATTACATTATTCGGACTATTGTCCTCATATCAGTCAATGACAGTGGATAAAGGCGTTAGTTAGATCCAGTGACAGGACCCAAAGAGTGTGAGTTAAATACCCGGCTAAGGCAGTGGAGAATTTCGAGAGGGGAATTAACAGGAGATAACTGATAACTGACATCCATTAAACATGGCACGTGGAACTAGAACAGTCTACCCCAGTGAGCGAAATAAAAGGTTCAGTTCGACATTCCAACCACCTGAAGAAGGAGGGAGCGTACAACAAATTTTCCGTTACCGAATCTTCCGTTAATAAATTTACCGAAATTTCCGTTACCGAATCTTCCGGCCGAAACGTTGTAATAAATATGGCGATAAAGATGAGAACAATAGTCCGAATAATGTAAATAGTGTATATAATACCTCATCTAAGAAATATAGACTGATACTGAAAGACCGAAACGTTGTAATAATATGGTGACAAAGATGAGGACAATGGTCCGAATAATGTAAATAGTGTACATAATACCTCATCTCCTCAGAAATATTGACAGATACTGAAAGGCGGAAACGTTGTAACAAATATGGCTACAAAGATGAGGACAATAGTCCGAATAATGTAAATAGTGTACATAATACCTCATCTCAGAAATATAGACTGATACTGAAAGACGTCCTGGGTAAGACGATAAACTACGTCCAACCAAAAGGCCGTCGATCCGATCAATCGGCTGGTCATGTCATACCCCATCACATCTAACCCATCCCAAAACAACGACAACTTACAATTAACTTTCCCTCCCAAACCCTACACTAAATATACTAACACCTTACCCCTAAAATGTGATGGGAAACAATGAGGTTGCCAGCTATACGTTTTTGAAACAATGATGTTGCCAGCTATACGTTTTTTTGAAACAATGATGTTGTCAGCTATATGTTTTTGAAACAATGATGTTGTCAGCTATACGTTTTTGAAACAATGATGTTGCCAGCGATACGTTTTTGAAACAATGATGTTGCCAGCGATACGTTTTTGAAACAATGATGTTGCCAGCTATACGTTTTTGATATATCTAGTAAATGCTGGATCTGGTATTAAATAACCCATGGTGGTTGATATGCCATAAAACCCCAAACAAACAAACAAACAAACAAATGATACTGAAAGGCGGAAACGTTGTAATAAATATGGTGACAAAGATATGGACAATAGTCCGAATAATGTAAATAGTGTACATAATACCTCATCTCAGAAATATCGACAGATACTGAAGGGCCGAAACGTTGTAATAAATATGGTGACAAAGATGTGGACAATAGTCCGAATAATGTAAATAGTGTACATAATACCTCATCTCAGAAATATAGACAGATACTGAAAGGCCGAAACGTTGTCATAATAATTGTGACAAAGATGAGGACAATAGTCCTAATAATATAAATAGTGTAGAGCCCGCATTAATTAAAATATCATTCAAAAGCAAAGGTATTTTTAAATGCATATGATATAATAAATATCTACAAATATGTCATAGTTATTATAAAAAAATATATAAAAGAATAATAAGGAAAGAAAATAAATAATTCGCATTCTTTTGGGGGCTCCCTCGTTCCCATTGCCCTTTTTCTTCTTTTTTTTCTTTTTTTTTTTAAATAAGCATTTCACCCCAGCCAAAGCTGGAAGCCACTACCACGCAAGGGGTTACAAAAGATTTGGAGCGAGAGCAGATAGCAGTGATAGAGGAAAGGATGTGGAGAAGGATAGTGGATAGATCAAGGCAACTGGAGATGTCCATTGACATTACATTTGTATAGTTGGAGATTATAGCTATCAGGGAAACAGGAATAGGGAAGGGAGTTCCACAGGCGAGAGGTGCGAGATATGAAGCTATCGGAGAAGAAGAGACGGCTACATTTAACAGTTTCAACAGTGAAAGGGTGAGAGCGGGATGCCAGCCTCGTAGGACGCTTGAATTCATGAAGTCTGGGAACCAGCGAAAGCAGCTCATCGGAGCAATAACCATGAAAGTATTTGTAAAACAAGACAGAGAGAGGCGACGACGCGTCTGTGAGAGAGCGACTGCAGACGAGATGCCAGATCAGGGACAATTACACTGCATATCCGTCTCTGGATCTTATCAAGAACCTTGAGACAAACAGAAGGGGCTCCAGACCATATATGGCAGCAATACTCCCTGCAAGGGCGAATGGTTGATTTGTAGATTTGAAGGATCGATTCCTGGGAGAAAAATTTCCTGGCGCGGCACAGGGAGCCAAATTGCCTTGCGGTGGACGAAGCAATTGACTCAATGTATTTCTTCCATCTCAGGTCAGCGGACAATGTGAGACCGAGTAGTCACAAAGAGGAACTCTCGAGAAGTTGAGCGTCAGACATTCTAATGGGGGGCTGGGATGGTTTTTGAGGCGTTAAAGTTAACCAGCCAATTCCTGCCCCAGTCCACAACCGATTGGAGGTCCTTTTCGAGACGAATATGAACTTCGGAAAATTTATCCAGAATTTTCACTATAATAGACAACATCTTATCCAGAAATTGGAAAATACAATAAAAAAAAAAATTAATCAAAACGCTGTCGGTTTGTTTAATCAAACTTGTTTACACACACACACACACACACACACACACACACACACACACACACACATATATATATATATATATATATATATATATATATATATATATATATATATATATATCAATTATGTGGTGCGGGTTCAATTTATATTACGCAAATCATTCATACGAAAAGCAGATAATGAAGTTAATGATATGTCAAGAATCACTCTCGCAAACAATTTTTAATAATAAAATACATTAACCTCGAATCCGTTAATGAATGGTATGATCATTGTTTATAAATTCCGGTTTTATCAGGTCTTTTTTTTACTACTAGCTTAGCTTTCAATCGTTTCATACGATCATCCTCAGGTAGGGAAATAGGTAAGTTTTTTACATCTAGGTAATAACAGGACATCGAAAGATAAAGTGTAATCCGAAAGAGGTGTTTTTTTTAGAAATGTGACATTGTTAACTGTAAGAATACTTTTGGAGCGTGCAGTCACGACGCTGTGGTCGAATTTTTTTAAATTTTAAAATTGTGCGTTCTTGTACTAGTCGAGGTTAATGTATTTTATTATTAAAAATTGTTTGCGAGAGTGATTCTTGCCATATCATTAACTTCATTATCTGCTTTTCCTATGAATGATTCGCGTAATATATATATATATATATATATATATATATATATATATATATATATATATATAGTCAAACCTAATGAGCCAGACACACCTACCAAAGGTTTCACTTAGGCAGATCGTCAGGGCCAGCTGACCCTGACGATCTGCCTAATTGAAACCTTGGTAGGTGTGTCTGGCTCATTAGGTTTGACTAGGTCTGCTCTACGTTTGTATCGAGCGCTTTTTAGTTAGTTGTTTACTCGTATCGGGGTTTTTTCTTTGGGCCTTGAACCTGTATCTGTGCGATTATTTTCGACAGACTTTCATGTTCCTGGCTATTTCTTTTTTTAAAACCTTTTTTCCCTTCGTGATTGATTTGGCTATTGTTAAATCAAGAGTTCGAAGGTTTTTCGGCACGAGCATAGTTACCTATATATATATATATATATATATATATATATATATATATATATATGTATGTATATATTGTTTTGGGGCAGCAGATCATTATTTGAACATATTATCAAATATAAAAGACAATTATGTCTGATCATGAGTCGTTCTAATGTTCGAATAATTGCGTTAATTTCTGGTGAAAATGCAGACAAAAATTGTCCACCATTTGGATATGTTTTCATTAAGTTGGTCCTAAGCTTTTGGTTCACATGAGCCATCCTCAGAATGGTTATACAGACATGAAACAAAGATATCCACCGACAAAGATGATATTTTGTTTTGCTGACATAGAAGACTGCTATGCGACGATAACGGTCGAGGAATAGCAGACGCCAAGTTCAAGAAGCGGTTTTAATTGCATGTGTTCGTTTTAAGTATAGTTTAATGTGTTTTAATTATATATATTCATTTTACGTATAATTCAATGTTCTTTGTTTCATGTGTTCGTTTTACGTAGAGTTTAATGTCCTTTATTGTATTGTGTTAAGTATAGTCTACTGTGTTTTAATTAGATGTTCCTTTTGCGTATAGTTCAATGTCTTTTAATTGTATGTGTTCATTTTACGTATAGTTTAATCTATTTTAATTGTATATGTTCGTTTTCCGTGTAGTTTATATTTTTATTACATGATCTCGTTTTACGTACAGTTTAATGTGTTTTAATTCTATGTGTTCGTTTTAAGTACAGGTTCATGTCTTTTAATTCTATGTGTTCGTTTTATGTTTATTTTAATGATTTTTAATTGCATGTTTTCGTTTTAAGTACAGGTTCTTGTCTTTTAATTGCATGTGTTCGTTTTACGCATAGTTTAATGTTTTTAATTGTATGGGTTCGTTTTAAGTACAGGTTCATGTCTTTTAATTGTATGTGTTCGTTTTACGCATAGTTTAATGATTTTTAATTGCATGTGTTCGTTTTAAGTGCAGGTTCATGTCTTTTAATTTTTTGTGTTCGTTTTACGCATAATGTTTTTAATTGTATGTGTTCGTTTTAAGTACAGGTTCATGTCTTTTAATTGTATGTGTTCGTTTTACGCATAGTTTAATGATTTTTAATTGCATGTGTTCGTTTTAAGTACAGGTTCGTGTCTTTTAATTGTATGTGTTCGTTTTACGCATAGTTTAATGATTTTTAATTGTATGTGTACGTTTTAAGTACAGGTTCATGTCTTTTCATGTATGTGTTCGTTTTACGCATAGTTTAATGATTTTTAATTGCATGTGTTCGTTTTAAGTACAGGTTCATGTCTTTTAATTGTATGTGTTCGTTTTACGCATAGTTTAATGATTTTTAATTGCCTGTGTTCGTTTTAAGTACAGGTTCATGTCTTTTAATTGTATGTGTTCGTTTTACGCATAGTTTAATGTTTTTAATTGTATGGGTTCGTTTTAAGTACAGGTTCATGTCTTTTAATTGTATGGTTTCGTTTTACGCATAGTTTAATGATTTTTAATTGCATGTGTTTGTTTTAAGTACAGGTTCATGTCTTTTAATTGTATGGGTTCGTTTTACGCATAGTTTAATGATTTTTTAATTGTTTGCGTTCGTTTTACGTAGAGTTTAATGCGTTTTAATTATATGCAATCGTTTTATTTATAGTTTAATGTGTTTTAACTGCACAGTTAAAATGTTTAGATTACATTCGCTGAAGATATATTGAGTTCAATTGAACAATTAGTTAAATATTTGCATATATTTCTTATCTCTGCCATATTTGCCTAATTTTTCTTTTAATAATTTACAAAGGAGAATTCTTCTTTACACGTGCCTTTTTGTTATGCGCCGTCTGCCACCAGGACCGTGGCGATCATGGCTCTCCACAATTTCCTGTCTTTTGTAGCTTTTACCAAATTTTATCTTCTTGTCACCTCTCCTAAATCTTGTTCTGCCATCCATTTAGACAAGCTAATCGCTTAAGTTATGCGCTGTCTTCAACTATCACTCACGCCTTCAGGATGCCTTGTGAGTGTCAAATTTTCCAAGCCTTCTATCCTCATTATGTAATTTAAAAATTTCAATTATATTTTCCTGATGTTAAGTATGAGTGTCCTTTTCGCTTTCGTTTTCCCTAAAAACTTCGCCCAATGCTCGCATGTTCGGTCCATGGTATTCTCAGCATCCTTCTGTAGAACCACATTTCTGTTGCTTCAAGTCTCTTCCTCATTTTTGAGGAGGTTGTTCAGCATTCTAGTCGGCACCAACTCGCATCTGATCATCGGGATTGTCAGCCTCTCTCCTTATTTCTTTTCTCCCTTCCGGTGGCGGAGATGGCTGTGAAGGCCCAGCCTACTCCTGAAGAGTCGTGAGCAGGAGTCACAGCGCAGTGTGTGTAGTGGACGCGGCTAGGTGAGTCGGGTCCTCCTGACAGCACGTCGTAGACCCTCTTCATGTTGACTGTCAGACTGGAAAGTCCCGACAGCCCACCCACCCACGGAATGTCGCCAAGCCGAGAAGGCCGACTTGCAGCAGTTTCGCAGGTCTCAGAGTCTCTGTTGGCCTGTGTAAGGGGCGTCTTCAACTAAATCCTTGAAGCGTCGTTTTGGGCCTCCCCGTAGCTTCTTGCTCCTGGCGAGTTCTCCAATGATACCTGGGAATCGAGTGGGGACGTATTCTGGACACCTTACCCTGCGGGGGCGATATTGAAGGATGGTAGCTTCGATGATGCCGTATAGAAGGATCCATATCACATAACGTTTTCAGTACTCTTTCCATTGCTTGAAACATTTCCCTGTTTCTTAATACGTTGCTTAGCTTCTGGAAGGCATTTTTCGCTACTCCAATGAACCTTCAGATTTCAGTGTCACACTTTCTGTTAAGACACTTCCCAGATATTGAAATGCTTGTACTTGCTATCCCCGATTTGGTTTGGTTTGGTTTGTTTTTTGTTTTACGGCATATCAACACCTCAATGGGTTATTTAATGCCGACAACATTTTTATTGCTGGTAATATGTTTTTCTTCAAAAATCTATTTCTGGGAATCTATTTCCTTGAAGAAATCTATAGCTGGTCATATTTTTTTTCAAAGAATGTATAACTGTTTGTATTGCTGGTATTTTTTTTTTAATTTATTGCTGATAATAATTTTTCCTTCAAAATTATTGCTGGTAATAATTTTTTTTTATTACAAAGTATTTCTGGCATTAAAAACTATTTTAACACAAGTTTGGGTGTTAACTATTTGTTTTTCATAGCTGGGACCCTAACAGATGCTACCACCCCGGGTCAGGGTGGACCTGGGAACACCCGCAATTAAGAGGTGGTTCCACGCTCCTCAAAACCTCCTTATCAGAGGCCTTGCTGTTGGACGTAGTTTATCGTCTTACCCAGGACGCAGATATAGTTTATCGTCATACCCAGGACGCGGATGTACTTTATCGTCATACCCAGGACGCGGATATAGTTTATCGTCATACCCAGGACGCAGATGTAGTTTATCGTCATACCCAAGACGCGGATATAGTTTGTCGTCATACCCAGTACGCGGATGTAGTTTGTCGTCATACCCAGGACGCGGGTGTAGTTTATCGTCATACCCAGGACGCGGATATAGTTTATCGCCATACCAAGGACGCAAACGTAGTTTTTAGTTATACCCAGGAAAAGAAAAAAGAAATAATTACGAAGAAATAAATAAATAAATAAATAAAGAGGAAATAGAAAGAAAGAAAGCAGTGGAAGTAAATACGGTAATTCCAAGAAAGTGGGGTAAAAGTCAAGAAATAAAGAAAGAAAAAGAAAGAAGTAATTACGAAGAAAGACAGAAAGAAAGAAGTAATTACGATGAGAAAATGAAAAAAGGAAGAAAGAATAAATGTAAATAAAAAAGAAAGAAGTATTTACGATGACGAAAGAAAGAAAGAAAGAAAGAAAGAAGTATTTATGATGACGAAAGAAAGAAAGAAAGAAATATTTACGATGACGAAAGAAAGAAAGAAAGAAAGAGGTATTTACGATTACGAAAGAAAGAAGTATTTACGATGATGAAAGAAAGAAAGAAAGAAAGAAAGAAGTATTTATGATGACGAAAGAAAGAAAGAAAGAAATATTTACGATTACGAAAGAAAGAAAGAAAGAAAGAGGTATTTACGATTACGAAAGAAAGAAGTATTTACGATGATGAAAGAAAGAAAGAAAGAAAGAAGTATTTATGATGACGAAAGAAAGAAAGAAAGAAATATTTACGATGACGAAAGAAAGAAAGAAAGAGGTATTTACGATTACGAAAGAAAGAAGTATTTACGATGATGAAAGAAAGAAAGAAAGAAAGAAAGAAGTATTTATGATGACGAAAGAAAGAAAGAAAGAAATATTTACGATGACGAAAGAAAGAAAGAAAGAAAGAGGTATTTACGATTACGAAAGAAAGAAGTATTTACGATGACGAAAGAAAGAAAGAAAGAAGTATTTATGATGACGAAAGAAAGAAAGAAAGAAATATTTACGATGACGAAAGAAAGAAAGAAAGAAAGAGGTATTTACGATTACGAAAGAAAGAAGTATTTACGATGATGAAAGAAAGAAAGAAAGAAAGAAGTATTTATGATGACGAAAGAAAGAAAGAAAGAAATATTTACGATTACGAAAGAAAGAAAGAAAGAAAGAAAGAAAGAAAGAAGTATTTACGATTACAAAAGAAAGAAAGAAAGAAAGAAGTATTTACGATTACAAAAGAAAGAAAGAAAGAAATATTTACGATTACGAAAGAAAGAAAGAAGTATTTACGATGACGAAAGAAAGAAAGAAAGAAGTATTTACGATGACACAAGAAAGAAAAAAGAAAGAAATATTTACGATTACGAAAGAAAGAAAGAAGTATTTATGATGACGAAAGAAAGAAAGAAAGAAATATTTACGATTACAAAAGAAAGAAAGAAAGAAAGAAGTATTTACGATTACAAAAGAAAGAAAGAAAGAAATATTTACGATTACGAAAGAAAGAAAGAAGTATTTACGATGAGGAAAGAAAGAAAGAAAGAAGTATTTACGATGACACAAGAAAGAAAAAAGAAAGAAATATTTACGATTACGAAAGAAAGAAAGAAAGAAAGAAAGAAATATTTACGATTACAAAAGAAAGAAAGAAAGAAAGAAAGAAGTATTTACGATGAGGAAAGAAAGAAAGAAAGAAAGAAAGAATTATTTACGATGACACAAGAAAGAAAGAAGGAAATATTTACGATGACGAAATAAAGGAGGAAAGAAAGAAAGAAAGAAAGAAATATTTACGATGACGAAAGAAAGAAAGAAAGAAAGAAGGAAATATTTACGATGACGAAATAAAGAAGGAAAGAAAGAAAGAAAGAAATATTTATGATGACGAAAGAAAGAAAGAAAGAAAGAAAGAAAGAAAGATAAATTCAAATAACGAAAAGAAGAATGAAAAGACATTAAAAGAAAGAAAGACAAATAAATTCAATTTAGGAAGCGAAGGAAAAGTTATTCAATGAACGAACGAAATACATATATTACGCAGTAAAATGTGTGCCAAAACAGTTATTGCCTGAATTCGAACCCGTTGTGCTAGTTTCGTTTAGAGCTTTTTCTGCGACGTAGTGTCGGTGAGAAAGCGACTGAAATCGAGACTCCACCTCAAAAACTGGGCACTTCTTCCTGTGAATTCCAGTTCAGGGTTACTTTGGATTTCGTGGAGCTGGCCTCCCTTCCATATGCTCCTGCCGTTTCAAAAAGCTCACTGTTACTCCATGTTTTGAGGCCAATGTCATCGGCAAAACGTAAGTTACGGACGGGTCTTGCATCGATAAAGATTGAAGGATCATGGTCGTTCAAGTGTCTTGATGATACTCTCTAGAAATAGGTTGAACAATGTGTGTGAAAGTACGCATTCCCGTCGCTTGGACCCTTCTCTCAGTATCTGCCAACAGTGTCCACGTTTCACATCCATATAGGAGAATGGAGACTACAAGAGATTTGTACAGTCTGTACTTCTGAGGCCAATGTCATCTGCAAAACGTAAGTTGCAGACGGGTCTGCTACCGATACAGGTTGAAGGATTATGGCCGTAGAGGTTTAATTAAAGCAGGTTAGCTGGTTAAGGGAAGCGTTTTGCAGAAGCAATTAGTTATTTCGCTTGATCAACAACGAAGTCAGTTTGTTCCGTACAAAAGCTAGCGATCTTACTATTTTTTAAATATAATAATAAAAACGACAGAAAACGACATTGATAAGAACAGATACGATTTCGATCACGCGTGAACATTAAGCGTTCTTTTTTTAAAATCTCCGAATTTCGTTTTTTTTTTTTTAATGTTTTAATACCATTTAAAGTGGAACATTCCTTCGCCTGCCACAACACATTTGGAACGGAGACTAGAGTCAGGCGTGTTTTGTTTTTTTTTTTTAATTTTATTTTATTTCGTTTCTTTATTTGTCGTTTGCTGAGGTATGACATGTCTGGTTCCATGAAGCAAATCACATTCGCAAGTCTCGATCCAAGAAACATTGGACTTACTTCCAAAGTATTGTCGCATATTTTTTCATTTTCATATTTGTTTTTTTGTTATTTTTTGTTATTTTTTGTTATTTTTTTGCTTAAATTTACTCTTTCAGTGAGATCCGTACGTGCACAATGGTTACAACGTTGGGCATTTATAGCAGGATTTAAACGATAAGATTTAACAGACCCAGCAAATAAAAGAAATAAATGTAAATGGGATTTCAATGATTTTACTATAGGAATGCATTGAAAATCAGGAAGAAAGGGATTGTCAGTGGTCAGGAATGAATGCAAGCATTAATGATAGAATAGGGCTATTATATGTATAATGTAAATGCATAGCTAATGATTTTACTATAGGAATGCATTGAAAATCAGGAAGAAAGGGATTGTCAGTGGTCAGGAATGAATGCAAGCATTAATGATAGAATAGGGCTATTATATGTATAATGGAAATGCATTGCTAATGATTTTACTATAGGAATGCATTGAAAATCAGGAAGAAAGGGATTGTCAGTGGTCAGGAATGAATGCAAGCATTACTGATAGAATAGGGCTATTATATGTATAATGTAAATGCATAGCTAATGATTTTACTATAGGAATGCATTGAAAATCAGGAAGAAAGGGATTGTCAGTGGTCAGGAATGAATGCAAGCATTACTGATAGAATAGGGCTATTATTTGTATAATGTAAATGCATTGCTAATGATTTTACTATAGGAATGCATTGAAAAGCAGAAAGAAAGGGATTGTCAGTGGTCAGGAATGAATGCAAGCATTACTGATAGAATAGGGCTATTATATGTATAATGTAAATGCATAGCTAATGATTTTACTATAGGAATGCATTGAAAATCAGGAAGAAAGGGATTGTCAGTGGTCAGGAATAAATGCAAGCATTACTGATAGAATAGGGATATTATATGTATAATGGAAATGCATTGTTAATGATTTTACTATAGGAATGCATTGGAAATCAGGAAGAAAGGGATTGTCAGTGGTCAGGAATAAATGCAAGCATTACTGATAGAATAGGGCTATTATATGTATAATGTAAATGCATAGCTAATGATTTTACTATAGGAATGCATTGAAAATCAGGAAGAAAGGGATTGTCAGTGGTCAGGAATGAATGCAACCATTACTGATAGAATAGGGCTATTATATGTATAATGGAAATGCATTGCTAATGATTTTACTATAGGAATGCATTGAAAAGCAGAAAGAAAGGGATTGTCAGTGGTCAGGAATGAATGCAAGCATTACTGATAGAATAGGGCTATTATATGTATAATGTAAATGCATAGCTAATGATTTTACTATAGGAATGCATTGAAAATCAGGAAGAAAGGGATTGTCAGTGGTCAGGAATAAATGCAAGCATTACTGATAGAATACGGCTATTATATGTATAATGTAAATGCATTGCTAATGATTTTACTGTAGGAATGCATTGAAAATCAGGCAGAAAAAGATTGTTTTAGGTTAGGAATGAATGCAAGCATTACTGATAGAATAGGGCTATTATATGTATAATGGAAATGCATTGTTAATGATTTTACTATAGGAATGCATTGAAAATGAGGAAGAAAGGGGTTGTCAGTGGTCAGGAATGAATGCAAGCATTACTGATAGAATAGGGCTATTATATGTATAATGTAAATGCATAGCTAATGATTTTACTATAGGAATGCATTGAAAATCAGGAAGAAAGGGATTGTCAGTGGTCAGGAATAAATGCAAGCATTACTGATAGAATAGGGATATTATATGTATAATGGAAATGCATTGTTAATGATTTTACTATAGGAATGCATTGGAAATCAGGAAGAAAGGGATTGTCAGTGGTCAGGAATGAATGCAAGCATTACTGATAGAATAGGGCTATTATATGTATAATGTAAATGCATTGCTAATGATTTTACTGTAGGAATGCATTGAAAATCAGGCAGAAAAAGATTGTTTTAGGTTAGGAATGAATGCAAGCATTACTGATAGAATAGGGCTATTATATGTATAATGGAAATGCATTGTTAATGATTTTACTATAGGAATGCATTGAAAATGAGGAAGAAAGGGGTTGTCAGTGGTCAGGAATGAATGCAAGCATTACTGATAGAATAGGGCTATTATATGTATAATGTAAATGCATAGCTAATGATTTTACTATAGGAATGCATTGAAAATCAGGAAGAAAGGGATTGTCAGTGGTCAGGAATAAATGCAAGCATTACTGATAGAATAGGGATATTATATGTATAATGGAAATGCATTGTTAATGATTTTACTATAGGAATGCATTGGAAATCAGGAAGAAAGGGATTGTCAGTGGTCAGGAATGAATGCAAGCATTACTGATAGAATAGGGCTATTATATGTATAATGTAAATGCATTGCTAATGATTTTACTGTAGGAATGCATTGAAAATCAGACAGAAAAAGATTGTTTTAGGTTAGGAATGAATGCAAGCATTACTGATAGAATAGGGCTATTATATGTATAATGTAAATGCATTGCTAATGATTTTACTATGGGAATGTATTGAAAATCAGGAAGAAAGGGATTGTCAAGGGTCAGGAATGAATGCAAGCATTACTGATAGAATAGGGCTATTATATGTATAATGTAAATGCATTGCTAATGATTTTACTGTAGGAATGCATTGAAAATCAGACAGAAAAAGATTGTTTTAGGTTAGGAATGAATGCAAGCATTACTGATAGAATATGGCTATTATATATAATGTGAACGCATTTCTAGGGGTATTATATAGCCTTTTTCTATCAGTTATATAAAATTATAAGAAATTACAATACAAGAAAAATTAAATAACAAATGTAACCACTTGTCAGTCGTTTTTAACACACACAGTCACATACATACATACACACACACATATATATATATATGGCGGAAGTGTGTGTGGTGAACGCAATCATATTTTTCTCTTCAAACAACTCGGTCATAACTTATGGGCAGTTGTCAAATTGCATTGAATAAAGTTTTACTACAAGCTAAAAACGTTCGTCTGTTTGTTTTTTTCCTTTACAATATGTTGTATAACACATTTTACAGTTGTATTATTGATAAAATTTACTATCTTTCCTGCTAAACTTGAAAATGCTTCTGTTTTTGTTTTCGAAGCTACCATTTTAATTTCTTCATTTTTTTTGGTTCATTTTCTTGCTAGAAATGCTTCTTTTTTTTCTTTTTTTTAAAAAATAATAACAATTTAATTTTCCGAACGCGAGACTTTACGCATCCCTGGTTACCTAAACAGCAAAAGCAGACGACACAGTCTTTTTCTACAAATAAAACCGCTTATTTGGAAAACAATTCTAAATTTCTATGACATGGACAGAGACGATTAATTTGTATTCGAGAAAAGTTGTTTGGGAAGAATTTTTTTTATATGCTTGCTTTGCATTTCACTTCAAACATATCGCTATCTTCTTCTTTTTCTTTTTCTTCTTCTTCTTCTTATTTTAATTATCCATCTTTTTCTTCGTTTTATTATTAATCGTCTCTTTTTGTTCGCCTTTCTTCTTCTTCTTCTTCTTCTTCTTCTTCTTCTTCTTCTTCTTCTTCTTCTTCTTCTTCTTCTTCCATCTTTATCTTCTTCTGCTTGTATTATCTTTTTCTTTGTTCCATTATTAATCGTCTGCAATTGTTCGTCTTCCTTCTTCCTTCCTTGATTCTTTTTCTTCACCTTCTTCCTTATTATTATTATTATTATTATTATTATTATTATTATTATTATTATTATTATTCTTTCGCCTCCGTAGATGAATATTTTTACAATAATTGTTTCCGAATGGAAACACGTCTTTACGTCTCTTTTACTGTTGTTTCGGCGTGAAACATTTCGGATAGGAAAATCATTTTCTGTCTAATGTCGTTTATTTTCTCTTTTTCTTTCTTTTTTTACGATATTTCCTCTTTGTAAAAAATTCTATATTTGTAATCGTCCCGTTTCTTTCTCCTTAATAAGTATTTTCCTTTTATTTTTTTTTCGTCCATTAAAATCACGCGATTTCATCCTAAGCCATATTTTTTTTTCTCCTACATTACGACAATTTCAATTTCAACATTATTTAAATCCCGTTAAATTAACCCTCAATACAAGGAAAACATTCAATAACTTATATATAACTTGAAGCCTATTGCATAGAAAAATACAAGCGACGCTAAATAAATAATTATGAGTATAGCAACAATATTTTGAAATGCCTATAAAAGCAAAGTTTTGGGAAACTCAAATTATAGTTTGTTTTTTTAAATTACAGGTTGAGTAATTAAAACATTAATAATAAAAGAACTTAATAAATTAATAAATTAATTATAAATTAATAATAAAAGAACTTAATAAATTAATAAATTAATTATAAATTAATAATAAAAGAACTTAATAAATTAATAAATTAATTATAAATTAATAATAAAAGAACTTAATAAATTAATAAATTAATTATAAATTAATAATAAAAGAACTTAATAAATTAATTATAAATTAATAATAAAAGAACTTAATAAATTAATAAATTAATTATAAATTAATAATAAAAGAACTTAATAAATTAATAAATTAATTATAAATTAATAATAAAAGAACTTAATAAATTAATAAATTAATTATAAATTAATAATAAAAGAACTTAATAAATTAATTATAAATTAATAATAAAAGAACTTAATAAATTAATTATAAATTAATAATAAAAGAACTTAATAAATTAATAAATTAATTATAAATTGATAATAAAAGAACATAATAAATTAATAAATTAATTATAAATTGATAATAAAAGAACTTAATAAATTAATAAATTAATTATAAATTAATAATAAAAGAACTTAATAAATTAATAAATTAATTATAAATTAATAATAAAAGAACTTAATAAATTAATTATAAATTAATAATAAAAGAACTTAATAAATTAATAAATTAATTATAAATTAATAATAAAAGAACTTAATAAATTAATAAATTAATTATAAATTAATAATAAAAGAACTTAATAAATTAATAAATTAATTATAAATTAATAATAAAAGAACTTAATAAATTAATTATAAATTAATAATAAAAGAACTTAATAAATTAATAAATTAATTATAAATTAATAATAAAAGAACTTAATAAATTAATAAATTAATTATAAATTGATAATAAAAGAACATAATAAATTAATAAATTAATTATAAATTGATAATAAAAGAACTTAATAAATTAATAAATTAATTATAAATTAATAATAAAAAAACTTAATAAATTAATAAATTAATTATAAATTAATAATAAAAGAACTTAATAAATTAATAAATTAATTATAAATTAATAATAAAAGAACTTAATAAATTAATAAATTAATTATAAATTAATAATAAAAGAACTTAATAAATTAATAAATTAATTATAAATTAATTATAAAAGAATTTAATAAATTAATAAATTAATAATAAATTAAAAATAAAAGAACATATAAATTAATAAATTAATTATAAATTAATTATAAAAGAAAATATAAATTAAGTTAACTCCCTTACACCCATGTTATTCTTAACTGTTTATTTTAAACATTGATTGTAACGGAGGGTGTTTATACATGGTCATATTTATGCGCGTTTCATGCGCATTTACAAAATAATTCACAATTACGTTAATGTTTTGCGTTGCAATTCACCCCTGAATAATGACCTTGGATGAGATTGAACGTGTTAGAGTTTTGGGGTACTCAAAATATACTAGTGAGCCAACCAAAATGAGCTGAATCATTTTATAGTTGACCAAGAGAAAGGTCAACCAATCAGAAAGCATAAAATATTCAATTCGACGTGTATAAAGGCAGCCATGTTTTTTTTTCTTTTTCCAAATATTCACTGCCAACCTCTGATATCGAAGACTGAACAGCTGCTGCTAGTGGTATTGGCGTTGTTTCATTGAACAAATTACTTACTGCGCTGGATTCTACATTCACAGACTACGGTGAATATGGTCAACAGAACGTTTCAGCGAAAATAAAAGAAATGAAAGAAAAAAAACTACGGCGCCTTCCTTAATCATTTTAATAACATTAAGAAATAGATCCATGAATTTGAGACGAAATGAAATGAAATAAAAGAAACATAATGTGTCTAGATTATTCAACCAAACATGCTTGAATGAAGATATTCTGCCTAAACATACATATAATAATAATAATAATAATAATAATAATTGATATGGCAGTCCCTGCAGACTGCAATGTATCTTTGAAGATATTCGAAAAGCTGTCAAAATATAAGGACCTTCAAAATAGAAATCTCAAAAATGTGGCACATGGGAACATCAACAATCCCTATTGTAGTTGGAGCCCTTGGACTGATTAGAAAAGTTTCCAGTAGACTAATTGAAGGGATCCCTGGAAGTCCATGCCTCAAAGAGATACAAAAAATTGTTCTGACAAATACAGCCCACACTTTACGAAGGGCTTTATCTATGTAATTATTTTATTTTTATTTTTTATTTTTTTTGCTGTGGAATGTGTCATGATGCCATTTCTAACCTTAGGTCCCTGAGCGGGACCCGGAAAGAAATGTGTAAACGCCAGATATCAAAGGAAATAAAAATAATAATAATAATAATAATAATAATAATAATAATAATAATAATTGATATGGCAGTCCCTGGAGACTGCAATGTATATTTGAAGATATTCGAAAAGCAGTCAAAGTACGAGGACCTTGAAATAGAAATCTCAAAAATGTTGCACATGGGAACATCAACAAACCCTGTTGTATTTGGAGCGCTAGGATTGGTTGGAAATGATTCCAGAAGACTAATTGAAGGGATCCCTGGAGGTCCATGCCTCAAAGAGAAAAAATTGTTCTGACAAGTACAGCCCACACTTTACGAAGGGCTTTATCTATGTAATTATTTATTTATTTATTTTTTTGCTGTGGAAAGTGTCATGATGACATTTCTAACCTTAGGTCCCCGGGCGGGACCCGGAAAGAAATGTGTAAACGCCAGATATCAAAGAATATAAAAATAACAATAATAATAACTGGCCACGCGTATTCGAGGATCCCCGTCTATTAGGGAGGCTAAACAATCCCTATTGCAGACGATCGCTCAGGCACATTTGTGTTTGTCCAACACCCACAGAGCAAGCCTGTGGTTTATACTGCAACTATGCTGAGCAGACCTTAGTTACAGTTTCTGGGAAAGAGGGCGTATTGTCTAGCGTGATCAACAATCTGAACAAGGTCAGCACGCTCAAGCCCTCGATGACTTGTGACTTCGTGCTAGCACAGCTATCGACAGCCCCCAAAGATTCCGTCTAACCAATTTCACTTACTAGGCTTGGGTCAACGCATGGTATGGTTTTCAGGCACTTACCAAAAGGTACCGCACGCTGGGATCGCCCCCACTCCAGACCGATAACATCAGGGAGTCGCCTTCCTGACAAATCAACCATGGTGAAATCCGAACGTTTTAAGCACTCGACCACGCACACAAACATCAATTAATTATGTGGTGCAGTTCAATTTATATTACAATGAATCATTCATACAAAAAGTAAATTAGTAAAGTTAATGATATAAAATTTTAAATGTGCATTAACCTACCAATCACTCGACGAATGTCATGATCCTTGTTTTTTTTTAAATTGTAAGCTGCATAAGTTCTTTCTTAAATACGCAAGTACTTTCAACTGTACATTCAGTCATCTTCAGGCATGGAAATTATTTTGTTTTGGGTAAAATTCAAGTAGCATCCGAGACGAAAATATATAATGTGAATCGAAATATGTGCTTTTTTTTAAAAATGTGTTATTGATAACGGATACAAATATATATATATATATATATATATATATATATATATATATATATATATATGTATACATATATTTTTTTCTGTAGTTTACTGCTACCAGCAAGCAGAAACATTTTTTTCTCCCGATGATGGCCATGTTGGCCGAAACTAGTCGAGGAATCTAAATGAAATAATAATAAAAACATAAGAATATTAATCTACAACCCAGAATGTCTGAAGATTTTAATTAATTTTTTTAATAATTTTTATCGTTCAAAATATACATATATATATATATATATATATGTATGCAGGTGTGCAGAAAAATAGGAAAGAACACGTTAGGTAGATAATCCGGTGTTCCTTAGTATTTTGCTTTTATTTTCAAAAAGACAGTGCTCCATACAGAAGTAGAGCTTATATTATAATATTTTTTGTTTTTAAAAATATGATTCCTTCGCTACATAACTTCAAAAATTATGTTAGGGGTCTCGACTCTCGCTTTTGAAACATGAGAACACTTATGTAGCGAAGGAATCATATTTTTAAAAACAAAAAAATATTATAATTATATATATATATATATATATATATATATATATATATATATGTCCCGAGTGTAACAGCAAAATTGTCCAGTTGTTAGATTAAACTCTGAAACAGTAGCATCTTAGAAATGATTAAATATATCTCACTGGAATTCTCCAAGATTTTTAGAATACTACTGGACTCTATTTAATAAGTTAAGTTAGTTATATATATATATATATATATATATATATATGATAGAAATTAACTACTATTTGAAATAATTATAATTAAGTAATTCATCGAGTCTAGGAGAAACGTCAACAGAATGCAGAAAGCACTGGACGGCCGTTTCCGTCCTATATTTGGGAATCATCAACAGTTCGCATCCACTACCGAGAATTGAAATCCGGACAGTTAAGATATGAGTCAAACATCATACCAACTGTACCAACGGGCCTCGGTAACGAAGAAATAGCGAATTAGACTCGATATTGCGCCCCCCCCCCCGATCACATATTCCGTGGTGGAACTCATCCGAGTTTCCCTTACCCTCAAGGACACATGGCAGACTGGATAAAAGCGTTAGTTAGATCCAGTGACATTACCCAAAGAGTGTGAGTTAAATACCCGGTTAAGGCAGTGGAGAACATGGACAGTGGAATTAACAGGAGATAATTGATAACTGACATCCATTAGACATGGCACGTGGAACTAGAACAGTCCACCCCAGCGTGCGAAATAAAGGGTTCAGTTCGACATTCCAACCAACTGAAGAAGGCCGGAGCGTACAACCCCCGAAACGCTGTGATAAATATGGCGACAAAGATGAGGACAATAGTCCGAATAATATAAATAGTGTACATAATACCTCACCTCTGAAATATAGACAGATACTGAAAGGCCGAAACGTTGAAATAAACATGGCAACAAAGATGAAGACAATAGTCCGAATAATGTAAATAGTATACATAATACCTCATCTCAGAAATATAGAGAGATACTGAAAGGCCGAAACTTTGTATTAAATATGGCGAAAAGATGAGGACAATAGTCCGAATAATGTAAATACTGTACATAATACCTCATCTCAGAAATATAGACAGATACTGAAAGGCCGAAACGTTGTAATAAATATGGTGACAAAGATGAAGACAATAGTCCGAATAATGTAAATAGTGTACATAATACCTCATCTAAGAAATATAGACAGATACTGAAAGGCCGAAACGTTGTAATAAATATGGTGACAAAGATGAGGACAATAGTCCGAATAATATAAATAGTGTGCATAATACCTCATCTCAGAAATATAGACAGATACTGAAAGGCCGAAACGTTGTAATAAATATGGTAACAAAGATCAGGACAATAGTCCGAATAATGTAAATAATGTACATATTACCTCATCTCAGAAATATTGACAGATACTGAAAGGCCGAAACGTTGTAATAAATATGGTAACAAAGATGAGGACAATAATCCGAATAATGTAAATAATGTATATATTACCTCATCTCAGAAATATTGACAGAAACCACAGAGGGCTGATAAACCGTAAAAAAACAAAAGAAGCCAATCAAATAATCATTTAAAGGAAATGGATCTAGACTAATCCTAACCACTCCTTAGATTTTGGAAGCATCCACTTATTTTACAGCCTCCAAATTATTAAATTTTGTAAAGAAAAAATTCTAAGTTGGACGCTAATTCCGAAACCTGTTTTTTTTTATGAGTCAAGGGTGATGTATAAGCTACATCAGCTCTGAAATTGTCTGCTGTGAGCTGAATATAGTTTCATTTCTTTTTTTCTTTTTTTTTCTTCTATTCTTTTTCATTTATTTCCTTCTTTCATTTCTTCCTTTTGGAATTTAATCTGTGTCTTAGGCTTCTTCCTTCCTTTCTCCATCTTTCTTATCTTTAACTTTCCTTGTTTCTTCCTTCGTACTTCACACACTCTAGATCATTTCCTTCCTTCCTTCCTTCCTTCCTTCCATCCTTCCATCCTTCTTTCACTTCCATCCCTTTTGCTTTTTACTTCCTTCTATCTTTTCACTCGTTCCTTCCTTTCTTCCTTCTATCTTTTCTATCCTTCCTGACTTCCTTCTATATATCCGTCCTTCCTTCTCTCTTTTCTATCCTTCCTTCCTTCTGACATTTCCATCTTTCCATTCTTTCTTCCTTCTTTTTTTCCATCGTGACTTCCTGCCTTCCTTCTATATTTTCCAACCTTCCTTACTTCCCTCTATCTTTTCCATCAATCCTTCCTTCTATCTTTTCCATCGTTCCTTTCTTTCTTCCTTCTTTCTTTTACATACTTCCTTCCTACCTTCCTTCCTTCTATGGATTCCATCCTTCCTTAGCATACTTCCTTCTATCTTTTACATCCTTCCTTCTATCATTTCCATCGTTCCTTCCTTACTTCCTTCTATCTTTTCCATCATTCCTTCCTTCTATATTTTCCATTCTTCCTTCCTTCCTTCCTTCCTTCCTTCCTTCCTTACTTCCCTCTATCTTTTCCATCGTTCCTTTCTTTCTTCCTTCTATCTTTTACATACTTACTTCCTATCTTCCTTCCTTCTATGGATTCCATCCTTCCTTAGCATACTTCCTTCTATCTTTTACATCCTTCCTTCTATCATTTCCATCGTTCCTTCCTTACTTCCTTCTATCTTTTCCATCATTCCTTCCTTCTATATTTTCCATTCTTCCTTCCTTCCTTCCTTCCTTACTTCCCTCTATCTTTTCCATCATTCCTTCCTTCTATCTTTTCCATCGTTCCTTTCTTTCTTCCTTCTATCTTTTACATACTTCCTTCCTATCTTCCTTCCTTCTATCGATTCCATCCTTCCTTAGCATACTTCCTTCTATCTTTTACATCCTTCCTTCTATCATTTCCATCGTTCCTTCCTTACTTCCTTCTATCTTTTCCATCATTCCTTCCTTCTATATTTTCCATTCTTCCTTCCTTCCTTCCTTCCTTACTTCCCTCTATCTTTTCCATCATTCCTTCCTTCTATCTTTTCCATCGTTCCTTTCTTTCTTCCTTCTATCTTTTACATACTTACTTCCTATCTTCCTTCCTTCTATGGATTCTATCCTTCCTTAGCATACTTCCTTCTATTTTTTACATCCTTCCTTCTATCATTTCCATCGTTCCTTCCTTACTTCCTTCTATCTTTTCCATCATTCCTTCCTTCTATATTTTCCATTTTTTCCTTCCTTCCTTCCTTCCTTACTTCCCTCTATCTTTTCCATCATTCCTTCCTTCTATCTTTTCCATCGTTCCTTTCTTTCTTCCTTCTATCTTTTACATACTTCCTTCCTATCTTCCTTCCTTCTATCGATTCCATCCTTCCTTAGCATACTTCCTTCTATCTTTTACATCCTTCCTTCTATCATTTCCATCGTTCCTTCCTTACTTCCTTCTATCTTTTCCATCATTCCTTCCTTCTATATTTTCCATTCTTCCTTCCTTCCTTCCTTCCTTACTTCCCTCTATCTTTTCCATCATTCCTTCCTTCTATCTTTTCCATCGTTCCTTTCTTTCTTCCTTCTATCTTTTACATACTTACTTCCTATCTTCCTTCCTTCTATGGATTCTATCCTTCCTTAGCATACTTCCTTCTATTTTTTACATCCTTCCTTCTATCATTTCCATCGTTCCTTCCTTACTTCCTTCTATCTTTTCCATAATTCCTTCCTTCTATATTTCCATTCTTCCTTCCTTCCTTCCTTACTTCCCTCTATCTTTTCCATCAATCCTTCCTTCTATCTTTTCCATCGTTCCTTTCTTTCTTCCTTCTATCTTTTACATACTTCCTTCCTACCTTCCTTCCTACTATCGATTCCATCCTTCCTTAGCATACTTCCTTCTATCTTTTACATGCTTTTTCCATCGTTCCTTCCTTACTTCCTTCTAACTTTTCCATCGATATTTGCTGCCTTACTACCTTCTATCTTTTCCATCCTTCCTTATTGACTTCCTTCCTTCTATCTTTTCCATAATTGCTTCCGTCTTGCTTCCTTCTATCATCCCTTCCAGCCTTTCTTCTATCTTTTCGATCCTTCGTTCCTTATATCCTTCTATTTTTTTCCATCCTTCCTTCCTTACATTTTTCTATCTTTTCCATCGTTCCTTCCTCCCTTTCTACCGTTTATTTTTCCATGATTCCTTCCTTACATCCTTCTATCTTTTCCATCATTCCATACGGTCGTCATTCCTTCTATCTATTCCATCCTTCCTTCCTTACATCCTTCTAAATTATCCATCGTTCCATCCTTCCGTTCTTCCTGCTATTTTTTCCATCCTTCCTTGCTTACATCCTTCTATCGTTTCCATCGTTCCTGCCTTCCTTTCTTACTTCTATCTTTTCCATACTTCCTTCCTTACATCCTTCTATCTTTTCCATTCTTCCTTCCTTCTATCTTTTCCATCCATCCTTCCATACATCCTTCTATCGTCTCCATCCTTCCTGCTTTTTTCCTTCTATCTTTTCCATCCTTCCTTCCTTCCATCCTTCCTTCTATCTTTTCCATCCTTCCTTCCTTCCATCCTTCCTTCTATCTTTTCCATCCTTCCTTCCTTACATGCCTTTCTTCTATCTTTCCATCCGTTCTTCCTTATATCCTTCTATCCTTGCATTTTTCTATCTTTTCCATACTTCCTTCCTTACATCCTTCTATCTTTTCCATTCTTCCTTCTATCTTTCCATCCTTCCTTCCATACATCCTTCTATCGTCTCCGGTCTTCCTGCTTTTCTTCCTTCTATCTTTTCCTTCTTTCCTTCCTTTCTTCCTTCTACCTTTTCCATCCTTCCTTCCTTACATCCTTCTATGTTATGCATCCTCCCTTCCTTGCATTTTTCTACCTTTTCATCTTTCCTACCTTCCTTTCTTACTTTTTTCCATCGTTCCTTTCTTCCTTCCTTCCTTCTATCTTTTCAATCATTCCTTCCATACATCCTTCAATCTTTTCCATCCTTCCTACCTTACTACCTTCTATATTTACCATCTTTCCACCCTGCTTTCCTTCCTTCTATCTTTTCCATCGTTACTTCCTTCCTTCCTTACATCTTTTCCGTCGTTACTTCCTTCCTTTCTTCCTTCTATCTTTTCCATCCTTCCTTCCTTTCTTCCTTCTATCTTTTCCATCCTTCATTCCTTACATCCTTCTGTCTTTTCTATCGTTCGTTCGTTCCTTTCTTCCTTCTATTTTTTCCATCCTTCCTTCCTTATATGCTTATATTTTTCCATCCTTCCTTCCTTTCTTCCTTCTATCTTTTCAATCGTTCCTTCCTTTCATTCTTCCTTCTTTTTTTCCATCGTAACTTCCTGCCTCCTTCTATATTTTACAACCTTCCTTACATCCTTCCATCTTTTCCATCCTTCCTTCCATACTTCCTTTCTTCCTTCTATCTTTTCCATCCTTCCTTCCATCCTTCTATCTTTACCATCCTTCCTTCCTTCCTTTTTTCCTTCCATCTTTTCCATCCTTCCTTCATTACATCCTCCTATTTTTCCATCCTTCCTTCCTTCCTTTCTTCCTTCTATCTTTTCCATCCGTCATTCCTTACACCCTTCTATCTTTTCCATCGTTCCTTCCTTCCTTTCTTCCTTCTATCTTTACCATCCTTACATCATTCCATCTTTTCCATCGTTCGTTCGTTCCTTTGTTCCTTCTATTTTTTCCATCCTTCCTTCCTTATATCCTTCTATTTTTTCCATCGTTCCTTCCTTACATCCTTCTATCTTTTCCATCGTTCGTTCCTTTCTTTCTTCCTTCTATCTTTTCCATCCTTCCTTCCTTACATCCTTCGATCTTTTCCACCCTTCCTTGCTTCCTTCCTTTCTTCCTTCTATCTTTTCCATCCTTCTATCTTTTCCATCCTTCCTTCCTAACTTTCTTCCTTCTATCTTTTCCATCGTTCCTTCCTTCCTTTTTTCCTTCTATCTTTTCCATCCTTCTAACTTTTCCATCGTTCCTTCCTTCCTTCCTTTCTTTCTTCCTTCTACCTTTTCTATCCTTCCTTCCTTACATCCTTCTATTTATTCTATCGTCCCTTCCTTCCTTTCTTCCTTGTATCTTTTCCATCCTTCCTTCGTTACATCCTTCCAACTTTTCCATCCTTCCTTCCTTCCTTACATCCTTCTATCTTTTCCGTCCTTCCTTCCTTCCTTCTATCTTTACCATCCTTATATCCTTCTATCCTTTCCATCGTTTGTTCGTTCCTTTCTTCTCTCTATTTTTTCCATCCTTCCTTCCTTACATCCTTCTATCTTTTCCATCCTTCCTTGCTTCCTTCCTTTCTTCCTTCTATCTTTTCCATCCTTCCTTCCTTACATCCTTCTATCTTTTCCATCGTTCGTTCCTTTCTTTCTTCCTTCTATATTTTCCATCCTTCCTTCCTTAGATCCTATATCTTTTCCATCCTTCTTTCCTTCCTTCATCCTTCTATCTTTTCCACCATTCCTTCCTTCTGTCTTTTCTATCGTTCCTTCCTTTCTTCTATCTTTTCCATCTTTCCTTCCTTCCGTTCTTTCTTCTCTCTTTTCCATCCTTCCTTCCTTACATGCTTCTATCTTTTCCATTGTTCCTTCCTTCCTTTCTTCCTCCTATATTTTCGATCCTTCCTGCCTTACTACCTTCCATATTTCCCATCTTCCCGCCATGCTTTCCTTCCTTCTGTCATTTCCATCGTCCCTTCCTGACTTCCTTCTATCTTTTCAATCTTCCCTTCCTTAAATCCTTCTATGTTTTCCATACTTCCTGCTTTTCTTCCTTCTGCCTTTTCCGTCGTTCCTTTCTTCCTTCTTTCCCTCTATCTTTTCCATCCTTCCTTCCTTCTTTATTTCCTTTTATCTTTTTCATCCTCCCATCCTTTCTTCTATCTATCTTTTCCATCGTTCCTTCCTTCCTTCCTTCCATCTATCTTTTCCACCCTCACTTATTTCCTTCTTTTCCTTCCTTCCTTCTCTCTGCCCTTCTTTTAGACTTTAATCTGCGTTTTACGTTTTCTCCTTTTTCTTTATCTTTCGTATGTTTTGCTTTCTTTCTTTTTTCACCGCACCTTCTCACACCCTCTTTTTTCCTTCCTTCCTTCCTTCCTTCCTTCCTTCCTTCCTTCCTTCCTTCCTTCCTTCCTTTTGGATTTTAATCTGTGTCTTGCGTCTCTTCCTTCTTTTTTCTGTCTTTCTTACCTCCTCCTTTTCTTTTTTTTTTGTCTCCGTATTTCCTCCCACTTTTATTCCCTTCCTTTCTTTTTTAAAACTCTTCCTTCTCTTTTTTTCCTCCTTCTTTCCTCTCTGTCTATCTAGATTTATATCTCCCTCGCCTCTCTATCTTCTTTCTTTTCTCCATCATTCTTACCTTTACTTTACCTTCCTTGTCTCTCCGTACTTTCACGCGCACTTATAAATTCCCTTCTTCCTTACCTTCCCCATTGTAATCTCTGACTTCTCTTTCTTCAATCTTCCATTCCCTTTATTTTTTTTTTTTGTTGCTCTGTCTTTGTTTTTCATTCTTTCCTTCCTACCATTTTCCCAATTTCTTCTTTCAATATCTTTCTCCATTTCTTCTTCATTTGTCTTTATTTCCAATCTTTTCAATTTTTTTCTCCTCCCATTTCTACCATCTTCGGCCTTCCACCATCCACGGCCTTCCACCACTGAATTACTCTCACCTCGACACGCAAATATCCCGCAATAGTTCTGATCCAAGGAGCGCTTACCCGTGAAATGAGTTTCATCTAGGGCAGGCCAAATCATTGGAAGGTGTGTGTATATGCGTGTGTTTTTTTGGAAAATGGGGATGGAATCATGACTGGGCGGGGGTGAAGCCATTAGGTGTGTGGTGTAAGATGGGCGGATAAAATGGCGCCAGGTTGGAATTACTAACGGGGAAAGAAGGAGTGACTGGACCCGCGGCAAATGGGACGACATCCATCTTTGCTCCTACAGTGGCGACAAAATGGCTACTTTATCAGGCAAAGGAGAGTAAGGAGGACAGAATATTAAATGTGAGAGAGTAAGTGAAAAGGAGATAGAAAGAACGAGACAGAGAGTAAGTAGAGGAAAAATGACAGGAAAGGGAAGAAAAAAAGAAGGTAAAGAAAGAATAAATGAGAAAAAGGGGGAGGAAAGGAATAACGAAAGAAAAAAATGAGAAGAAAGAGGATGAGGAATATAACGTGAAAGAAAATAAAATTAAAATAAAGAACAAAAAGAAAGAAAGAGAGAAAGAAAGGAATGAAGAAAGAAAAGTAAAAAAAGATGGAAGAAATGAATAAGATGATGAAAATAGCTATTTAAAGAAAGAAAGAAAGAAAGAAAGAAAGAATAATTATATACAGGACGAAAAAAAAGAAAGTAAGAAAGAAAAAAGAAAGAAAAACAAAGAAAGAAAGAATAGAAAGTAATGCAGAATGTAAAACAGTAAAAACAATTACAGGATATAAGAGAGTTGTCGGTAACGGAGCAGAAGTCTCTTATATCCGGGTTTCTCTTATATCCGGGTTTGGTCTATTTTGTTTTATTAACACAGGCTCTAATTTGAGACCAGATAAAATCTCTCTTATATCCGGGTCTCTTATGTCCGCGTTACACTGTAGTTATAAAAGAAAAGAAAGAAAGAAAAGATAAAGAAAGACAAAAGAAAGAAAGAAGGAAAGAACGAATAAGGCAAAGAAAGAAAGAAAGACTAAAGAAAATAGATGATAATGTATTAAATAGAGAAAAAGAGAAGAAAAGTAAATTTGTGATGTTTAAAAAGTAAGAAAGAAAGAAAATATAAGGAAGGAAAAGAAAGAAAGAAAATATAAGGAAGGAAAAGAAAGAAAGAAAATATAAGGAAGGAAAAGAAAGAAAGAAAGAAAGAAAGAAAGCAAAAAAGAAAGAAAAAAGAACGAAGGAAATAAGAAAGGAAAAAAGAACGAAAAAAGAAAATAAAGAAAGAAAGAAAAGAAAGAAGAAAAAGAAAGAAACGAAAATAACGAAGGAAAAGAAAGAATAAGATAGGAAAGAAGAAAAATAATCAGATAGAAATATGTATTTAAAGAACGAAAGGGAGTAAAGAAAGAGAGAGAGAGAGAGAGAGAAGGGAGGAAAGGAAAAACACATTTAGAAAGAAAGAAAGAAAGAACAGAAGGAAGGAAAAAAGAAAGAAAAGCGGAGAATATGAGTGATAAAATAGCTTTCTTTTAAAAAAAGTCAAGAAAAATTAGACATACGAAGCCTAAATAAAAGTAAACCGAAAACAAAATGAACGAAATCAAAAAAAAAAAGAAGAATAAAAAAAGAAAGAAAAAGAAGTACGTCAAATTAGAAAGAAAGAAGAACAAAGAAAAAAACAAGTAAGGGAAAAAAAGGAAAGAAAAAAAAAGGAAAGTCAAACGAAATGTTTTAAATAAGGAATTTGAAAAAAAACAAAAACGAAAGCAAATAATTAAAAATGAATACGATAAAAAAGAAAAAAATAACGAAGAAGAAAAAATGTACGGAAGGTTCAAAGGGCAAATGAAACAGACGACGATAATTGTGGGGAGAAAAACTTACCTGCAGCATAACGAGATTTCAAAAGAAAGCGAAGACATCAAGACGATGCCCAAAGCAGAAGACACGAAAAGGCGACATTTAATTGGCGCTTTATTTACAGAGGCGGGAACATGGGATAGCCTTTCAGTCTATTTATCTATCCGAGATACTGAAAATATAACTTTTGATTTATATTTCTCCCTCCCCCCTCTAAGTCTCGGGTTGCGCATTATCTATCTATCTATCTATCTATCTATCTATCTATCTATCTATCTATCTATCTATCTTCGTTTGTTCCTATCTATCTATCTATCTATCTATCTAGTTTTCTCATCGATCTTCGTTTGTTCATATCTATCTATCTATCTATCTATCTATCTATCTATCTATCTATCTAGTTTTCTCATCTATCTTCGTTTGTTACTATCTATCTATCTATCTATCTATCTATCTTCGTTTGTTCCTATCTATCTATTTATCTATATATATGTTTGTGTGTGTATGTATGTATATATATATATATATATATATATATATATATATATATATATATATATATATATCTGTGTCCATTCATATCTATCTGTCTATCTATCGCTTTACATTATATCTATCTATCTATCTATCTATCTATCTAGTTTTCTCATCTATCTTCGTTTGTTCCTATTTATCTATCTATCATCGTTTATTACTATCTATCTATCTATCTATCTATATATATATATATATATATATATATATATATATATATATATGTGTGTGTGTGTGTGTGTGTGTGTGTATTCATATCTATCTGTCTATCTATCGCTTTACATTATATCTTTCTATCTATCTATCTATCTAGTTTTCTCATCTATCTTCGTTTGTTCCTATTTATCTATCTATCATCGTTTGTTACTATCTATCTATCTATGTATATATATATATATATATATATATATATATATATATATATATATATGTGTGTGTGTGTGTGTCTATTCATATCTATCTGTCTATCTATCGCTTTACATTATATCTATCTATCTATCTACCTATTTCAGTCTGTTCATATCTATCAATCTATCTAGCGATCTATCTGTTCATCTCTCTCTCTCTCTCTCTCTCTCTATATATATATATATATATATATATACATATATATATATATATATATATATATATATTGCACTGTTACATTAGAACATGTAAGTATCCACTACAAAATTGTACATTTTGTTTTCAACGTTAAATCAACGTTTCTTCAGGTGGATACTTACATCTTCTAATGTAACAGGGCATAATAAATAAATATTTATTGCTCTCCTTTTTTATATTGAGCCCTGTTTTAAATTAATGTTTTGAATGTTGACATTTTCTTCTACATTTGGATATATATATATATATATGTGTGTGTGTGTCTGTGTGTGTGTGTGAGTGTGTGTGAGTGTGTGTGCGTGAGTGTATATATATATATATATATATATATATATATATATATATATATATATATATATATATTGCAATGCCTTCACCACTTTAATCAAATCACTCGTGTGGGTTTTCTGGCAGTTTTACCTTGATTCGTTCATTGTCAGCTTTCATTATACCGCATAACACCCGTGATCGATTAGTCTTGGAGCGGGTAGAATGGAGATGAACGTGTTATAGTCGACTCAGCAGTTTTCAATCTGCTTGTTTGAATCGTATTCACGAAGTGAGAGCAAAATCTAAAAGGTCAGCCAAGCTCACACAGTGATCTCATCCCACAATCCTCACTCTTGATCCATATGTGGCCTCCTTTGTAAATGACTGGCGAGTCTTAAGTGCCACTTAAGATTATCGCACAAAATTTCATAACTGAAACAAGCTCTCAGGTCCTCATACGTCGAAACTGACGGGAGAGTACATTATTTCATATATATATATATATATATATATATATATATATATATATATATATATTGTGTATATTTAGGCCGCAGGTTATCATTGATGCATGTTTCATTAAATAATATAGACAAGTTTTCTCTATTTATTTTAAGTAATAAGCTTAATAATAACATTATCATTGAAAGACGAAAGGAAATCACCATATTGATATATGTTTAAATCCAATCTAAGCTTACGGCTTACATAAGCCATTATCAAAGATGACGATTACATTTCAATATATCAAACAATACATGGACGAAACAATCTGTTTTTGTTGCATGAAAAATTTCAAAGCAACGACAAACTCGTGTATACGAGACACGGAAGCGAAAATCGCGTCGCAGCTCGAGACGTCACACATGACCACGCGAGAATGAAAACGAGAATTATTAAGTATGGGAAGCCGTTGGTATAAATCAATGGCTTCTGTTATCAATTGTAGGCATTTAAGAATATTTGCGGAGATTTCATAGTTTATTTTGTTCAGGTTAGGTTTCAACTGTTTTATGTATATAGCTTCAAGAATTTTTAGTTTTTGTTTATTGTTTTCATGTTGTATAGTTATGTTTTCAACAAGGATTTTCCGGAATTGTGTACGCGGCTAGGCATGTTGTTTTAAATGCCCAAAAATGTTAGTGTTATCATTTAAATGTAGAGTCAATATATATATTTATCTTCGTCAATTCATATCTATCTATCTATCTATTACAAACTTACAAAGTATACAAACATTCATTTGTTAGTATGTATCTGTTTTTATCTAGTTCATTCTTGCGGCTATATATTTTGTGTTGTGGACGAAATTATAAGGATATTGGAGGGTTTTGAAAGCGTTTTCTATGCTCGTTTCTTCTTGAGGTAAGCACTGGTGCTACCAATCCTTTGTCGTCTTAGACAATGAATCCAATCTAAAGAACTTCAGAATAATTAAAACCACACTCGAAACTATTATAAATATGATTAGAACCGAAAATACTCACAAAAATAATAGGGATTTAAAGGCTAATAAATTACCTATTTGTACACATAAAACCATAGAAATGTCCCATTTAATCACTAAGCAATGTTTTCTTTTTCATCCGAGTCTTTACCCTTCATAGATATGCTGCATAGAAGTAATAACGAACTCCAGTTTAAGGTTTACAGAAAATCTGCCAACAAGAATTACCTCATTACTTTTTATTCTCACCACTGTAACAAGATTAAATCTGGAATAATTATAGGAGTCTACTTAAGAGCACTAAGAATCTGCAACCCCCAATATTTACCCAAAGAAGAAATATACATAGAAAACACTTTCAAAACGGCCCCAAATCCTTATTATTTCATCCACAATACGAAAAGAAAGATGTACAAAATATACAACTGCAAAAAAGAAAACAACATAATTAATAACAACTACAATAAACTAGATAAAAACAGATGAAAAAAAATACCGACAAACTCTGTAACATCCACTATCCAAAACAATTTATCCAATCTTAACATCAAAATAATTACAATCAGATCCAAAACTATTATGGACAGGATCAGAACCAAAAATACACATCAAAATAAAAACTCTGGTAATTTTTTAAATGAATTAAATAATAATAATAATAATAATAATAATAATAATTAAAAAACATGCATCAAAAGCAAATATATGTCTAGTTTAGATAGTTTAGGAATAAAGACAATGGAGAGTACATTTTTTATATCAAGTCCCTAGAATGTGCAGGCTGATAGATGTAATTTGTACTGTTTAAAAAAAAACAACAACATAAGAATTGGAATAGCAGGATATATATATGAAGAAAAACAAAAGGAAAACTCAGCTGACATGTTTCATCCTCTGATGGGCTTTATCAAGTCAAATGTAAGGACTGATAAAGTTCATCCAAATATGTTGGCTAAGTTAAGTTTTCCTTTTACAGATATATTTTTTAGTTATATTTGAAATTGTGTGTGTGTGTGTGTGTGTGTGTGTGTGTGTGTGTGTGTGTGTGTGTGTGCGTAAAATTTAAGATAGAATACAACTATAAAAAAGACAATAGGAATAAAGACAAAAGGGAAACTTATCTTAGATGACATGTTTCATTCTCTGATGGGCTTTATCAAGTCAAATGTAAGAACTGATAAAGTCCATCCAAACATGTTGGCTCAGTTAAGTTTTCCTTTTACGGATATATTTTTAGTTATATTTTAAATTATGTGTGTGTCTGTGTGTGTGTGCATAAAACTTCAGATAGAATACATCTATAAAAAGACAATAGGAATAAAGAGAAAAAGGAAAACTTATCAGCCGACATGTTTTGTCTTCTGGGTAGATTTAGACATTTCATTATATCAGAAATAAGCAGCACCCCACATAAACTAGCCAACAAACAAACCAAAATTATAACTCTTTCTTGGTACAATTAGCTCCTTGCATATAGAAACTCTGGTAATCTTTCAAATAAATTAAAAACAGACATCAAAAACAAATATATGACTAGTTTAGATATATAAAATCTTTATACACAAATGTTCCTGTAAAGAAATATCTAAATTTACTAAAGACACACTTAACTAAAACAATAAAATTAGCTATTCATAAACATAAAACCATAAAAATATACCATCAATGTTTTCTTATCCGAGTCTAACAACACTTTACCATTCCTAAATATGCCGCAGAGAAGTAATAATGAACTTCAGTTTAAGGTTTACAGAAAATCTGCCAACAAGAATTACCTCATTAATTTTTATTCCCACCACTGTAACAAGATTAAATCTGGAATAATTATAGGATTCTACTTAAGAGCACTAAGAATATGCAACCCCAATATTTACCCAAAAATGAAATATGCATAGAAAACACTTTCAAAACCTCCAATATTATATAATTATTTCATGCACAATGCTAAAAGACAAATGTACAAAATATACAACCGCACCCCACTCCAAAAAAACAAAACAAAAAACAATATTAATTAAAACAATAACAACAATAAAATGAATAAAAACAAGCGAAAAAATACCTACAAGCTCTGTAACATCCACTATCCAAAACATTTTATCTAAACGTAATATCAAAATGCAAGGAGGCACGATGGAGTAATGGATCTCGGGTTGAGGAATTGGAGAGCCGAGTTCGAATTCCAGTCGACTCCATTACATTTACGGACGTGCTAATACCATTGGGAAAGGTATGAATCCTCTTCTTCTTCTTGGATAAATAGCAGGACAGACCGGGTTCTATAGCCTTGGATGGCAACTGGTCTACCGCAAAAACAAATGGCAAAGAAATGCTGGAAAAATCTGCCTCGTCAGTCATGTATCGAAAGATAAATGATCGCCTAAGCGTGTATCACAGATGGCACATAACTGACTGACGTGCCAATACTCTCGAGAAAGGTATGAATCCTCTTCTTCTCTCCCCAGCTATGGGTAAATAGCAAAACATATCGAGTTCTATAGCCATGGATGGCAAATGGTCTAGGAGAAGGACAACCTTGAATTCGAAACCTGATCCTCCAGGTTAAAGGTTGGGCAGTAGGCTAACAACCTAGATTGAGGTCTGTGCAGTAGGGTAACAACCCAGATTGAGGGTTGTGGAGTAGGCTAACAACCAAGATTGAGGGTTGCGGAGTAGGTTAACAACACAGATTGAAGTTTGTGCAGAAAGCTAACAACGAAGTTTCAGGGTTGTGCAGTAGGCTAACAACCCAGATTAAGGGTTGTGCCGTAGGGTAACAACCCAGATTAAGGGTTGTGCCGTAGGGTAACAACCCAGATTAAAATTTCTGCAGTAGGCTAACAACCCAGTTTGAGGGCCGTGCAGTAGGCTAAAACACGGTTTGATGGTTGTGTAGTAGGCTAACAACCCAGATTGAGGGTTGTGCGGTAGGGTAATAACCCAGTTTTGGGGTTTTGCCCAAGGCTCACAACCCAGATTGAGGATTGTGCCGTAGGCTAACAATCCAGATTAAGGGTTTTGGAGTAGGCTAACAACCAAGACTGAGGGTTGTGGAGTAGGATAAGAACCTAGAATTATGTTTGTGGAGTAGGCTAACAACTGAGTTTGAGGATTGTGCATTAGGCTAACATCCCATGTTGTTTTTTGTTGAGTAGGCTAGCCACCCAGATTGAGGTTTGTAGAGTAGGCTAACAACCCAGATTGAGGCTCGTGCAGTAGGGTAACAACCCAGATTGAGGGTTGTGCAGTAGGCTAACAACCCAGATTGAGGGTTCTGCTGTAGGCTACCAACCGAACTTGACGGTTGTGCAGTAGGCTAACAACCTAGATTGTGGGTTGTGCAGTAAGCTAACAACTCAGATTGGGGGTTGTGGAGTAGGCTAACAACCCAGATTGAGGGTTCTGCTGTAGGCTACCAACCGAACTTGACGGTTGTGCAGTAGGCTAACAACCTAGATTGTGGGTTGTGCAGTAAGCTAACAACTCAGATTGGGGGTTGTGGAGTAGGCTAACAACCCAGATTGAGGGTTCTGCTGTAGGCTACCAACCGAACTTGACGGTTGTGCAGTAGGCTAACAACCTAGATTGTGGGTTGTGCAGTAAGCTAACAACTCAGATTGGGGGTTGTGGAGTAGGCTAACAACCCAGATTGAGGGTTCTGCTGTAGGCTACCAACCGAACTTGACGGTTGTGCAGTAGGCTAACAACCTAGATTGTGGGTTGTGCAGTAAGCTAACAACTCAGATTGGGGGTTGTGGAGTAGGCTAACAACCCAGATTGAGGGTTCTGCTGTAGGCTACCAACCGAACTTGACGGTTGTGCAGTAGGCTAACAACCTAGATTGTGGGTTGTGCAGTAAGCTAACAACCCAGATTAGGGGTTGTGCAGTATGCTAACCACCCTGAGTGAGGGTTGTTCAGTAGTCTAACAATCCGCGTTAAGGATTGTAGAGTAGGCTAACAACCCACATTCAAGGTGTGCAGTAGGCTAACAGCCCAGGGTGAGGGTTGTTCAGTCGGCTAACAGCCCACATTGAGGGTTGCACCGTAGGCTAACAACCCAGATTGAGGTTGTGCAGTAGGCTAACAACCCAGATTGTGTTTTTTTGCACTAGGGTAACAACCCAGATAAAGCTTTTTGGAGTAGGCTAACAACCCAGATTGAGGGTTGTTGAGTAGGCTAGCAACCTAGATTGAGGCTTGTTCTGTAGTGTAATAACCCAGATTGAGTGTCGGGGAGTAGGCTAACAACCCTGATTGTGGGTTGTGCACTAGGCTAACAACCAAGATTGAGGGTTGTGCAGTAAGATAACAACACAGTTTGATGGTTGTGCAGTAGACTATCAATCCAAATTGACGATTGTGGAGTAGGCTAACGCCCCAGATTGAGGGTTGTGCAGTAGGCTAACAACCTACTCATTTATAAAAGCTTGTTAAAGAAACGGCAACGATATCTTGCGGCCCTAAGTTTCTCATGCAATTTATTAATATATAAAATCAAAGTAATTAAAATCAATCAAAATCAATATTTATGAAACTTTAATAAAAAGTTTCATAAATATTGCCCTGCCATCTAATGCTAAAAAATCCTCGGACAAAACTTGTACGAAACGTGGAGTTTTAAAGAAATAAGAACTCCAAGGAGACCTATGTTTATGAAGAAACAGCTGTGATTTCTGTAAGTGATAACGAGGAAAGAGGTTCCAGAGAATTTAACACTCACTAGACGCAGGGAAGCAGGGGAAAACAGCGAGTAAGTAACAAAAGATTGGAAGTTGTGGAGAGTCATAATTGCCTACGGAGGCGTAGAATTAACCTACTTAAGGAGGTTACTGTGAATGGATAGCAACACGAAAAGCAAAAGTGAAATTGTATAAAGATAAAATTTGGCCAGAAAAATAACAAATAGGAAGATGTGGAGAGCCATGATTGCTTTCGTGGCATAGAAATGCCCAACTTAAGAGGTTAACCTGAACAGATAGCAAAACGAAAAGCAAAAGTGAAATAGTAACGGTAAAATTTGCACAGAAAAGAAAGAGATAGGAAGTTGTGGAGAGCCATGATTACCTACGAAGCATAGAATTAACCTATTTAAGAGGTTAGTGTGAATAGACAGCAAAACGAAAAGCAAAAGTGGAATGGTAAATGTAAAATTTGCCCAGAGAAACAAGAGATAGGAAGTTGTGGAGAGCCATGATTGCCTCTGAGGCATAGAATTAACCTACTCAAGGGACTAGTGTGAATGGATAGCAAAACGAAAAGCAAAAGTGGAATAGTAAAGGTAAAATTTGTCCAGAAAAGCGATAGGAAGTTGTGGAGAGCCATGATTGCGTACGAGGCATAGAATTAACCGACATAAGGAGGTTAGTGTGAATGGATAGCAAATCAAAAAGTCGGATAGTGAATGTTAAAACATACCCAGAGAAAGAAAATATAGGATGTAGTGGAGAGCTATGATTTCCTACGGCACATAAGGGAAGAAGAAGGAGAGAGTGAAAGTGTAGTATAGAGACAATCTCACTAACCATAGTGTTACTGTTGTTCTGACCGTAGCAAATAGGTATATTACGGGGTGGAGTTGCCAAAGATACACGCCCAAGCGGTTTTGAATTCAGAGATATTCGTCTTCGAGACTGGTGTAAGATGGCAAGGTGTTACAGAATGCGAAGGCCAGGGCCATAATGGTTAGCGATTGGCCGGTGTATCTCGTCGGCGTGGTATTCTGTCGATGATGAACTGCTTTTGTCGGGGTTTTGGATAGGAGTCTAAAATGTCGCGATGTTTTTGAAGCGGCGATACGCTTCCCACATCCAGGTTCGAGAGACTGGCAAAGATCACTCGCGGAGAGACAGTATTTACTGCACCCCCACAGACGAGGGATAGATGTGGCACAAGGCCGGGTTTAAAGTGGGGTATTCCCGAGCCCGTAGGCTCGGCCAAAAAAATGCCCGTAGATCCCGTATAAACGAGATCGGGTTGGTCAACCTCCCCGAACGAGGCTCTACCCTTCGGCGGAGCCTCGTCCGGGTTGCTCTCTGCTCGGAGGCAGCGAGTTCGACCGTCCAACTTAGAAGACCTATCCTCTCGGTTGCAGACTCGCGGAGAGACGCTAAGCCACCGTCCGTTCCCGTGACGTTATTACTGCCGCTGCCACGTCTGTCCCTCTCTTCTTACCTACCAAAATGAATAGGAAAAAGAAATCATCGTCTTCGTTAAGTCCATTTTTGGTAGTAGCGTGGGTACCCAGAGACGATACGGAAAAGATGCTTATTATTTCCGTGAAAATGAATGCGACGAACCGGGCCGAAAAATAAGGGCTCGCATTACACACCGATATCCACTACGACAAGCGCACGCCAGTTATGTATTTCAATGAAATGGCAGTATGAATCGGTTTTATTTCCTGTTGTACTGTGTGCCTGACTAGTTTACGCATATGAATTCAGTTTTAGAGACAAAGGCATAGAGTCCACCTTCGTTAGCAGCATTCTTATGGCGTCTCGGTGTTGAATCTTTTAGATACCTAGGAAACGAAATAAATACTTCTGAAAAGCATACGGAAGTACGCACAGCTAAAGCCAGGGCCGACTTGAATAAAATGGATGTACCGTATTTTCCGGCGTGCAAGACGCACTTGTTTTCCTAAACAAATACCCTGACAAATACGTGTGCATCTTCCAAGATGAATGTAAGGCAACGCCCAGGCTCAAGTAAGCGTGGACGGTCACCTAATTGGCTTGACTGAAAGGGACGTGGATTTGTATGTTGAGTCATTACACTATGTTAGCTATCTATCTATCTAATTCACCCTTTTTATATGATGTAACCTACGTACTTAGTATCTGTCTATATTTCTGAGATGAGGTATTATGTACATTATTTACATTTTTCGGACGATTGTCCTCATCGTTGTCGCCATATTTATTACAACGTTTTGGCCTTTCAGTATCTGTCTATATTTCTGAGTTGAGGTATTATGTACATTATTTACATTTTTCGAACTATTGTCCTCATCGTTGTCGCCATATTTATTACAACGTTTCGGTCGTTGTACGCTCCGGCCTTCTTCAGGTGGTTGGAATGTCGAACTGAACCCTTTATTTATTTCAGTACTTAGGTGTTAGAAGTATTTCCAAGTCTATAAACCTTCCTGGAGCCGAGCCACAAACTTAAACATGCTCTGTTTACTAGCAGCGGTGGGACCCTTTCTGCTCTTTCAATTAATGCTGTTAATGATATAATAGAAGTAGTCTGTATTTATTCAATCAAAATTAGCCGTGGACATAAAGGGGTAAAACAGGCAACATGAAGACCCACTTCAGACAACAATTATTTTGGAGTTTTTGAAATTCAATTTGCCAGTGTGCTACTAGAAATGTAAAAGAGGATATATTTATAAAGCAATTGTTAAGTTTGATGAAAATTGGTTGAAAGATCAACAAAAAATAACAAAGAAACCAATTAAAAACGTTATTTTTCGCTATTGACGCGTGTTTTCACTATATGGGTAGGCTCAATTATCAAGTTAAATGACTGTTAAACAATCAACTTATTGTTGGCTACAATTGAGTGAAGCTTGTATTAGATTGCTTGAAAATTGAGGGAGATTTTGGTTTAAAATTTGTACTGAAATCGATTTGTGTTAAAATCGATTTTTCGTTTTCCGCTAAACGCAGTGGCATAGAAATAAAAATGAGATATCATTGAGCTCGTCATGATGTATGTAACCTACATACCGAGTTTGAACGAAATCGGAGGAGAAAAGTTGAATTTATCGATTATTAGTCGGATTTATTGTTTATTGATTTTTTTTAAAAATTGATCGATTTTTCACGCTAAGAACCTATCTCTTACATTTTACAATGTATGTGTCAAGTTTGGCCAAAATTGGCTGGCATCAGAGAGACACAGAGACATGCTCTGTTTTATATATATATATATATATATATATATATATATATATATATATATTACAATGGCCAGTTTGAATTTGTACCAGTCTATTGCCACGTGCATAAAAACTTGGTAGAAAACGGAGAGGAACAAATGTATATTTATTTTAATTAAGCGAAATAGATTCTACTAAAAGTATATGAAAATTCGTATAACTAAAGCCTGGAGCGTCTTAAATAAAATGGATATAATCTGGAATTAAGCTCACGTCCATTATGTCTTTGAACGTCATGATTTGCTGTTGCATTGTCTGACTTATTGGTTGAATCTTATGAATTCAGTTTTAAAGACATTGCCAGAGATTCCAACTTCGTTAGCAGCATTTTCTATACGTTGTTTCGGTGTCGAAAATCTTCTGCATGCCGAGGAAGCGAAATAAATTCTACTGAAAAGAATGTGAAAATTCTTATGCCTGAAGCCTGGGCAGCCTTGAATTAAAAGGACAGGAGGACTTCTTTGGTAACAAAGCAAAGAAGACTGAGCTGTTACGTGACATCTGTTCTTCTTTACGGCAGCGAATGTTGGACGATTTGCTCAAAGATGAAGAAGAGACTCGAGGCGACGGAGATGTCGTTCTACAGAAGGATGCTAAGGATATCAAGGACAGAGCGTGTGAGCAAAGATGAGGTCTTAGAGATGTTGCAAACAAGGAGGAGGCTTATACTTACCATCAGCAAGAAGCAGCGAATGTTGGACGATTTCCTCAAAGATGAAGAAGAGACTCGAGGCGACGGAGATGTCGTTCTACAGAAGGATGCTAAGGATATCATGGACTGCGAGGGTGAGCACCGATGAGGTCTTGGAGAGGATGCAAACAAGGAGGAGGCTTATACTTAACATCAGGAAGAGGCAGCGAATGTTGGACGATTTCCTCAAAGGTGAAGAAGAGACTCGAGGCGACGGAGATGTGGTGCTACAGAAGGATGCTGAGGATATCATCGACCGAGTGTGTCGGCAATGATGAGGTTTTGGAGAGGATGAAATCGAGGAGGAGGCTTATGCTTTACATCAGGAAGAGGCAGCGAATGTTGGATGATTTCCTCAAAGTTGAAGAAGAGACTCGAGGCGACGGAGATGTCGTTCTACAGAAGGATGCTAAGGATATCATGGACCGAGCGTGTGAGCAACGGTGAGGTCTTAGAGAGGATGCAAACAAAGAAGAGACTTATACTTAACATCAGGAAGAGGCAGCTGAAGTTTCTGGGGCGCAAATGAGGAAGGAGGGCTTGGAGAATATGATAATCAAGGGTCGAATAGAGGGAAAGAACGACAAGGGAAAGCAGCGCGTGACATACCTGACGAGTTTGAGCCGGTGGATGACAGAACGTGGTGGATGAAAGAGAGGGAAGGAACTTGTTGAGAGTTTCAAGAGTTGGAGAGCCATGATTGCCTACGTCTTGAAAGGGCAAGGCACACAAAAAGAAAGAAAGAAACGGGAAATCTGATCTGCTTGACAACCTCAAGCGGGGATTCTTTCACGCTACTGTAGAGCCAGTTTTAACGTTATGATACCACTGCTTGGACATTACCTAAAAGCCTAGAGCAGTGGTTTTCAACCTTTTTGCTGGAGCGGAACCACATGACGATAAACTACACCCGGCAGCAAGGCCTCTGATCGGGAGATTGGAGGTTTTGAGGAGCGTGGAACCGCCTCTTAATTGCTAGTCCTCGGTATGAGGATAAACTACACCCGGCAGCAATGCCTCTGATCGGGAGATTGGAGGTTTTGAGGAGCGTGGAACCGCCTCTTAATTGCTAGTCCTCGGTATGAGGATAAACTACACCCGGCAGCAATGCCTCTGATCGGGAGATTGGAGGTTTTGAGGAGCGTGGAAACGCCTCTTAATTGCTAGTCCTCGGTATGAGGATAAACTACACCCGGCAGCAATGCCTCTGATCGGGAGATTGGAGGTTTTGAGGAGCGTGGAACCGCCTCTTAATTGCTAGTCCTCGGTATGAGGATAAACTACACCCGGCAGCAATGCCTCTGATCGGGAGATTGGAGGTTTTGAGGAGCGTGGAACCGCCTCTTAATTGCTAGTCCTCGGTATGAGGATAAACTACACCCAGCAGCAAGGCCTCTGATCGGGAGATTGGAGGTTTTGAGGAGCGTGGAACCGCCTCTTAATTGCTAGTCCTCTGTATGACGATAAACTACACCCGGCAGCAAGGCCTCTGAATGGGAGATTGGAGGTTTTGAGGAGCATGGAACCACCTCTTAATTGCTATTGTTCCGAGGTTCATCCTGACCCGGAGTGGTAGCACATTTTAGGATTTAGTCCTGGGTATGACGACAAACTCAATCCGACAGAAATGCGACTGATCGAGAGACTGGAGGTTTTGAGGAGAACGGGACCACCTCTTAATTGCTGTTGTTTCCAGATCCATCCTGACCTGAAGTGGTAGCACAATTCAGGGTCTAGTCCTGGGTATGACGATAAACTACATCCGGCAGCAATATCAATCAAGAGATTGGAGCTTTTGAGAAGCGTGGCACTTCTTATTAATTGCTGTTGTTCCCAGATCCTCCCTGACCCAGGCTGGTAGCACCTGTTAGGGTCCCAACTATAAGCAAATAATGAACCCCCTAAAAAAAACACTGTTCAAGTATAAAAATACAATTTTATAGGAAAAATACCAGCAATACAGTCTATGTTATGTGTTCTGACGAGCTCCGACCCTTAGACCCACCAATCCTGATTTTCGCAACTAGGACCCCCCAAGCCGTGTACAGAAATTCCAATCATCCCAATTCCCTTTGTAATCCAATAGTAAAAAGTAAGTTCCACTTGAACAGCTTCTTCTCAAGAAATGTTTTTTGTGAAATTTACTCTCGGCAGGATGTTTTCTCGATCACTACAATCTTGCCCTGTTCAAGTCTAGGGTTAAATGAACTTCCCTTCATGCCTTTTCTTACGCTCATACAGCACCACACACTAATACTCTACCTTGAGTGGCTCTTGCACCTTGTATTGAGTGAACATTCGTAAATAAAAGAAAGACTACTCCGGTAAATCTTCCGCTTAGCTGGTCATGAGTCGAAAGTCCTCGTTAATGGCCATAAACTACATCTGGCAACAAGGCCTCTGATCGGGAGATTGGAGGTTTTGAGACGCATGGAACCAGCTCCTAATTGGTGCTGTTTTCGAAATTCCCTCTGACCCAGGGAGGTAGCACCTTTTAGCGTCTACTCCTGGGTACGAAGATAAACTACATCCGGTAGCAAGGGTGCTGATAGGGAGGTTTTGAGGAGCATGGAACCGCCTATTGATATTGTCCCAGGTACACTCTGATCCGAGGTGGTAGCCCCTGTTAAGATCCTTGCTATGGGCAAATATTGAAGTCACAAACAAAAACCAAACACTACGAAAATGTAAAAAATACATTTTCATAGTAAACTTACCAACAGTACCTATTTATAGTAAAATGATCAACAATACATTTTTATCTGTAGTTGAATGCAGACAATTGCGTTCACGATATCTTGAGGTGAAGCCATAAAATTGTGTTCAAAATATTTAGATTTCGGCATTAAATAACCCATAGAGATGACGATATGGCACTAAACAAAATGGCCAACAATAAATTTTATCTGTAATTGAAGGCATGAAATTGCATTCAAAATATTAAGATTTCGGCATTAAATAACCCATAGAGGTGTTGCTATGCCGCGAAAGAAAATGCACCACTAATATGAATCGAAAAACACATGATCGCCCAAGTGTGTATGACACTTGACTGAATGTTAATAGATTTAATCTGCACTGCAATTTAGTTTTCACTCATAACTGAGTCTTAGAAAAATTTCAGAATCTTCATACATAAATAATACTATCAGTTTTGACGGATAGTATGCTAACAGTACTTTTAAAGCTCACTTGGGCTATTCGATACCTTTCTGGGGGGGGGTCTCCGAAAAAATTCTAAATTTAATAAAATGTTTTCCATGTTATCAATTTTAAATTTCTGAAATCCGTAGATCAGTAAACCGGAAATAAATTGTATCAAATTTTTCTTTTAATCTTCCGTAAATCCTGAGATGTGTGAAGGGGTCAGTGAATAATAACTATAGTCCAATAAATCGTAGACAGTCCAGTGTTTGCTTGTTCTTAATTCATTTAATCTGGGCACGTGGCCGAGTGGTCGATTTGCCAGGAAGGAGACTTCCTGATGTTATCGGACTGGATTCAGGTTGATCCCACCGTGTGGCACCTTTGGAAAGTGTATGAGAACCATACCACAGGTTGACCTGAGCCTTGTGAGTGAAACTGGGGAGACAGAACTCATGTGGGCCGTTGATAGCTCTGCTAGCACAAAGCCACAAGTCATCGTGGCCGAGGGCTTGAGCGTGCAGACTTAGTTCAAATTGTTGATCATGCTAGATAACACGCTCTCTTTCCCAGAAACTGTAACTAAGGTCTGCTCATCACAGTTGCAGTATAAACCACAGGTGGGCTCTGTGGGTGTTGAGCAAACACAAATGTGCCTGAGTGAGCATCTGCAATAGGGATTGGCTAGATGCCATAGCAGATGGGTATCCTCAAATACGCGTGATATATATATATATATATATATATATATATATATATATATATATATATATATATATAGAGAGAGAGAGAGAGAGAGAGAGAGAGAGAGAGAGAGAGAGAGGTGCATGACAGAGTGGTTAGAACGTTCGCTTTCTGACCATGAGACGCGGGTTCAAATCACGCCATGGTCGATTTGTCAGGAAGGAGACTCCTGGTGTTACCGTACTGGAGGTTCTGAGACGGATGGAACCAGCTCAGAATCGGTGTTGCTCTCATGTACACCCAGACCCAGATAGGTAGCACTTTTAGCGTCTAGTCCTGGGCATGTCCTTTAAACCACATCCGACCGCAAGTCCTCTGATCGGGACGTTTTGAGGAGCGTGGGACCGTTGCGGCTACTTTGGGAAGTCTCTGGAAACCAATACCGCCGGTTGACCCAAGCCTTGTGAGTGAAATTGGGTAGACGGAACCCTTGGGGGCCGTTGATAGCTGTGCTGGCACGAAGTCACAAGCCATCGTGGTCGAGGGCTTGAGCGTGCTGGCGTTGTTCAAACTGTTGATGAGGCTAGAAAACACAGAAATTGTAACGATGGCCTGCTCAGCAGTTGCAGTATAAACCACAGGTGGCCTTTGTCGGTGTTGAATAAACATTAATGCGCCTGAGGAAGCGTCTGCAATAGGGATTGTCTAGCCGCACTAGTAGATGAGTATCCTAGAACACGAGTGGCCAGCTATACATTCTTTTAATCAAAAAATGTTAAAGCATGGCGGTCTCTTGGGCGTGAAAGAGAATTTAGAAGGAACCGGAAACCCAATCCTAAACAGGAAACAAGGGATAAACCTCTACTCCTGTTCAAAAGACAGGGGAGGAGTGTAAACCGGGCGATAGATGAACCTGTCTATTCCTATTCAGAGGAAAGAAAAAATAATTAGTAAATAAAATTTCAGGGCTCAGTCGGAGACGTTAGAAGCACACAGTTGAAGTAGACTTTAGAAGGAACCGGAAACCCAATCCTAAACAGGAAACAAGGGATAACCCTCTACTCCGGTTCGAAAGACCCGGGGAGGAGTGTAAACCGGACGATACATGAGCCTATTTATTCCTATTGGGTGGGGGAAGAAAAAATAATTATTGAATAAAATTTCAGAGTTCAGTCGCTGACGTTAGAAGTTCATAGCTTAAGTAGACTTTAGAAGGAAGCCGAAACTCAATCCTAAACAGGTAACAAGGGATAAACCCCTACTCCTGTTCAAAAGACTCGAGAGGTGTGTAAACCGGGCGATAGGTGAACCTATTGGTGGGAGGAGAGAAAATAAATAAAATGAAATAGTGAATAGACTTTCAGAGCCCAGGTGCAGTCGTTAGGAGGTCAGAGCTGAAGCAGACTTTAGATAGAACTGGAAACGCAAACCTAGACTAGAAATAAGGGATAAACCTCTGTTGTCTAGCGCCCTCATGCTGGGAGGTCTTGGTCACTGCGCCAATTTAATACAATAGCCCTTTGGTGGCTGTGGTCTTGGGCGACGGCGTCGATTCTGTAATAAAGTTGCATTCTTTGCTCTCGGCCTGCAATCGCTACTTGTTTTGGTTCGGAGCTAAAAGACTTCAACAAAGGGAATTTTAACTTAGTTTATTAGCGTCGACATATACATCTGCTAACTAGCCAGTGGGGACGCTTTTCCTACATTGGAGGGTCGTTTCAGACGAAGAAAAACACGTCTACATTGTTTGACGGTTAAGACTCGACTCCTCGAAAACCCTTTCTCTGTATCGATCATTCCCATACTGGAATGATGCTCAACCAATAAAAAAATGTTTTGTCTTCCATCTGACCTCAAAGGTCAACCCCAGGAAGTCCGCGCAGAGATACCATTCCTACTAAAAAGAGTAGTCTGCTAAATTATTATTTAACAACTGTAGTCCTCTTCAAAAGCCCGGGGAGGTGTAAAACGAACTATATTTCGGAGCTAACCCCCCCCCCAAAAAAAACATTCTTAATTTCTTCAAGTCGGGCCCAACTTGACTATCATTCATAAGCACTTCACTTATGTCCTTTTCTTACGTGCATACAAAAAGTAAACTTATTCTGTAACGAGCTACCTTGAGTGGATCTTGGGCCTTTTATTGGGTGGACATTTAGTTAAAAAAAATACAAAAACAAAGATGGAACTTTAAATCGATAGTTTAAAGTGTTTCACTCAAGAAATAACGGCTTCAAAACGAAATAATGAAATAAAAAATAATGGCAACTTTATGATACTTACTCAACGGTCTTTTGTCGAAATCGTCAGACCACCGTAATATCTTTATTCGATCAGCGCATGCGCAGAACTAGCCGCGCGGCATATGTGGGTGACTTTTCTGCCTGGCCTTGACTCGTTTGTCGAACGTTAGCTGGATTTGTGTTCATATTCAATGTTCCAATGATTTTTGTTTGCTTTTATTTTCTTCACATCTTTGTTTACCTTCTGTTGGTTTCTTTAAATTGTTGTCATCGACTCTCTGCGCATGCGTTGTCACAAATGGCTCAGAAAAAAATAACATGAAATATTATGGAAAAAAAGAAAAAAAAGAAACGAAACGAAAATGAACAAAATAAATAAACATTACGCCATAGCAGGAAATAAATATAAGGTTAGGGTGTATTTGGAGACAGCAGTCTTCTCGTGAATTATTTATTTTTTGTTTATTTATTTTTCTTTATTTATTTA
>OZ038519.1:27771270-27776270 GCA_964036315.1 Acanthosepion esculentum | reverse complement strand
AAATCAGAGCTAATAATTTAAATAAAAACAGACCACTTTAAGGTTCCATATAATAAATTATTTCACCACAGCCCTTTTAAAGGACCGCGGATCATCAGATTTTATTTCCAAAAATGATTTTTGGAAATAAATCTGATGATCCACTGTCCTTTGGAAGGGCTGTGGTGAAATAATTTATTATATGGAACCTTAAAGTGGTCTGTTTTTATTTAAAATATATATATATATATATATATATATATATATATATATATATATATATATATACCCGGTGTAACAACAAAATTGTGTAAATCGTGTAACACCAATATTGTCCATCCCACAAAATGTTTAATAGCTAGAAACACACTAAACTAATTGAGTTTCTTTTTTCCAGGTTTTCAGATAAGACGTTTAGCCATCTTGACTCCATTTCTCGTAAGAATCAATGAAATAACCTTTGAGTTAGCTAGAAAGAAAACAGGTTAAAATTGTTTTGTGTCAGTCCGACTATGTCTTCCCAACTGAGCAATGGTTATCTTGTGGAGGTTGTGTTTTTTCTTCCTCGCCGTTTAACTGATAATAAAACAATATTTGCAATCAATTTAAATTCAATTTGAAATAGAGCAAAATATTTCGCGTATTAAATTTAAGCTTGAAATTAAAGCTAAAATAAAATCTGCAAAAAAAAAAAATTCCCATTTTTAAGAATTCACTTTTTTAAAACTTGGTATCGTTTTTCTTCGGAGTACCTATTTGAATTTGTTCCTCATCGTTTGATACAATTCTCTTGAAACCGTGAGAAACAAAAAAAAATATCAATGTCTATTTATTAAATTTTAGCTGTTATTTTATATATCGAGAAGTTTTATTACCACCAGCACCCAGTGTGCGATTATTTCATAATTAAATTAATTAGCGCACGGTGTATGCTGTTGGTAAGAAAATAGTGCTCGATATATCAACATAAACCAAAAGCCTAAAATGTATACTAAACGTTTTTGTTCTTCACCGTTTAACACAACGACCTTTTGCTTAAAAACTCAGAATGGTGCTAAATGGCGAGGAACAAAAAGTATTTTTTTTAGTTATATTTATAATTAAATATTGATATATATATATATATATATATATATATATATATATATATATATATATATATATATATATATATATATATATGCACACTCACGTTCACGCGCGCATGTAATTTCTTAAACTAAAATACAGTGGAACCTCGGTTCACGAATTTAATTCGGTCCTGAAGCCCGTTCGTAACCAGAAATGTTCGTAAACCGAAACTATTTTTCCAATAGGAATTAATATAAAATGGATTAATCCGTTCCTGGTCCCAAGATGATTGCTTATTTAATTCGTTCCTGAAGCCCATTCGTAATCCGAAATGTTCGTAATCCGAATCTATTTTTCCAATAGGAATCAATATAAAATGGATTAATCCGTTCCTGGTCCCAAGATGATTGCTTATTTAATTCGTTCCTAAAGCCCATTCGTAATCCGAAATGTTCGTAAACCGAAGCTATTTTTCCAATAGGAATCAATATAAAATGGATTAATCCGTTCCTGGTCCCAAGATGATTGCTTATTTAATTCGTTCCTAAAGCCCATTCGTAATCCGAAATGTTCGTAAACCGAAACTATTTTTCCAATAGGAATCAATATAAAATGGATTAATCCGTTCCTGGTCCCAAGATGATTGCTTATTTAATTCGTTCCTAAAGCCCATTCGTAATCCGAAATGTTCGTAAACCGAATCTATTTTTCCAATAGGAATCAATATAAAATGGATTTAATCCGTTCCTGGTCCCAAGATGATGGGTTATTTGAACTTTAACAACAGCACTGTGCACAAGTTTATACACAAAACTAATGAAAATCCTTAAATCTAAGAAATAAATAAATAAGAAGCCCAATACTAAACAGATAAAATATAGACGAACACGTCAATTTTACCATACCTGTATGTAGGAGAGTTGATGGCGTAAATGGAAGGAGCAGGGAGATGTTATTGTTTGGGAAAGAGATGGTTATCTTGTGGAGGTTGTGTTAATGGATTAAATTATATTGATGAAAAATTGTTGAGTAAATTCGTCTGCGTGATGAAATTAACAATTTCCTCTCACATTAAATTTTAGAATTCAGCAAACATAGAATAAGGACAACATGAGAAACAACAGTTTTTGCACAACATGAATAAAATATTTATATAAACAAGAGTTACAAACAACTGGAGTAAAGATGTGGTTTTAAAAAGTTCAAACGTCTGTGGCGGACCATTGGGTGTGAAGATGTGAAGAGATATCAGAAGGTTAAACTTTCCTGCTGGCGGGTCCAGCTACATAAGAATGTTGGGGTTTAATTATGTCCAAAGAAGACAAAAGAAAACAAACAAGACCTATATACATGGGTAAACAAATATATATTAATAACGAGTTACACAAAGACATGAACAGTTACGTAGAGTTTGTATGGAGAAATTATGTGCGTGTGTTGTAAGTGTTCGTACGTACGTGTATTGTTCTTAGCGCGTTCCCAGAATTTGGGAAACGCTGTATCTGTGAGAGGTCCCATATTGGTCTAAGTGAAAAAGAGAGAGATTTTACCTCACCTCCGCGCGAGGTAGCGGCCCAAGGCTTGAGTCGAAAGAGAGAGAGAGAGAGAGAGAGAGAGAGAGAGAGAAGGGTCAGCCAGTATTTATACTCGGGGGAGAGAGACCTCTGTTGAAGGGTTAAGGAAACTGAGAAGGAGCTAGCTCCGACACGTCGTTTTATGTTTAGATTGAAAAGTTATCAAAGTTCTGGTTTGATGGATTCTAATTTGTTGAATGGTCTGTACAATAATGAGAAAGTGTGTTTTGGTATTGTAGTGACTACTCCGATTTACCACGCCCACAAAATACTTAGTGTTAATTGGTTAGAAAATAAGTACTGTGTACTACAGGACAATTTACCCATCGCAGTATTCAAACAACATTTTCTGCCATGACTTTGCCTAACTTGGTTTTGTTAAAAAATCATTGATTGGTCAATTTTTATCCAATCGTGTATTTTAAATATTCCTTTCGATATTTTTTCCCGCTCCTTTCTGGAGCCTATACAAAAAGTATTTAAACCACGGAAATAAAACAATAGAGCAGTAGTAGAACAATTATTCAACAGAACTCAACTACGTCCGTTTACCTACATTCTTCTACTCACGCACACACAGACACAAAACTACTATTACACTACTACACTGTTACTGTCTGTCAAAAGCCAAGTCACAAATCAAATTCTATTATTCTTGTTTTGTACAAGCTTTTCATTCTTGAATTCAAATCTTATTTGTACACTGAACACTTCAACAAGAACATTCTTAAGTACATTATTCCTTTCTTGTATCAGATATCAGTAGATGGGAAGCAACTTTCTCTTCCTTAATATTAATCCGTTAAGCACAATTGTTGTACTCGTTGATTTTCAATACATGTGTTATTGTTGATTGCAATTGGATCTCTTGTTCTTCTTTCCTTGTGTTTTTGCAAATTTAAATGTGATGTGCTTCACTAAAAACGCAGCCTTACCAACAACCTCATTAACAATTTCGAAACGAATCTAAACAGCACACCACAGCATTATTGTAATTTAAGAAAAAAATAAACAGTTCAAGTTTGTACTTAAAGTGGAGAAATATTGTTTACGACTTACTTTAAGGTTTACGGAATTGTCGCTCTTTATTTTCACTTGTTCGAAGAGAATATCCTGTAGTTCCAATAAGTGATTTTTAACAAGCTGTGTTTAAGTTAATTTCAATAATTAACGTTGAGCTTGAAAGCGCATGAAAAAGATTCTTGTATCAAGTTGAATGCGGAAAACTTGAGTTGATTGTTCATCATAAAATATTGCTGTGTGATTGAGTGAGTGTTCTTTCAGGCTGGAATCATGTTAAGGAACTTTAACGTAAAGCCTGGAACTGTGTGACGGGTTCAAAGGATTCCGATCGTCTCACTGTCGAAAATGAAATACGTTTCATATTTATTGCTAACTTTAGTCACGTGTTAGGCTCACAGAGGCTTGACAGATTTTAGCGGAATTACTTTTTTGGTCAGGTCAAGAACTAGGTTGATGTTATTAAATATTATGTGACCAATTAGAAGTTGAGATTTTCTGGAAAATATTTATTAAGCTGAATAACCTCTGTGATCCACTTTTTGTACAAAAATTGATGTTGCTAAAAAAAGGTGGTAGCGGGATGCTAAAAGATAAAAGAAGATCATTCAGATCTTCAGTAATGGTACCCTGGTTTCCATCCTCAAAGTCTATTCAAGAACCATCGAGAGAACGGTGAATAATTTTAAAATTAGGGAACAGTAGAGAAGAAAAATTGGATCAGGAGGTCACAACAGCAAGAGGGATCAACATTTCAACTTAGAGCTAAATACATTCTTATTATTCAAATTAGAGTCCAATAGTGTTATAAAAACATCGGAGAATTCCAGTAAGATATCTTTAATCATTTCTAAGATACAACGGTTCAAAGCTTAATCTAAGATTTGGACAATTGTGTGTTAGGCCTTATATATATATATATATGCAGCAATCCTTCATTTATACATGTTTCATTAAAGGCTACAGACAAGGTACTACGATTAAGCTTTTAATTTAATCTTTCTTGTGTTCGAACAAGTGTTTTCTTTTCTGGACACAGAGTGTGTAGAAACTGTCCAAATGTTCTATAATTCCGAGCGTTTTCGGCTGTACTTCTAGCCATTATCAAGGAAGATTTTATTTTGGCTTTTTAAATGGGTGTATTTGTAGTGTGGATGTTTCTAGAATTAGAGGGATGTTTTATTTTCCGAACACGGTCAGCACATTTTGGCCGTGTTCGTAGTCAATATTATTGAGTGTTGGATTTTCTTTTTTATTATTAAAGCTTCCATTATATTTAATCTTTTTTTTTTTACATGTGGATGAGGTTATTATGCTTGTATTTTCTAGTAGTATGTTTCGGGTGGAGTCTGGTAA
>OZ038519.1:27756270-27766270 GCA_964036315.1 Acanthosepion esculentum | reverse complement strand
CGCCTTGTTTGTTTTTTATTTTATTTTATCGACTGCGCAGTATAATAGATTCAATTGGGTATCATCTGAGAGTAAAAGAGCAGCATGACGCAATTCCCTCCGCCAGAAATTTGGAAACGGCATGCTGTACCTCTTGGCATTCGCACCATTATGAACATCTCAGAGTGTTTGAGTGTCAATTTGAGGATAGTGCATTATGGTGTTTGGAGTGATCGCAACTGATGGCAACGTTATGCCTCCATTCATCTTCCAAACTCAACACGGAAGTCTGCAGCAAGTGCCTTGAGGAATTCGTGCTGCCCCGAGTCAAAACGGAGGCTGCTGGTAGACCCTATGCCTAACAAGAGGACGCTGCACCGTGCCACACATGAAAGAAAACCCCGTCATGGTTGCCAGATAATTTCTACGACTACATCACCTCTCACGTATGGCCACTTAATTCACCAGACTTTAACCCACTTGACCATTATATGTAGGACGCAGTTGAGCGAGAAACGAACGACACATCTTGTAACACCAAAGATGAACTGATAAGCAAGGATAATGACAGCTTTCACCACCATAAACAAGGAGACCGCCCAGAAGAGTTGCAGGAGATTCCGAAGTCATCTGGAGGCTGTGGCTGAAGCCCATGGCAATTTTAATGAATAAATTTACACTTTAGTATTTTAAGATATTTGTGTATAATTTTGGTAAATATATCTATTAAAAGGAGATGCCAGTGTTATTGTCATGTTTGCGTTATGAAATGAACAAAGTCCGACAATTATTTTACGACATTTTTATGTCTATACCTTCGTCATTTGTTTGCATTGGATACGCATCGAGTAGATATGAATGTACGTGAAAGATTCATGGAAGATTGAAGTTTAAAAGTAGTAAAATCGACCTTGCTAATCGAACGATCCTCCGTGGCTCAATCGGTAAAAGCACGTCAAGCTAAATGACGGTTCCGTATAGGATACAGGTTCGAATCCTGTCGGTAGACGAATATTTTCTATGAAATTTTCTCGAACATTCAGGCCGGTAAATGTTGTTAATATTGTTTATTATAAACAGCATTTACTTAAATATTTGTATCGTATAAAAAGAATGCATAAACATAAAAATGTCTTAAAATAATTGTCGGACTTTTGTCCATTTCATAATGTGTGACGTCATTTGTTTACATTTGGATATGTTTTGAGCAGATATGAATGTACGTGAGAGATTCATGGAAGATTGTAGTTTAAAAGCAGTAAAATCGACCTTGCTAATCGAACGATCCTCTGTGTCCCAATTGGTTAAGGCACGTCAGGCTATATGACGGTTCTGTATAGGATACAGGTTCGATACCTGTCGGAGGACGAATAATTTCTATGAAAATTTCTCGAACATTCATGCTGGTAAATGATATTAATACTGTTTATTATAAACAGAGAATTTACTTAAATATTTGTATCTATAAATATAATGTATAAACATAAAATTGTCTTAGAATAATTGTCGGACTTTGTCTATTTCATAATATATATATATATATATATATATATATATATATATATATATAATATGGATAAAACAACTGAAAAGTTGCAAATTAAAAGAAAAAAATTATCAAGTATGCGGTGCCGTTCAATTTACATTACATGAATCATTCATACAAAAAGCAGATAGTGAAGTTAATGATATAATTGGCAAGAATCACTCTAGCAAACAATTTTTAATAAAATACATTAACCTCGAACCCGTTGATGAATGTTATGATTTCTGTTTATAAATTCCAGTTGTATAAGGTCTTTTTTTTTTACTACAAGCTTTCGATTGTTCATACAATCATCCTTTCGTTGTCCTGTTATTACCTGGATGTAAAAAAGACATATCTATTTCTATACCTGAAGATATGGTGAGCTTGGAGGTGGTGAGTTTGTTCACCAAGGTACCCACGGAGGAGGCACTCTCAGTAGTCAGAGACAGATTGGCCTCTGACTCATCCCTAGAAGAACGGACCAGTATTCCAATAGATAATCTGATGTTGACTTTCTGTACACAAACAACACACTTCGGAATTGGATCCCACATATATCGACAGGATGAGAGCTTACCAATGGACTCGCCATTATCACCAGCAATGACGAATATATACATGGAATACTTTGAGGAAATGGCATTAGAATCTATATCTCTAAAGCCAACTCTATGGTTAAGGTACGTAGATGACACCTTCATACTCTGGCCACACCAGGAAGATGTTCACGTTCTACTGGACCATGTCAACTCAATAAGACTTTCGATACAGTTCACAATGGAGAAAGAGAGTAACAACACAGACCCATTCCTGGATGTTCTAATATCTTGAACAGAGTATGGGTTCAAGACATCCGTATACCAAAAGCCGACATTCACCGGACAGTACCTCAATTTCAACACCCACCATCTATACAGTGTAAAGAAAAAGATCATCCCCTGCTTACAACACCGAGCAAAAATCATACGTGGCGACCCAGAGACATTAGATAAAGAATTAGTCAGTATAAATAGTACCCTAAAACGGTAACAACTACTCTAGGTGCATGGTAGCAGACTCCCCACCCGACAAAAAAAATTGGGATAGGTGGGTACAAGAGTTATGGACAACCTTCGTGAATGTGCGGAAAGTAACGGCACCCACTTGACTGATTTAATTTTTTTGTTGAAACGAAACGACACTATGGCATATTTACATTTCGAAAATAAAATCACGTTCTCCTTTTTTTTATTCTATTTCACTTTTATTAAACCTACAACCGTGTCAGATCATTTTGCCGCAGCCTGTATTTCGTATTATACAAAAGGAAATTTCCAGTCACAAATTCAGTATACAGCGACTTCTATTAAACCTACAACCGTGTCAGATCATTTTGCCGCAGCCTGTATTTCGTATTATATAAAAGGAAATTTCCGGTCACAAATTCAGTATACAGCGACTTTTATTAAACCTACAACCGTGTCAGATCATTTTGCCGCAGCCTGTATTTCGTATTATACAAAAGGAAATTTCCGGTCACAAATTCAGTATACAGCGACTTTTATTAAACCTACAACCGTGTCAGATCATTTTGCCGCAGCCTGTATTTCGTATTATACAAAAGGAAATTTCCAGTCACAAATTCAGTATACAGCGACTTTTATTAAACCTACAACCGTGTCAGATCCTTTTGCCGCAGCCTGTATTTCGTATTATACAAAAGGAAATTTCCGGTCACAAATTCAGTATACATCGACTTTTATTAAACCTACAACCGTGTCAGATCATTTTGCCGAAGCCTGTATTTCGTATTATACACAAGGAAATTTCCGGTCACAAATTCAGTATACAGCGACTTTTATTAAACCTACAACCGTGTCAGATCATTTTGCCGCAGTCTGTATTTCGTATTATACAAAAGGAAATTTCCGGTCACAAATTCAGTATACAGCGACCTGGACGCGTTTAACGAACAATTTCACGCCTGTGTATAAATAGCTTGAACATATTAATGGTCTTCACTAAATTTCCATTCTTGATTGTTTTCTTCTCCTCTCTTACCTTTTTTGGGGGTCGTTATATCTCGGAGATGTGATCCGAGATTTACGAGAGATGAACTTCGGTCTCTGAAGATATGTTCGCATCTTGTGTGTCCCGGAGTCATTATGTGCAGATTCGAGCTGTAATATATTTTGGTTTCTCGTTCAAGGGCTGACCGGGTCTTAACCCAATACCGTATCCTGCGTATGAATGGTTACCCTGGCACAATACACTCGCATATTCTTTGAAATAGATATTCACATATGAACGATATGTGAGTTTTTTTGTTTTTTTTAATATATTAATGGCTATCGTAATATTAGACCTTTCCTTAAAAAGAAACATTCGTAATACTTTGACCGTGCAGCCACTGCGACTCGTGTTACACTATTCTTCGTCCTCTAGACACCAGGATGGGATCAAAGTGAAGTATCTGTTCTACTTATCTATAATAGTAATTATAATATTAAACGTTTCCTTATAAGGAAATATTTGACATACAGTGAGCGAGGAGCTCGTACAACTCGAGTTAAACTATTCTACACTCCTGGACACCAGGATGGGATCAAAATGTAGTATCTGTTCTCCTTATTTCTAATGGTAATATTATCTGTTTCCTTATAAGGAAATATTTGACATACATTAACCGAGGAGTCAGTGCGACTCCAGTTAAACTATTCTTCACTCCCTGGACACAAGGATAGGATCAAAGTATAGTATCTGTTCTACTTATCTATAATAGTAATTATAATATTAATAGTTTCCTTATAAGGAAATATTTGACATACATTGACCGAGGGGCCAGTGCGACTCGACTTACACCATTCTACATCCCATAGACACCAGTAATGGGATCAAAGTGTAGTATCTGTTCTACTTATCTATTATAGTAATTGTAATATTAAACATTTCCTTATAAGGAAATATTTGACTTACAGTTACAGAGGAGCCAGAACAACTCGAGTTAAACTATTCTACATCCCACAGACACCAGGATAGGATCAAAGTGTGGTATCTGTTCTACTTATCTATATTCTAGATAACTAGAACAGTCTACTCCAGTGAGTGAAATAAAGGGTTCAGTTCGACATTCCAACCAACTTAAGAATGCCGGAGCGTACAACGGCCAAAACGTTCTAATAAATATGGGGACAAAGATGAGGACAATAGTCCGAACAATGTAAATAATGTACATAATACTTCATCTCAGAAATATAGACAGATACTAAAAGGGCAAAACGTTGTAATAAATATGGCCGAATAATCTAAATAATATATATATATATAGAATCATCCTGCCTATTCGTGGCAGCCAGCAATAGGCTCTCACTCCGGCCAGTAGAAAATGGCCGCAAACTACATGAAAACTGCCGTAGAAGCATGAAAAAATCGATTATTACCACTATCGATGGGAGTTGGGAAATGAAAAGTCGGTCTTGGCCTTCCAACTAACTTGGAGCATGTGCATGTAAATGTTGGTGCAAATCCATCGAAATATCCTCACAGATGAAGAAGAGACTTGAAGCAACAGAAACAAGGAAAAGAGTACTGAACTGTTATGTAATATCAGTCCTCCTAGATGGCAGTGAATGCTGGACAATCTCCTCACAGATGAAGAAGAGACTTGAAGCAACAGAAACAAATAAAAGAGTACTGAACTGTTATGTAATATCAGTCCTCCTATATGGCAGTGAGTGCTGGACAATCAAAAATGAGGAAAGGGGGCTTGGAAAATTTGATACTCACAGGACAGATTGAATGCAAGAGGGACAGAGTAGAACAGCGCATAACTTACCTAGCGAGCTGAAGTAACCGAGTGGAGGTAGAAAATTTAGCGGAGAGAACCAAAAGACAAACATAATTAAGAGCTCAGATGAATATTAATTCCGTTTTAAATCAATTCACCTCAAGCAAGGTAATAATACCCCTAAGATGCAGGGGATACGGGGGTGTAAAAGAGCGGAACCGGAAACCCAATCCTAAACAGGAAACTAGGGAAAGTCCTCCGCGAAGGTTTGTGAACCGGATGATAGACGAACCTATTTAGTCCTCTTAGACCGCAAGGAGTCATGGTCGCCAGCTACCTCAACGGACGCGCCATATAGGTGAAGGAGAAAGAAGTGTTTGGGTAAATGGATGATGGAACACGATTTAGGAGTTGCAACAAAAAGACCTATATTATTAAGACCTACAAAGGACCGGAAATTGTGGAGGCCTAGGATCGCAAACGTCCCATCGGGACATAGAGGGAAGAAGAAGAAGAAGAAGAAGAAGAAGAAGAAGAAGAAGAAGAAGAAGAAGAAGAAGAAGAAGGAGAAAGAACAGCAAGCAAACAAACGGAGGGGTATATAATTAGATTAAAGAAAGAAAGAAAAAAGAAAGAAAGAAAGAAGCAAACAAAGTGAAAGATAGATCACTACAAGGTACAAGAATAGGGTGATATATATATATATATATATATATATATATATATATATATATATAAATATATATATGTTTAGAGAGAGAGAGAGAGAAAGAGATAATGAATAGGCTGATAGATAGATAGATAGATAGATAGATAGATAGATAGATAGATAAACTGATTAGTGAGTTTTCAAAACAGTCAAGCGAGTGATCGAGTATGAAAAATTAAATATATATATATATATATATATTAACTGATTTAAAAATAGAAGAAGAAGAAGAAGAAGGAGAAGAAGAAGAAGAAGAAGCGGAGGATAAAAAATTGCGAAGAGAGAAAAATAAACAGATACGTTTCTTTCTTTCTTTCTCAATCTGTTCATTATCTATCTATCTATCTAAACCTTATCTCTATCTATCTATCTATCTATCTATCTACCCTACGATTTTTCTATCTAAGTTTGTTCATATATATCTATCTCTCTCTCTCTATCTCTCTCTCTCTCTCTCTCTCTCTCTCTCCCTATCTATCTATCTATCTATCTATCTATCTATCTATTGTGGACTCGTCCATTTACCTTATCCCCCTAGCAACAAGAACATTCCATTTTGCACGCCTACGCGAACTAACATCAAAACCCTATAGTGTTAAACAGCAAATTCTATTGGCTCGCAGCGTGATAATTCAGAAACTTCACGTGGAGAAGTTAAATTGCGCCAAAACCAACTTGAGCCGATTTTCACACCTAAATCCTTACATAAGGAAGATTTTCAACTGACCAAGTTAGTCAGTCCAGAAAACACAGAGAAACGCTGATCGAATCCACGCAACTTACGATTCTAATTTTCCCGCGTGAAAAAAAAAACACAACTGACTTACTCACAAACTCGACTCGAAGATTACTCTGTGATTAAAACGAATTTCAACTTACGAGACTTTAGTTATCCAAAGTGATTATTCAACACTCACTATAACTTAAGTAAAAAAACTATTATCGAACATAACACATATCTACAGTTAAAGGTAGACCACTTTTGCTAACTTCATTCTAAACAGTAGAAAACAATACGAACATAAAATAACATTGTTTAAACATTAATTCAAATTACTTGTGGACTGTAATGCAAACATACCAACGCACCAAAAAATAAGCAAACCTTCGTCCACTAACCAACACAAGACATAAAATACCTTGAAGCAACATTTTATAAATAATCTTTAAATTGCACATAAATGCATTTGTTTGTTTGAATTGCATACATGTTTTTGTTTTATATTGTAAAATATTTATTGTTGTGGATGCATGAACAGATCACGCAACCTGATAAAAAATCCTTCTGATAAATTCTAACACTGAAGCAAAATCCTAGTTCATACCGAACATCCCCAACACTATCTATCTATCTATCTATCTGTTTACGATGAATATTTACATATATTTTAAATCGACGTCCGTTCAAATTTCGACAATATTTACAAAACAGTCTGAAACTCCATAATTTCTTTTTCACAACAAAATCTGCGTCTATCAACATATGAAGAAACAAGCCAAGTCGCAATAAATTAAAATAAACAATTAAAAATGTAAGTTCTAAAAACGTTTTCTCTTTTCTTACAGACACTTTTTTTTATTCTTTCTTTCGTTATTCATTGCCTCTGTTACAATCAATAGAGGATCGGATTCCACCGGGTTATTTCGGCGCTATGTCGAGTGTTACCGGAAATTACCGATCTCTATTCATCCCATGAATGGTGTTCGACAATAGAATCTGTCGAGTCATTGCTTTTCTTTTAGATTTTGTTGCTGGGTTAATTTCTCTCTCTCAGAAATTTAATTGTCTTGCTTAATAAGTAAAAATAAAAATAACAAAATGAAGAGAACTTAAAACAGGCCAAGGTTTTTATTTATTTCCATGAACGGGATAATAACGATTTATCCGAGACGTTGTTAAAAGAAAGAAAGAAAGAAAGAAAGAACAGCAAGCAAACGGAGGGGTATATAATTAGATTAAAGAAAGAAAGAAAAAAGAAAGAAAGAAGCAAACAAAGGGAAGGGTAGATCACTACAAGGTACAAGAATAGGGTGATATATATACATATATATATATATATATATATATATATATATACAGTGTAACCCGGATATAAGAGACCCGGATATAAGAGAACCCCAGATATAAGAGAGATTTTCTCTGTTCCCAAATTAGAGCCATACTTACCTAAACAAAATAGACCAAACCCGGATATAAGATAAACCCTGATATAAGAGACTTCTCCGGTCCCGGCAACTCTCTTATATCCGGGTTACACTGTATATATATATATATATATATATATATATATATATATATATATATATATATATATGTTTAGAGAGAGAGAGAAAGAGATAATGAATTGGCTGATAGATAGATAGATAAACTGTTCTGTTAGTGAGTTTTCAAAATAGTAAAGCGAGTGATCGTGTATGGAAAATTAAATATATATATATATATATATATATATATATATATATATATATATATAACTGATTTAAAAAATGGTTTCATCGCTACACAGGAATTACCCTGTTTCGAAAACAGAAAACAAAAACTTCAAATTCTATTAAATTAAAAGCATCCTCAAGCGAATTTTGGAATAACTTATTTTAAAATTTAAAATAAGTCATTCGAGAACTAATGTTTTAAATAATATAATTGAATTTGAAGTTGTTTTTTTCTGTTTTTGAAACATGGTAATTTTTGTTTAGCGAAGAAACCATATTTTAAATCAGTTAATTTATAATATTTATGCTCTGTAAATTTACATTGAGCACTGTTTTGTAAAAATATTCGTATTCCGATAGTTGAGTTAAGGCTACACGACGGTTCCGTATAGGATACAGGTTCGATTCCTATCGGAGGAAGAATAATTTCTATGAAAATTTATCGAACATTCAGGCCGGTAAATGTTATTAATACTGTTTAGTATAAACAGAGTATTTACTTAAATATTTGTATCTATAAAAAGAATGTATAAACATAAAAATGTTTATATATATATATATATATATATATATATATATATATATATAGGGTGACCCCAAAAAACGGGAACTTTTTAACAATCCAATAAAACCAAGAGTGATAGAAGAAAAATATTTAATTCATAGTAATTGAAACCTTAAAACATGCCATTTAAGAAACAATGATGGAATTTTCATTTTTTTTAAATTACGTCCTGTAGATGGTGTCCTCCAGTACGAATGCATTCTTGAAATCTGCTGTTGAGATTCCTCATTGACTGCTGCAACATCTCAGCTGGGATACTGTGAATTTCATTCTCGTTACTAAAATGGCGAAATGTTTACTTACTCAAGGTCACTGTCTCGCAGTGTTGCCACTTGCTCATGTCTGGCAATACGCACTTCAAAAATTCCCGTTTTTTTTTGGGTCACCCTGTATATATATATATATATATAGTGTGTGTGTGTGTGTGTATATATATATATATATATGTATATATATCATGTAGCAGTTAAGTACACTTTTTTTTGTTACAAACGAAACCCTCCTGTCTCGTAATACTCTGCCTAGCTTTTGGAATGCGTCTTTGGTCATCCCAATAAATCAGATCCCAGCGTCGCACTTACCGTCCTCTGTCAAAATACCAGATATTTAAATTTCCGCACCTGCGTGTCCGAAAAGTCCGGATTTAGTTTTATTTATTTGCTGGGAAAGTAGACACAACTGCAAAATTGTATCTTCTTACTGGTTGGGCATCTGCCAACCAAGAGGCGTGGCACTGCTGAGGGTGGAGGGGAAAATATGCAGCGCAGCACCGGAATCATATACTAAAGAAGTCGGACACTGGATCAAGATGAGCAGGGCACGAACAAGACTTCCACACCGGAGCACCACACGTAAGGGACGAAGGCAGACGAGACACCGGGAACACAAGGAAGGACAAAAGAATTTTAAACGACGCTCGGTAAGACGGATAGAACTCCTTGGTAACGCACGACAATCGCGTTGTACGTACATCATGGCCCATAAAGTCCGAATTCTTAATCATTGCTTAAATATTAGAAA
>OZ038519.1:27745593-27756070 GCA_964036315.1 Acanthosepion esculentum | reverse complement strand
TGATAAAAATTGCTTGAGGATACCGTAAGGTTGAAACCAAGGTAGCGAATTCAACTGACCTCTTGATTTTTAATATATATATATATTTATATATATGCCTCTTCCTGATGCCTCAGTTATCTCCCTTGAACTCAACTCCCCAAGTTTTTGGTTAACGACTGCTGTGGCCTGGTATTGAACTCACAATTTACGCTTTTATCCATTAGATCATATAAACTTAATGTCTCAGTTATCTCTTTTTACCAGAGCTCATATTGAAATTTTGTTGTTAATATTGCTTTTATTTAGTATTTCGCCGTATTGCTGGTTCATGGTATTCATTTCTATGCTTGACCGGCTCAGGAGATTTTTGTAACCTAGCATATGTGCTGATTCCTTCAGTTTTCGTATTTTCCAGTGACGTTCTCCGTTAATTATTTCAAACTCTTCTCACAGATTTGCGATGTTCTCCTTTTTCCCGCCATATGTAGTCAATGTGTGGGAACTAGTAATACACAGTGGTAGTGAAAAGTAATAACAACAACATTAGCGAACCCCCTCCCCCTCCCCACCAGCTCACCGTCCCGGTTATTTGCATGGGGAAGCTGGTAGATACTTACTTAGTAAGCAGACGTTCCGGGATTCGCACAGTCTTTGTTCTGCCAGAGCAGTCATCTGCATTCTTTCTGCAGAGACAGCACACTAAGCAACGTCGCTTTCATCGAAGGGGGTGGGGTAGAGTTGTCGGTAGCGATTGGCAGCTCTGTCTGTATTTCTTTGCATTTACAACATATATATTATATTTGTTGTCTTTTTCTTGTTTTGTTTGTCGAGACAACGGATCTACTTGAACTTCTGCGAAAAATTTCAGTATCTGTCTATATTTCTGAGATGAGGTATTATGTACACTATTTACATTATTCGGACTATTGTCTTCATCTTTGTCGCCATATTTATTACAACGTTTCGGCCCTTCAGTATCTGTCTATATTTCTGAGATGAAGTATTATGTACACTATTTACATTATTCGGACTATTGTCCTCATCTTGTCGCCATATTTATTACAAAGTTCCGCCTTTCAGTATCTGTCTATATTTCTGAGATGAGGTATTATGTACACTATTTACATTATTCGGACTATTGTCCTCATCTTTGTCGCCATATTTATTACAACGTTTCAGCCCTTCAGTATCTGTCTATATTTCTGAGAGTAGGTATTATCTACACTATTTACATTATTCGGACAATTGTCCTCATCTTGTCGCCATATTTATTACAAAGTTCCGCCTTTCAGTATCTGTCTATATTTCTGAGATGAGGTATTATGTACACTATTTACATTATTCGGACTATTGTCCTCATCTTTGTCGCCATATTTATTACAACGTTTCAGCCCTTCAGTATCTGTCTATATTTCTGAGAGTAGGTATTATCTACACTATTTACATTATTCGGACTATTGTCCTCATCTTGTCGCCATATTTATTACAAAGTTCCGCCTTTCAGTATCTGTTTATATTTCTGAGATGTGGTATTATGTACACTATTTACATTATTCGGACTATAGTCTTCATCTTTGTCGCCATATTTATTACAACGTTTCGGCCCTTCAGTATCTGTCTATATTTCTGAGATGAGGTATTATGTACACTATTTACATTATTCGGACTATTGTCCTCATCTTGTCGCCATATTTATTACAAAGTTCCGCCTTTCAGTATCTGTCTATATTTCTGAGATGAGGTATTATGTACACTATTTACATTATTCGGACTATTGTCCTCATCTTTGTCGCCATATTTATTACAACGTTTCAGCCCTTCAGTATCTGTCTATATTTCTGAGAGTAGGTATTATCTACACTATTTACATTATTCGGACTATTGTCCTCATCTTGTCGCCATATTTATTACAAAGTTCCGCCTTTCAGTATCTGTTTATATTTCTGAGATGTGGTATTATGTACACTATTTACATTATTCGGACTATAGTCTTCATCTTTGTCGCCATATTTATTACAACGTTTCGGCCCTTCAGTATCTGTCTATATTTCTGAGATGAGGTATTATGTACACTATTTACATTATTCGGACTATTGTCCTCATCTTTGTCGCCATATTTATTACAACGTTTCGGCCCTTCAGTATCTGCCTATATTTCTGAGATGAGGTATTATCTACACTATTTACATTATTCTAACTATTTTCATCATCTTTGTCGCCATATTTATTACAACATTTCGGCCGTTGTACGCTCTGGTCTTCTTCAGTATCTCTCTATATTTCTGAAATGAGGTATTATATACACTGTTTATACTAATCGGACTAATGTCATCATCTTTGTCGCCATATTTATTACAACGTTTCGGCCGTTGTACGCTCTGTCCTTCTTCAGTATCTGTCTATATTTCTGAGATGACGTATTATGTACACTATTTACAATATTCGGACTATTGTCCTCATTTTATTTGCCATATTTATTACAACGTTTCGGCCGTTGTACGCTCCGGCCTTCTTCAGTATCTGTCAATATTTTTGAGATGAGGTACTATGTACTTTATTTACATTATTCAGGCTGTTGTCCTCATCTTTGTTGCCATATTTATTAAAACGTTTCGGCCGCTGTACACTTCGGCCTTCTTCAGTATCTCTCTTTATTTCTGAGATGAGGTATTATGTACACTATTTACATTATTCGGACTATTGTCCTAATCTTTGTCGCCATATTTATTACAACGTTTCACCCTTTCATTATCTGTCTATATTTCTGAGATGAGGTATTATGTACACTATTAACATTATTCGGACTATTGTCAAGGCAAGTAGGGGCTTGTTTAATTTTAACGCCTCAAAAACGAACCTGCTGTCTGATAGAAACCCCCTATTGCCTTCCATAAGCATAGCTGGTGTAATCCACCTATAGTGTGACCCATTGTGCCCTCTGGGACTAACGATTGCAACTAACATGGAATGGAAAGTGTCTATGGAATCAGTTGCTAAGACTGCAGCTAAGAAAGTTGGTTCCATGTGTTACGCTAGACAATCTTACTCTCCAGAATCTATCTTATATATTTATAAGGTTTCCATTCGTCCTTGCTTTGAATATTGCTGCCACATCTGGTCTGGTGCAAAATCTGTTGTTAAACGGGACAAGCAGGGGCTTGTTAATTTTAACGCCTCCAAAACGAAACTGCTGTCTGATAGAACCCCCTTTTTGTTTTTGATCAGCATAGATGGTGTAATCCTCCTATAGTGTGACCCATTGCGTCTTCTCGGACTAACGATTTCAACTGACATGAAATGGAAACAGTCTATGGAATCAATTGCTAAGTCTACAGCTAAGAAAGTGTTGCGCTAAACAATCTTTCTCTCCTGAATCTACCTAATTTATATATATATATATATATATATATATATATATATATATATATATATATATATATATATCATAATTAGGTAATTCATCGTGTTTTAGAAGAAACCTCAAGAGAATGCAGATAGCACTGGACGGCCGTTTCGTCCTAAATTCGGGACTCATCAGCAGTGCCCATCCTTCGTCACCGGGGCCCGTGTTACAGTTGGTATGACGTTTGCCAAATAACGTAACTGCCCGGGTATCAATGTAAATTCAGAGCTAATAATTTAAAGAAAAACAGACCACTTTAAGGCTCCATGTAATAATTTATTTCACCATAGCCCTTTTAAAGGACGCTGGATCATCATACTTCACTTCCAAAAGGTGAAACGAAAAATGAAATGAACATTTACACTTTTGACGGGTAGTATTAAGTTTATGTAATTTAACTGAGAGGGTAGTGAGGAGTGGTGTGATAGACATGATCGAGTTTAGAGAGGGTTTATTTTAGTATTTCTATCTATCATACTTAGTATTAGGGGATATATATATATATATATATATATATATATATATATATATATATATATGTGTGTGTGTGTGTGTGTGTGTGTGTGTGTGTGTGTCTGTGTGTGTGTGTGTTTATGTGTGTGTGTGTGTGTATTTAGGCAGCAATACTTTTTTCATGCACATTTCATTAAAAACGACTGACAAGGTGCTTTTATTTAGTTTTTTATATAAATTCTCGTGCGATCTCATAAGGTTTTTCTTTACAGATGATAAATTATATAAAAACTGTCCGAATGTTCTTTTTATCCGAGCGCTTTCGGCTATACATTTAGCCATTTCCCTAAAAAATTTTAATAAAAAAAAAACAAACAAACCAACACTTAATAATATTAACTTTGAACATGGACATAATATCTTGACCGTGTTTTGAAACAAAAAATATGAAACATTTTATAAAACATACATATAACAAACTATTTTTAATTCTAACAGTTGAAATATAATCCTTGAAAATGGCTAAATGTATAGCCGAAAGCGCTCGGATAAAAAGAACATTCGGACAGTTTTTATATAATTTATCATCTGAAAAGAAAAACATTATTAGATCGCACGTGAAATTATAAAAAAAACTAAATAAAACCACACCTTGTCAGTCGTTTTTAATGAAATGTGCTTATATATATATATATATATATATATATATATATATATATATATATATATATATATATATATATATATATATATGAGTCTAAAATTCGTTCTTGCTTTGAATATTGCTGCCACATACGGTCTTGTGCTCCTGCTATACGTCTAGGTATTCTTGATTTAATTCAAAAAATTATCTGTAATGTTATTGGTCCTGATCTGGCACGCCGGCTGCAGTGGCTTTCCCATCGCCATAATGTAGCTTCCCTGTGCCTTTTCTATAAATAGTTTCATGGTCATTGTGAATTCAAGTGCTCATTTTCATTCCATTGTGTTTTCGGTAATGCCTGACAAAAAGCTAAACAGGAAAATTTCCTTAGAACTGTTATGTACTACCAATAATCCTATGTGACCGTGAATCCTGGACATTTTCCTTACAGATGAAGAGGATACTCTAAGTTTAAATCTAAATCTACAGAAGGATGATGAGGATACCATGGAGGGAGCTTTTGAGCAACGACGACGTTTTAGGGACAATTATGCTTAGTTCTGGCTTGAGGAAAGAGGGCTTAGAGAATTTTACACTTATATGGCCTAGAGAACCTAAGAAAAACATTGAGTAATCTCCCTAATTGATACATTGATTCCTTTTTTACGGTTTACCAACCCATCGTTTATTTAAAAACAGACAATATTTTTAGATTATGAGAATTTAAAAAAAAAATAATAATGATGTCATGATATACGTCTTACTAATTAACCCATAGCTTGGGGGAGAATAGGTGGATTCGTACCTTTCCCAAGAGTATTTGCGTGTAAGTGAATATAACCAAACCCAACTAGAATTAGAACTCGGCTCCTCAATTAACAATAACGAACCCTTACACCACCCGCACACCCAAGCTTACGGCACTTGGTTTTCCCAAGTGGTCACCTATCTAGGTACCGGCCAAGCTCGACGTGGCTTAACTTCGATAATCGCACGGGAAGCGGTCTGATGTAGCTGTAACCCTAACGAGTTTGTGCAAGTGGATGTCAGAACATGGAAAGATGGGGGATATTAAGGAGATAAACGTAGTAAGGAGCTACGAAAGATAGGAAGCTATGGAGAGCCATGATCGCCGACACTTTGAACGAATAGGGTATGGAAAGCAGAAGAAAAAACTCCCTAAATATTGTTGACTGGGAACGGCGAAAAGCTAAAATATCGTAAATTGGAAGATCCTTTCACTGTCTTCATTCACTGGCTGTATTGCAAAACTCATAGATAGATAGATAGATAGATAGATAGATAGATAGATAGATAGATAGATAGATATGAAGAGATTGGGATAGGCAGTGAGAGAGAGAGAGAGAGAGAGAAATAAACAGACGGAGATAGATAGATAGATAGATAGATAGATATGAACAGACTGGGATAGATAGATAGATAGATAGATAGATAGATAGATAGATAGATAGATAGATAGATAGATATGAACAGACTGGGATAGATAGATAGATAGATAGATAGATAGATAGATAGATAGATAGATAGATAGATAGATAGAATATACAGCGATAGATAGATATGAATAGACAGGGATAGATAGATAGATAGATAGATAGATAGATAGATAGATATGAATAGACAGGGACAGATAGATAGATAGATAGATAGATAGATAGATAGATAGATAGATAGATAAAAAGAATAGACATAGATAGATAGATAGATAGATAGATAGATAGATAGATAGATAGATAGATAGATAGATAGATAGATAGAATAGACAGCGATAGATAGATATGAATAGACAGGGATAGATAGATAGATAGATAGATAGATAGATAGATAGATAGATAGATAGATAAAAAGAATAGACATAGATAGATAGATAGATAGATAGATAGATAGATAGATAGATAGATAGGTAGATAGATAGATAGAATAGACAGCGATAGATAGATATGAATAGACAGGGATTAATAGATAGATAGATAGATAGATAGATAGATAGATAGATAGATAGATAGATAGATAGATATGAATAGACAGGGACAGATAGATAGATAGATAGATAGATAGATAGATAGATAGATAGATATGAAGAGATTGGGATAGGCAGTGAGAGAGAGAGAGAGAGAGAGTGAGAGAGAAATAAACAGACGTAGATAGATAGATAGATAGATAGATAGATAGATAGATAGATAGATAGATACATAGAATAGACAGAGATAGATAGATATGAATAGACAGGGACAGATAGATAGATAGATAGATAGATAGATAGATAGATAGATAGATAGATAGATAGATAGATAGATAGATGGATGGGAGCGGGTGAGTTTATTCGGGTATCGATTTCTCGGTTTCAAACAACAGCTTCTCATCAAATATACCCGACACAAATTCCCCGCCTATCACAGATCTATTTACAAAGCTTTCTTTTTTTCCTTTTATTTTTTTTTTGTCTAAAAAAAAGTGGGGGTGGGGAAACATACCAGAAGGTCTGTGTTTAAATGACACGTTAGCATTTAGATTTTAAAACTAATGCCAACATTTCATTGAGTGATGTTTATTTATTTATTTACTGGCGATATGCGGACCCGTGGGAAAGAAAGCATCCACAATGCACAGCGTGGAAATACATTTAGTTTGATAGGACTTGATAGCTTATTTAACAATCAACTCTCGTTAAAGTTGTACCATTTTGATAATGATTTCAGTATCGCAACTGGTCTAATATATGTTTTATACAGTTGAAGAACCATCATATAGCCTGACGTGCTTTTACCGATTTAGCCACAGAGGAGTGTTTCGGTTAGCAAGGTCGATTTTTACTGTCTTTAAACTACAATCTTGCCTGATTCTCTCACGTACATTCATATCTGCTCAATGCGTATCCAAATGTAAACAAATGACGTCACACATTATAAAATGGACAAAGTCCGGCAATTATTTTAAGACATTTTTATGTTTATACATTCTTTTTTATACATACAAATATTTAAGTAAATGCTCTGTTTATAATAAACAGTATTAAACAACATTTACCGGCCTGAATGTATAAACATAAAAATGTCTTAAAAATAATTGTCGGACTTTGTCCATTTCATAATGTGTGACGTCATTGGTTTACATTTGGATACGCTTTGAGCAGATATGAATGTACGTGAGAGACTCATGGAAGATTGTAGTTTAAAGACAGTAAAATCGACCTTGCTAACCGAACGCTCCTCTGTGGCCAAATCGGTTAAAGGCACGTCAGGCTATATGACGGTTCTTTATAGGATACAGGTTCGAATCCTGTCGGAGGACGAATATTTTCTATGACAATTTCTCGGACATTCAGGCCGGTAAATGTTGTTTATTATAAAACAGAGCATTTACTTAAATATTTGTATCTATAAAAAGAATTTATAAACATAAAAATTTTCTTTAACATAATTGTTGGATTTTGTCCATTTCATAATATATATAAAATGGATCCTTTATGCTTTTTATTTATATATATATATATATATATATATATATATATATATATATATATATATATATATATATATATATAATGGATTCTATATTCTAAAAAGCAGGATGTCAGTTGAATTTGCTACCTTGGTCTCAACCTTACGGCATCCTTAAGCTTGTTTGTTTCCGGAACCGTCATATAGCAGTAAATTCGACCTTGCCAACCGAACGACCCTCTGTGGCCGAATCGGTTAAAAGGCACGTCAGGCTATATGGCGGTTCCGTATACAGGTACGGTTCCTGTCGGAGGACGAATATTTTCTATGACAATTTCTCGGACATTCAGGCCGGTAAATGTTGTTTAATACTGTTTATTATAAAACAGAGCATTTACTTAAATATTCGTATCTATAAAAAGAATGTATAAACATAAAAATGTCTTAAAATAATTGTCGGACTTTGTCCATTTTAGATTATAAAAATTTTCTTTTGAGATAATATTGTGTTAGTGATCCATGCCTTACTAATTAACCCATTGCTGGGAGGGATTAAATTTGTTTGATAGAAATGGAGACCTTAATTATCAATCAGAACTCGTCGATTTGAAGAACAATAAAGATCCTCCATTTTCTTAATTGTTTCAATATTCTGCTTGGTTTCAATCATGTTTTACAAAGGCTGGTGACCTTAATTATCAGTCAGACGTGGGTCCCTTCTGTTCTTTTCTACAAATATATCCATGGCAATTTTTTCACCTTTGTATCTCGACTGCATGAATTAAGCATTCTACTAGATTGGCAATTAGGTCTCACTGTTTTACTGTTGAACTGGCTAGATGCAACTGCCACTTCTATTTTAAGAGTTTATTTCCTCGCATTTTCACTTGTGGAGCTCCCTTCGGATTTCTTGTTTCCCTGCCGCGTAGGGTCTTAAAGAATTTAAACGCAACGTCAATTTCCATCTTCTGTCTTCTTGAACACTCTTCATTTATTGCCCTTCTCCTCACTAACTTTTTCTCCTCAATTGCACGTTGTACGTCCCTGTGTCTGAACGGCTTTATCGCCTTACTTTAGGTGAAATGATTGAAAAAGAAAGAAATCCACCCAGTTTTATTATTCAATCTCGTCCAAAACTTCTTTATAGGACTGAAGAAAATATTTATCAATCAGCTATCGTGATTTTGAAGATATAAACTTTACTTCATTTTTTTTTTTTTGATAGCTGTTTAAATATTCCATCTGGGTTAAAAGTTTTGTCCAGTTTTATAAGACCGAATAACTTAGTTATCAACCAACAATTTCTAAGTGAAATAACTGGCAACGTTTCGATAAAATTTTCTATTACTAGAATTTTATTTTTTATTTATTTATTTATTTTTGCAAAACGCTGAAGCTTACAGTATTTAGTTAAAGTTATCGCTAACATTTTTTGTCGAGATTTACAAACCCTACGTTTCGTTCAATTTAGCAAACCAATCGATGAAATTTAAATAAGCTGATTTGTTTCGAAAAAATACTTCGACATAAACCCTACTTCGGAGATTAATAATTTTATTTTTAAATTTAATTTAATTTTATAGGACTTCATTGTAAACAATATTTTTTAAGAAAATCAATTTTTTTCCTTTTTAACGCCAAAGAATAAATTCTTGGTATTTCTTACTCTTGAGCGTGCAACATACAGCTGGCCGTGCGTAAATATTTGTTTCTGGAACCAAATTGTAAATTTTGAAGCGTTTCGCCTTGTGATTTGTTTTACTTCTCGAAAACGCGGGGAGAACCGGAAACTGGATTCTTGTATATATAAAAACTTAAAGAAGAGATCTACAAAAAACAATATTGCATTTTTATTAAATAAATATTTGTTATATTAATCATTAAATTAATATTTTCACAGTGTTTTGTTTTCGTTGGACGGGGGGCTCAGTATTTGCCCACAGCTCCACGGGTCAGGGTGGAGATGTAGGCACCAGCAATTCAGAAATGGTTCTACGATCCTCGAAACCTCCAGTCTCTTGATCAGAGGCCGTGCTGCCAGATGAAGTCCATCGTCAAACGCAGGATTTACTGGGAATAAGAAATCGTGCAAATAAATTTGAGAAATGAAAGAATCCACTCCGTCCGCCCCACATCTTTGAGTTAAATAGTAGAAATGTACACGAACAACTATCTAAAAAAGGAGGAGAAAATTTAAAAAAATATTTGCTGGATTTAAATAACCTGCAAAAGATAGATAGATAGATAGATAGATAGATAGATATGAACAGACTAAGATAGATAGATAGATAGATATGAACAGACTGAGATAGATAGATAGATAGATAGATAGATAGATAGATAGATAGATAGATAAGAATAGACAGATACGAATAGATAGATAGATAGATAGATAAGAATAGATAGATAGATAGATAGATAGCTGCGAATAGACTGAGAGATAGATAGATAGATAGATACGAATAGATAGATAGATAGATAGATAGATAGATGTATTTTGTATGTTATAAAATAAAATATTTGATTTTTCCAAAA
>OZ038519.1:27715593-27740593 GCA_964036315.1 Acanthosepion esculentum | reverse complement strand
TAAAATAAATGCAACCAGCGAAAAATATGATCTGTCCCTTAAACGGCGAATGTATGATTGGTAATATTGTATACCGAGCGAGCATACACTCCGGTAAGGATGCAAAATTATATTTTCGTCCCACTGAAAATACTTGGAAATTTCGTTAGGGCTATTATATGTATAATGTAAATGTATTGCTAATGATTTTACCATAGGAATGCATTGAAAATCAGGACGAAAGGGATTGTCAGTGGTCAGGAATTAATGGAAGCATTACTGATAGAATAGGGCTATTATATGTATAATGTAAATGCATTGGTAATGGTTTTACTATAGGAATGCATTGAAAATCAGGAAGAAAGGGATTGTCAGTGGTCAGGAATGAATGCAAGCATTACTGATAGAATAGGGCTATTATATGTATAATGTAAATGCATTGCTAATGTTTTTACTATAGGAATGCATTGAAAATCAGGAAGAAAGAGATTGTCAGTGGTCAGGAATGAATGCAAGCATTACTGATAGAATAGGGCTATTATATGTATAATGTAAATGCATTGCTAATGATTTTACTATAGGAATGCATTGAAAATCAGGAAGAATGGTATTGTCAGTGGTCAGGAATGAATGCAAGCATTACTGATAGAATAGGGCTATTATATGTATAATGTAAATGCATTGCTAATGATTTTACTATAGAAATGCATCGAAAATCAGGAAAAGAAGGATTGTCAGTAGTCAGGAATGAATGCATTGTTTACTGATAAAATAGGGCTATTATATATATATATATATATATATATATATATATATATATATATATATATATAATTACATTGCTAATGATTTTACTATAGAAATCCATTGAAAATCGGGAAGAAAAATATGGAAAATAAAAATAGCCGAATTATTCATCCACTCACCTTTCACCTTTTAATGCGGCCAGAGTTTATTGATGGTAGAATTGAACTCATAATCCTTGAAATCAACCAACCAATCACTATACGATGCCCTTTCTTTTTCATTTATCTTCAGTATGTTTTAGTTAACTAGAAAGATACACTTTGGAAAATCCTACGCGTCCTGAGAGAAAATGGGAGCCTAATTTCTAAAATAAATCAAGTCATTAATTTGAATCCGAACTCTGTCAAAAACAAAACAAACAAAAAAAAAAATAAAGCTTTCTCTAATCGCCGTAATGTTCGCTGAACCGATAGACGTCGCGAAATGATATTTCGTCTTCGCACTGGAAGAGAAGCCGAGAAAAACGAGGAAGAATGAACGAAGCACAACTTGACGCCGTTGTATCTTTAAATGACATGGGACATCCCGATAAATCCCATAATCTTCACGGCGAGAGTCTCTCGTGTCGACTGCGAACAGCTTTCATTTCTCGTCGATTGACGTCGTAGACAGATGACAGTCGCTAAAGATTTGACGGGCCCGTAAAAACCGTTCGCCGGGCCTAAGATAAGAGAGAAGAAGTAGAATTGTTGGGAAGCGCACGGGGATGGGGGAATTATAACGCGAATTTCCTTACCTAAATGTGATCTGAAATCCGCATCGTCGGCACCGGCTCTCGTCCTTCCTCCCTATTCCCTTACCCCCCCAAACTGGAGTTCGACGAGGCCATTCGCGTAAATTTGATTTTTGGTAGATGACTCCGCGCGACGTAGAAGCCCACACACTTGTCCAGAAGCCCCTCTCTCGCGGCTCGATAGGGATAGAGGCATGCAACATCTGGCAAACCTAGTTGCATCGGGCCGTCGGATACTTGGTCTGTCAAGGCCCGCCCTGCTTACACCAGACCAACTGAACCTGTTTAGTTTAGCCATTGACATCGTGTAGATCTATTCAGTTGTTCTGTTGGTCGCGTTCAGTCTGGTCTTTCCCCTTCGACCTTACCGCCATGGGTGGCCGTACAGGTGTTGGAACTCAAGACGGCTTGGCTTTTGGGATCCTTGGGACAAGTAAGCCCTCTACCATGACAAGGAACGACCATATGATGTTCCAGTTGTTGACCATGTTCACCATAGTCTATGAATCCAGCGCAGTACGTAATCTGTTCAATGAAACAACGTTAAAGATTAACACTCACGAGTCAGACACTCTACTGAATCTGATTATATCGCCAATACCAACAGCAGCTGTTCCGTAATTCTTCAGTCTTCGATATCAAAGGCTGGCTATACATATTCGGTAAAAACATGGCCGCTTTATACACGTCCCATTGAATATTTTGAGTCTTCTGATTGGTTAACACTTCTATTGGTGAACTATAAAATGAGTCAGCTCATTTTGCCTGGCTCACTAGTACACCAAGGTACCTTAAAACTCCAACACCAATAACGTGAACCGATTTTAACCAATGACGTTGATTTATTTACAGCTGACTTTGATCCTTCTTAATGAAACACCCTATGGTTTCCAATAACTTGGCCTGATTTTAAATGTGAATTAAGTTTACGCATCCAATAATCTTTTTCTTTTTCTTTCAGATTTAACAATTTAACTCTGGACGTTCAAACAAATGCAATGAGAAGTTCCAAGTTGCAGCATCTCTCGAAACAGCAAAGTCACTTGGCCAGCACGTTCGTGCGATTTGAGGCCTTTAGATTTCTTCCATTGGGGGTCATCTCAAAAGTAAGGTCTATGCCAACAAGCCAACAACCATTCAACAGCTGAAGGATGAGATAATAAGGCATATTAGTGAGATCGAGGAGCAACTATGCTGAGACGTCATCAAAAATTTTGACCCTCGAGTGGAGGCATTTGAGCGATATTAGTTTTCACACATAATTTCCATGACTTAAATAACATGATTCAATAGAGAAATACATTTTCCCTAATAACACTGATTTATTTACTACTGACTTTGATCCGTCTTAATGAAACACCCTAGGGATTCCAATAACTTGGCCTGATTTTAAATGTGAATAAAGTTTAAGTGTCTAATGATTTTTTCTTTTTCTTTCAGATTTAACAACTTAAGTCTTTGGCAATTTCAACCATGGAAAGATTAACAATCAAACAACATGTTAAAATTTCAAGAGTGTAATTGGAAAAATTCAAACTTTTGGGCATAAGGATCACCGTTGAGAATCACTGCTATAGGTAGACAGATATTTTTCCCAGTGATGTTCGCCCTGTACAAAGGCTCAAGAGCCACTTGAGGTAGAGGGTTACAGACTAAGAGGCACAGTTTATGGCGATATGCGGCGGTTAACGGTTAACCCAAGACTTGAAAAGCTTAAGATTGCAGATTAATATGCAATGAAGGGTGTTCCAATAACCTTGACTGATTACACACACACATACACACACACACACACACACACATATATATATATATATATATACACACACACACACACACATATATATATATACACACACACACACGCACACACACACACACACACATATATATACACACACACACACACACACACATATATATATATATATATATATATATATATATATATATATATATATATTAATGTTTTATTGTTCTATATGTTTCTAGTGTTAATTTCTTTGGGAACATTTTTATTACGTATATATATATATATATATATATATATATATATATATATATATATATATACAAATACATTATATAATTTTATATAAAATTTATATATATATTATCTGCACTTTCGCCATAACATATCGGTGTTATGAGTGCAATTAATCTTTTCATTCTAGCATATATGAAATAATATATATATATGGTGTACTGTGAACTTGGACCGATTTTAAATGTGAATTAACTTTACAGCGTCTAATGAATTTTTCTTTTTCTTTCAGATTTAACAGCTCAAGTCTTTGGCAATTGCAACCATGGAAAGATTAACAATCAAACAACGTGTTAAAGTTATCGAAGCCTATTACGAAAGGGGACGTTCAAATTTATAAATATACGGACCAATGATTCCGCTAGCAAAAAATGCAAACCAAACAGTGACCTTTTGTGGATGCAGTGGCTTTTCAACAATCTTCCTTGGATTTTTATCAGAAAGAGACACGACTCAACCTCGTCGTCCTGTCTTTCTCACCAAACCAACCGCGGAATCCCTTTAATCTTGTCTCCCAACACCTTGATCACTGAAAGACTATTTACATTCATTTTCATCCAGTCAAACTTTTCTTTTCCTGATAAGTAATTAAAGTTAAAATGTGTGTATCTTACGTTTAAATAAATATCATCTTTTTTATTTGAACACGGGACCATCTTCTTTTTCATTTTTTTATCTAGCAAACCGTGACCCATGGAATCTTTCCCCAACATATGGTGACAATCTGACGGGAAACGAACACTGAATCGTCTGCTTCCAACAACTTGTGAACTCCAACAAGAACACGGTATTTTTTCTGCTTCTAGCAAGAGGTGCCTAGCCAATATTAGCAGACAACAAATTTAACTGACTTGTCACAAAATGGCGGAGACTGTAACCACGCAACCCATGGAGAGCACATTAACAATGAAACTTCCAGTATTCAACTCCGTAAATATAAATGTATGGCTCTTGCAATTACAAGCAATTTTCAAAACAAATAAAATTCCAGCATCTACGATATTACCACTTTATCGAAAAAACTAACCACTGAAATAGCCGGAGCGGTGACAGACTTTCTTGAAACTGTTCCCGAAGACGTTTACGTCCAGCAATAGCTAAACGGATGGGAAAATCTTAAGAAAGTATGCTATGCGATTTATTTAACAACGTAGAATTTGGTCACAGAACACTTTCTTAATTACTACGCCACACGAGGTCGCTACTTGTAAAGAATACCATGGCCGATTCTATATTAAAAATATGTGGCCAGATAAATTATCTACAACGACCCAACGTCTTCGTCCTACACCCAAGAAGAACAGGATTCTGCTACTTCGCCCGACTACAGGTTTCACTGTGGGTGGCTGGCATATCGATGATAATTCCTGTAGAACGTAGACGCTTATATGGTCAAACGACCAATATTTGCTTATTCTTCAACCAAAAAAAAAAAGGTTGTAGATTCAAATTCACATGGTCAACATTTACCTATTCCCGAACCAAGTAAATTCTTATAGACTCAAATATAAACGGTCAATAAGTACCTATTTCCGAGCCATGTGTAATGACAAAAGAACGCAGGTGTAGGCTTTAATAAACCTTTATTCAACTGAGAATACAAGGTCCGAGTATAGTGTCCTTTTATAGTCCCAGTAAACTGAAATAGATCTCTCAAAGAGAAGATTAAAAAACAAAGGGAGACCACTCCTGATTATTCAAGACAATTATAATAATAATTGTAAGGACAAAAAATGCAGGTGTAGGCTTTAAGAAAAGCTTTATTCAACTGAAAATACAAGGTTCGGGTATAGTGTCCTTTTATAGTCCCAGTAAACAGAAATAGCTCTCTCAAAGAGGAGAGTAACAAAACAAAGGGAGACGACTCTTGATTATTCATAACACCAAGTAAACGCTTATAGACTCAAATACAAACGACCAATATAATACCCATTACCGAAGTAAGTAAACTCTTATTGTCAAATATAAACAACTAATACTTACCCTATTCTCGAAGGAATTAAACATTCTTAGAATAAATATTGGAGTTTCATATTTATGAAATAGTTACCAATTAATGACCTGTTATCTGTCCTTACCTATAACTACAGAATGAACTCTTCCTAACACTATGTATACTACGCCTCTCAAGAGAGAGGGACGAAACGAGTCGAGCCGATAGTAGTTCACTCCAAACCAGACTGACAGTCATACTAACATCTTCCACATCTTGTATTATTATTCCGTGTAATATATCTTCGTTATTTCTACTCTTGTGCTCGTCTTGTTCTTCCTTGGTCCTAACCTTGGACCATAACATGACCAAAGGAAATTCTTTGAAAACTAAGCATCACCGACCATTATTTAACTGTACAAGACAGAATGAAGAAAAACGGTGCCAATCGTTGTGCTGTGACCTCTTAATTCTATTTTTTTTTCTTTTTAAATTTTCACCCTAAGCAAGGCGGGAGTACCATTAGAACGCAAGGGGTCACAGAAACTGGGAGCAAGAGTAAAGAGATGTGATTGAGGATATAGAGATGGACGGGGAATTAGATAAACGCATCTAGAGATGTTGGTTGACATTGCATTTGATTAGTTGGAGATTATAGCTATCAGGGAGAGACGGATATGCAATGTGATTGGCCCTGATCTGTCATCTCGTCTGCAGTCGCTCTCTCACAGACGTGATGTTGCTTCGCTCCGCCTTTTTTACAAGTACTTTCACGGTAATTGCTCCGAGGAGCTGCTTTCGCTTGTCCCTAGGCCTCGTGAATTTAAACGTCCTACGAGGCTGTCATCCCGTTCCCACCCCTTCACCGTTGAAACCGTTAGATGTGGACGTCTCTTCTACTCCAATAGCTTCATGTCTCGCACATCTCGCCTATGGAACTCCCTTCCCTATTACTGTTTCCCCGACAAATACAATCTCCAACGGTTTAAGTGTAGCGTCAATCGACATCTCCAGTTGCCTTGATCTATCCACTTCCCTTCTCCACATCCTTTCATCTTTCATTCCTATCTGCTCTCGCTCCAAATCTTCTGTAACCCCCTTGCCTTGATCGACCCACTGTCTTTCTCTTTCTCTACATCCTCTCCTTTACCACTCCTATCTGCTCTTCCTCCAACCCTTCTGTAACCCCATGCGTGCTAGTGGCTTCCAGCCTTGCTTGGGGTGATACGCTTAAAAAAAAAGAAAAAAAAAGGCAAGTAAAAGGAAGGGAGTTCCACAGACGGGAAGTGCGAGACATGAAGCTATCGGAGTAGAAGAGACGGCTACATTTAGAAGTTTCGGCAGTGAAAGGGTAGAACTGAGATGGTGACCTAGTAGCACATTTAAATTCATACAGTCTGTGAACCAGCGAAAGTGGCTCGTCGGAGCAGTTACCGTGAAAGTATATGTAGAAAAGACAGAGGGAGGCGACGTTTGTTAGAGAGCGACTGTAAAGGCGATACCAGAACAGGGCCAACCACATTGCATATCCGTCTATAGATTTTGTCGAGGACGCTAAGACGAACAGCGGGGGCTCCAGATCATATAGAGCAGCAGTATTCCATGCAAAGGCAGAAGGTTGATTTATAGATTTGAAGGATGGATTTGGGCGAGAAAATCTTTCTGGCACGACACAGAGAACCAACTTTCCTTGTGGTAGATGAAGCTATTGATTCAATGAGACCTAGATGTGCTCTCGTGAAGCAGACACTCTAATGGGAGGTAGGTAGGGTTCAATATGAGTAATAGAGGCAGCTTTTTTTTATGGCGGAATCCGAAAACAATCACAATAATGAAAACTTGGGAATACAAAATTTCAGGATTGCAGGTCCGGTTCCGACCCGGAATGTTTTTAATTTGCTCACAGACACGGCCTGGTTCCAAAATGATATGATATGTTGGAATACGAACCATAGGAATAAAGTTTGAAAACACGAAAAAAATTTATTTTGAAACATTGTAATATTTTTATTGAAACATGAGCTATTGAAAGTTAGAGGTTTGTGTCCCTTTAATTGATTTTATGAGTAGGAACCAAGATGGCGGAATCCGAAAACAATCACAATAATGAAAATGAAGATGAGGATAACAGTCTGAATAATGCAAATAATACAATTTTATTTTGAATACTGTAATTTAGGAACACATTTTTTAAAAATTTGAAATGAGGTTAGAGAGTTGTGCCCATTTAAGTTGAAAAAGTGTGACACAGTGGCACACTGACATTCGCTTTATATATATATATATATATATATATATATATATATATATATATATATATATCCAAATATAACAACGAAGAGTAAGTTTTCAGCGTTCAAAATATTCATTTAAAACAGGGCTCAATACAAAGTAGAGCAATAAATAGCATCGTGATTTTCCACCTGATGAAAAGTTAAAAAGATTTTTAGCGTTGAAACAAGATGTACAGTTTTGTAGTGGATATGTGTATGTTCTAATTTAACACTGCATAATAAATAAATAAATAAATAAATAAATAAATATATATATATATATATATATATATATATATTTTGCAGTGTTACATTAGAACATGTACTGCATAATATATATATCATAGTTATCTGTATCTCACTCATTTAAACCGTTATTTAGCTCCTCTCTTTAAAACTTCTCTCTGTTAAATTTTAATCCCCACCTTCACCTTTAGGCCTTTCCTGTTCTTCTTTCTTCTATTACACCTCTCTCTAGAGCTTTCATACATTTCCCTCTCACACTTGTTCCCCACTCCCACACATACAGTCTCACTTAAATTTTGTTTTTTATACCCGGAGTTATATTTTCCAATTTCTTTTTGAATTTGTAGGTCTGATGAATTGGATCGAGATTACGATTCAAATGTAATAAATTATAACCATGGAATATTAGTGTTTGACCTTTTTTATTATATATTATATATTATATATATATATATATATATATATATATATATATATATATATATACTGACTTCTATGTTCACTTTTATATATATATATATATATATATATATATATATATATATATATATATATGTATATATATATATATATATATATATATATAAAAGTGAACATAGAAGTCACCACTTAGAGGCGAGAGTCTGTTCCATGCTAGATGCAATCGTCAGGCCACGAGTGCTGTTATTTTTCTCGGCTATTTATATATAGGGGTCTGTGGTGCATTGTGGGTAGTTTATTTTGGCGGTTATTTTACCGGAAGTCGTTTATTTGTTTATTTATTTATTTATTTGGGTTAAATTATTTTGCTTGTTTTTATTTATTTTTATTTTTCATATATTTTTTTTAATATAGCACATCTTAAGACTATATTTCTTCATATATATATATATATATATATATATATATATATATATATATATATATATATATATAAGCAAATGTGTGGATGTAGATCCGACGGTATGATGAAAATGTGGAAAAGACAAAGCAAAATCCGAATATGTGAGTTTACTGTTTTTTTATTTTGTTTTTGTTTTTGTTATTCTGTCCCACGTCAGACGTTTCGGTCAAATAGACCTTCTTCAGGACATGGTTAATGGAGACATATTTATATTAGATTTAAAAGTTAGATGAAGAGACGATATATACAGGACTAGTCAAAAACAGAAAAACTGAAATTCTACAGTAAAAGTATTCTTTCTTATCTATTACAAACAAAAATTTGGCTTACCAATGGGTAGTCCTCTCTCTGGATTCATAGCATGCATATTTCTAGAATTTCTTGTGTCTGGACCTTTCAAATATATAATCCCTGATGATACACATTACTTCCGTTACATCGATGACATTTTATTCATTTACCCACAGAAACATTTGTAATACGGCAGTTTTCATGTAGTTTGCGGCCATTTTCTACTGGCCAGAGTGAGAGCCTATAGCTGGCTGCCACGAATAGGCAGGAAGATTCTATTGGCCAGCGTGAGAGCTAACAGCTGACTGACACGAATGTTAACTAGCATGCTCGCATGCAAAAAAATCTATAGATGCATTCGTCACAAGTGGGAAAAATTTAAATCTGCATGGCACTTTACTCCAATTGGCTGATTCGCTTGCTTAAACTCAATGTTGATTCTGATTCCGCAGAACTGGGTTGGGTGTGAAAAAGTATTTGTAATTAACATTCTTTTTTCATTCAGTGTTTCCAGTTACGAGTCCTTTTTTAAAGCTGATCGTTTTGTTTTCATTTTGCTTAGTTCTTTTTTCGTAACGGATTTAATGTTTAGTATAGAGTTTAGAAAAAACAATTCGCAGTGTGAGATAGGCAGGAAGTAAGGCATGTAGCAACATCAGCACGGCAAAGGGCACTCCTTTAAAGGCAAGGAAGGGCAAAAATATTTTAAGTCGATGATAGCTGTATGAGTCGTACGACTTTTGAATCAAGCCCGGGCAACGCCGGGCCATGCTGCTAATATATATATTGAATATTGAAGTCAACACTTAGCACACATTAAAAGTATATTTTTTCATATATATATACCGTTTATAAATTATTTTTTATACATATAATGCTATGATTTTTGTTTTTTTATTAAACAGTAGTAATTACATTTAACGGCCTAAATGCTCGAGAAATTTCGTAGAAAATATATCTGTCGGCGATTTCAGTATCTGTCTACATTTCTGTATCTGTCTACATTTCTGAGGTGAGGTATTATGTACACTATTTACATTATTCGGACTATTGTCCTCATCTTTGTCGCCATATTTATTACAACGTTTCACCCTTTCAGTATCTGTCTATATTTCTGAGATGAGGTATTATCTACATTATTTACATTATTCGGACCATTGTCCTAATCTTTGTCGCCATATTTATTACAACGTTTCACCCTTTCATTATCTGTCTATATTTCTGAGATGATGTATTATGTACTCTATTTACATTATTCGGACTATTGTCCTCATCTTTGTCGCCATATTTATTACAACAAATCACCCTTTCAGTATCTGTCGTTATTTCTGATATGTGGTATTATATACTCTATTTACATTATTCGGATTATTGCCCTCATCTTTGTCGCTATATTTCTTACAACGTTTCGGCTTGAGATCATAGACAAAGAACACCATTTGAAAATTCTTAAACCTAAGGAATCAGCACATATGCTAGGCCACAAAAATCTCCTGAGCCGACCAAGCATAGAAATGAATACAATATGGGAACCAGTAATATGGATTGCCAGAGAATAGCGACAATAACAAAAAAAAAGTTGCAATATGAGCTCTGGTAAAAAAATGGGTGATAAAAGAAAAAATTGCAATAAGATCACTGGTAAAAAAATAATTGCTGAAAACATTAGGTTTGTAATACCCAGAAATTCATACACAGATCTCCTCAAGAACACATGGAACAGTGGATAAAGTCGTTGCTTGACAAGAGCCAAAGAGTGTGAGTTCAATACGTGGTTAAGGCAGTGGAGAACTTGGAGAGGAGAATTAACAGGAGATAACTCATAAGACATGGCACGTGGAACTAGAACAGTCTACGCCAGTGAGGGAAATAAAAGGTTCAGTTCGACAGTTCAACTACCTGAAGAAAGCCGGAGCGTACAACGGCAGAAACGTTGTAATAAATATGGCGACAAAGATGAGGGCAATTGTCCGAATAATGTAAGTAAATGCTTTTTTTTAAAAATTAATATGGCAATATTGACTCTGTTAAAAATAGGTAGACAAAACTTGTCAAAATTATTTAATGTGATATGAAGCACGCTGTCAAAATATATGCAATATATATATATATATATATGTGTGTGTGTGTGTGTGTGTGTGTGTGTGTGTGTGTGTGTGTGTGTGTGTGTGTGTGTGTGTGTGTTTGTTTGTTTGCTTGTTATACAAGTCTGACTATGATATGTACCCCCAACAGGTAAAAATAATTGAAGCTCTATTAAGAAAAAACAAAAAAAAGAACAATAACACTGAATAAGATCAATTACGAACACAGCCACTACATAATGGCCGTATTCGGTAATGAAGAATACGTCTATTTTACAGCAACTGTCTACGTACACACCATTCATCATAGTCAATAAGATCAATTATGAACACGGCCACTACGTAATTGCCGTATTCGGTAATGAAGAATATGTCTATTTTGTAGCAGCTGTCTACGTACACACTTTTTATCACAGTAGGAAAATTGAAACCCTTGAAAATGGCGAACTGATTAGCCGAAAGCGGTCGGAATCCCAAAAACATTTCGACAATTCCAACACGCATTAAGTTCACAAAAGAAAACACTTGTTCGCCCACAAAAAAAATATAATTTAAAAAAAATAACAAAGACACCTCGTCAGACTTCTTTATCGAAAAAGGGATTTCATTCCAAATTCACGGCTGTATACAGTAGGGTGCAAAAGTAGGTATATAGTAACGAAAAACAAAAAGTGCACACATCACCAAGGCTCCATCCTCGGCCCTACTCTGTTCCTTACCTTCATCAACGATCTTCCTGACGCCATACATTTCCCAAGTAGGCATCTATGTGGACGACACTACTATTTACTCCTGCCACAAAAACAAATCTAGTGTCGCCGACAAAACTAACCTGGCCGTCTGTCTTGAAAGGACCTCCTATCGGTTGTGGACTGGGGCAGGAATTGGCTGGTTAACTTTAAAGCCTCAAAAACAAAATTGCTCTCTATTACTCACCAGAGAGAACCATCCCTGCCCCCACCCCCATTAGAATGCCTGACGCTCAACTCCACGAGAGCACCTCTTTGAGACTGCTTGGTCTCACATTGTCTGCTGACATGAGATGGAACAATTACATTGCGTCAATAGCTTCGTCCACCGCAAGGAAAGTTGGCTCCCTGTGCTGCACCAGTAAATTTTCCTCGCCCGAGTCAATCCTTCAAATCTACAAAGCAACCATTCGCCCTTGCATGGAGTATTGCTGCCATATATGGTCTGGAGCCCCTTCTGTTTGTCTCGGGGTTCTTGATAAGATCCAGAGACGGATATGCAATGTAACTGGTCCGGATCTGGCATCTCGTCTGCAGTCGCTCTCTCACAGACGTGCCGTCGCCTCCCTCTGTCTTTTTTTTACAAATACTTTCATGGTAACTGCTCCGATGAGCTGCTTTCGCTGGTTCCCAGACTTCATGAATTTAAGCGCTCAACTAGGCTGGCATCTCGCTCTCACCCTTTTACAGTCGAAACTGTTAAATGTAGCCGTCTCTTCTACTCCAATAGCTTCATGTCTCGCACTTCTCGCCTGTGGAACCCCCTCCTCTTTTCCTGTTTCCCTGATAGTTATAATCTCGATCTATTCAAATGTAATGTCAATCGACGTCTCAGATCCTTTTTACAAATTATTTCTATCGCAAATACAAATAAAGTTATAATTTTTTAAAAATGCATACGAACTTTATGGACACCATATATATATATATATATATATATATATATATATATATATATATATATATATATATATAAATTTGTAGCTTTATTTATATTTTCAAATACAAATAAAGTTATAATTTTTTTAAAGCGCACACGAACTTTATGGACACCCTGTACATATTTCGATACCGACATATTTTCAGACAGATCTCACCTTATTTTAGATTCCTTATTTACCGTATTTCACCGCATATAAGACGCACGGGTGTATAAGACGCGCCCAAATTTCAGTAGGGAAAATCAATATACAGGGTTTAAAAACAATTAGAAAGAAGTAAATCTATATTTTTTAAGGTTTTATTGAAATTTTATTTAAGTTTCCACATGTCCTCCATCATTAGCAATACAAAGGGTAATACGATTTTGCAGTTCACGGAAAACATTTGCCAACTGATTTGCAGTAATGCCTGAAATCACATTAGTTATTTTAGCTATACTTAAAACTAGGTACATTAAACTTTATATCATTCTTTACTGATTATTTCTATCGCAAATACAAACGAACTTTATGGAGGTACCTCATGTCTACACGCACACACACACAGACACACACACACAAATATATGTATATATATATATATATATATATATATATATATATATATATATATATATATAAAGAGAGAGAGAAAGAGAGAGAGAGAGAGTGGTTAGAGTGTTGCCCAGCAGCAATATACTACACGTGTGTGTGTGTGCGTCCGCCCGTGTGTATGTTAATCTTTGTGTTTATACTATACTAGAGAACCCGGTTCAGGTTCTAAAACATTGAAGTTGATTTCAACGTTCCATTAAACTGAAAGTTAATCTTATTACGATTCAGTTAAGTATTTCAATTCGTTTGCGTCATTACTCGTCTGCTTTACAAGTTCATGTTAAGCGTTTTACTGATTGTTTATCGCGTTTAGGAATAGAACTTCCGGGATAAACTCGAACATTAAATCAAATTAATATGCACAAAAATATTTTTTTTAAATCATATTCATAAATATTTTTTAAATATGCCAAAAATTATTTTTTAATATTTAAAATATTGCTTGTTTAAAAAAAAATCTGAAATATAAATAATTACTCTATAAACAACTGGAGGAAACAGCAAAGCGGCATCTCTTTGTGTCTGTCTTTAACTTTAAAATTTTTTAATTAAAAAAATTGTCTGTTTGAAGAAAGTAAAAATAAAATATAGCTACTGTAGAGGCAACAGGTATTTTTAAATCCCATTCCCTTAAAATATTTTTCAATTAAGTTTAACGTATAAATATTCTTTAAATCTGTAAAATATTGTTTGTTTGGAGAAAGCTGAAATATAAATTATTACTCTACAAACAACTGGACATAACAGCAAAGCGGGATCTCTTTGTGTCTGTCTTTAACTTTAAAATATTTTAATTAAAAAAAAAGTTATCTGAAGAAAGTTAAAATAAAATACAGCTACTCTATAGACAACAGGTATTTTTAAAATCTTATTCCCTTGAAATATGTTTTAATTAATGTTAACTCATAAATATTCTTTAAGTCTGTAATATATTGTTTGTTTAAAGAAAGCTGAAATGTAAATAATTACTCTACAAACAACTAGACGAAACAGCAAATCGGGATCTTTTTGTGTCTGTCTTACTCTACAAACAACTGGACGAAACAGCAAAGCGGGATATCTTTGTGTCTGTCTTAAATTTAAAAATATTTTAATTAAAATTTTTTTTCTGTTTGAAAGAAGTTAAAATAAAAATACTTACTGTATGAACAACTCGTATTTTTAAATCTTATTCACTTAAATCAGATTAACTTAAGTCATGCGCTGGACGCACGTTCCACGCAAACACGCATGCAATCACAGACTTTTAGTATTATAAAAATTCTTATGACAGATAACTGGATTTGTTCTGTTATATCTGCGCAATACCAATGTTCTGGTTTATCTCTAGTGCATACCGACTGATTCGGGGATTTATAAACCAAACTCTACGGACTCATCATCATTGTTACTAAATCTGTTTTCCCGAATTTATTTTTAACGCTACCAAAAAACTATTCCCGTGACTCATCTTTGGATTGTCAGCTACTGTTTCTCCCGGGACATTTTAAAATCTACAATTCCTTGAATTGTATTATTGTGTCATTCGTTAATAACAAACTTTGGCAGATTTTTATCTGAATTCATCGTTCTTGTTTCTCTTGTTTTGACCTGTGTCAGTTCGCTGTTTTTTTTAAAAATATTGTTTTGTTTTAAGCAGTTCACCCCAAGCAAAGCAGGAGTGTCACCAGCATTCAATGGGTTACAGAGGATTGAGAACAAGAGTAAAGAGGCGTGTTTGAGAAAGTTAAAATAAAAATACTTACTGTATAGACATCAGGTATTTTAAAATCTTATTCCCATAAAATATCTTTTAATTAAGGTTAACTTAAAAATATTCTTTAAATCTGTAAAATATTGTTTATTTAAAGAGAGCTGAAATATAAATGATTACTCTATAAACAACTGGACGAAACTGCAAATCGCGATCTTTTTGTGTCTGTCTTTAATTTAAAAATATTAAAATTTAAAAAATTGTCTGCTTGAAAGAAGTTAAAATAAAAATACTTACTGCATTATTAGTATTATTATAATTATTGATTCATTTTTGGATTGCCAGTTACTGTTTCTCCCGGGACATTTTAAAATCTACATTTGTCTATAATAAACTTCGGCAGATTTTATTTGAATTCCACTTTCTTGTTCCCCTTGTGTTGGATCACTGGTTTTTTTTTTATTATTTTAAATCATTTTGTTTTAAGCAATTCGCCCCAAGCCAGGCGGGAGTGCCACCTGCATGCAATGGGTTACAGAGGATTGAGAACAAGAGTAAAGAGTCGTGTTTGCGAAAGTTAAATTAAAAATATTTAATGTATAGACAACAGGTAATTTTAAACCTTATTCCCTTAAAATATTTTTTAATTAAGGTTAACTTAAAATATTCTTTAACTGTGTAAAATATTGTTTGTTTAAAGAAAGCTGAAATATAAATAATTACTCTATAAACAACTGGACGAAACAGCAAATCGGGATCTTTTTGTGTCTGTCTTTAATTTAAAAATATTTTAATTTAAAAAATTGTCTGTTTGAAAGATGTTAAAATAAAAATACTTACTGTATTATTATTATTATTATTATTATTATTATTATTATTATTGTCTCATTTTTGGATTGTCAGCTACTGTTTCTCCCGGGACATTTTTAATATCTACAATTCTGTGAATTGTATTATTGTTTCATTTGTCAATATTAAACTTTGGCAGATTTTTATCTGAATTCCTCTTTCTTGTTCCCCTTGTCTTGGACTGTGTTGGATCACTGTTTTTTTTTTTTAATTTTAAATCATTTTGTTTTAAGCAATTCACCCCAAGCAATGCCGGAGTACGACCTGCATGCAATGGGTTACAGAGGATTGAGGATAAGAGTAAAGAGGCGTGTATGAGGAAAAAGATACAGATAACAACGGGGAACAAGATCAACGTATCAGAAGATGTCGATTGACATTACACTTGAATATCTGAAGATTATAGTTATCAGGGAAGTAAGTAAGAGGAAAGGGAGTTCCACAGACGGGAGGTGCGAGAGATGAAGCTGTTGGAGTAGAAGAGACGGCTACATTTAACCGTTTCAACAGTGAAAGAGTGGGAGCGAGATGCCAGCCCAGTAGCTCGCTTAAATTCATGCAGTCTGGGAACCTGAGAAAGTTACTCGTCGGAGAAGTTGCCGTGAAAATACTTATAGAAGAGACAGGGGAGGCCGCGGCACGTCTGCGAGAAAGCGACTGTAGACGAGATGCCAGATCAGGGCCTCTCGCATTGCATATTCGTCTCTGGTTTGAGAATATGTTTTGATATAGTCACCCAGCTACCCGCCACAGATTACATTAGCCCGCGTCGTACACTTTCAACGTTGAACGGTTTCTTCAATTCCTACGAACGAAAAGGTATTTATCATTTTGCCTAAAATTAACGATTCCTACTGCTATATAACTGGCACCTGGCGACAATGTAAGTTTATCGCTTGACGTGACTATTACAAACCTGATATTTCCACGCATTGCCTTCTCAGTTCGCCTTATCGGAGTCAACGTCTTTTCATTTCCGTGTGCCTGAAATCCAATATTGGAATTCCCAGAATAAGTACGTAATTAAATAATTACGGAAACGAAGATAAAAACAAGTTTAAACAGACACAAACACCGTATCTGATAGAAAGAAGAAAAAAAGAAAGAAAAAAGACTCATCACAATATTAGGCATGTTTACTTCAATTTTACAGGGATATATTCAGAAAAAATGCAACTTCTGTATTCACAAATATCTATATATAAAATTCTTTGACTTCTGTTAGCCCGTCCGTCACATCCTCTAAAATAGCCATGCATTGACCGATAGAAACCAATTTTGGGGGGTAAAGTACAAACAGGTAAGTGGGTAAAAAGTACGATTGGTTTTACTAGTAAAATAGTAAAAAAGTACAATTGGTTTTACTAGTGAAATAGTAAAAAAGTACTATTGGTTTTACTAGTAAAATTGTAAAAATGTACAATTGGTTTTACTAGTTAAAAAGTACAATTGGTTTTACTAGTAAAATAGTAAAAAGTACAATTGTTTTACTAGTAAAATATTAAAAAAAGTACAATTGGTTTTATTAGTAAAATAGTAAAAAAGTACAATTGTTTTTACTAGTAAAATAGTAAAAAAGTACAATTGATTTTACTAGTAAAAAAAGTAAAATTGGTTTTACTAGTAAAAAAAGTACAATTGGTTTTACTAGTAAAATAGTAAAAAGTACTATTGGTTTTACTAGTAAAATAGTAAAAAAGTACAATTGGTTTTACTTGTAAAATAGTAAAAAAAGTACAATTGGTTTTACTAGTAAAAAAAGTACAATTGGTTTTACTAGTAAAATAGTGAAAAGTACAATTGTTTTTATTAGTAATATAATAAAAAAGTACAATTGGTTTTACTAAGTAAAATCAACTTTCATTAATTTATTTTTTGCAAAAAGTTAAAAGTTTAACTTAAAACATACTCCCACTATTTCAAAAACAATTTAATGATTAAAATAAATACTTATTTAATAAAAATCCCATATTGTTTATACATATCTTTTCTGTCATTTTTTTTTATATACACAGGAATCCAGTCTCAAATTCGCCCTGTGTTTGCTACGACTAAAAAAATTACATGGCGAAACTATTCAAAAAGTTAGAATTTGGCTCCAGAAAGAAATATTTACGCATGGCCAGTTGTATGTTGGATGCTCAAGAGTAAGAAATCGTAAGAATTTGTAATTCACTGTTAAAAAGGAATGAACCAAATTTTCTTTTGTTTAACATGAAGTCTTATAAAATTAAATTAAATTAAATTATTAAACAGCGAAGGAGGATTTTTGTCAAAGTATTTTCCCTGCGACAAGATCAGTTTACAGCTGAGCTGGCTAGATCTAACCGTAAGTTCTATGCTAAGAGTTTCTTCTCTCGCACTTCTCGCTTGTGGAACTCTCTTCCGGCTTTCCAGCCAACTTTAATCTCCCAAAAATTTAAACGCAATGTCAATCTCGATCTACTGTCCTCAAGATTACTCTTTTCTCTTTCCGCTGATTAGAAATGTTTCTGTACCTCATTCTTCCATACCCAGTAACCCCCATGTGTCTTTAGTGGCTTTACTATCTTTAATGGTGTGAAATCGATTAATATATGTATATACAGGGTGTCCATAAAGTTCGTGTTCACTTTAAAAATTTATAACTTTATTTGTATTTGTGATAGAAATAATCTTAAAAAATGTTATGAAGTTTAATGTACCTAGTTTTAAGTATAGCTAAAATAACTAATGTGATTTCAGGCATTGCTGTAAATCAGTTGGCAAATGTTTTCCGTGAACTGCAAAATCGTATTACCCTTTGTACTGCTAATGGTGGAGGACATGTGGAAACTTAAATAAAATTTCAATAAAACCTTAAAAAATATAGATTTACTTCTTTCTAATCCTTTTTACAAATTATTTCTGTCGCAAATACAAATAAAGTTATAAATTTTTTAAAGTGCACACTAACTTTATGGACACCCTGTATATATATATATATATATATATATATATATATATATATATATATATATATATATATATATATATATATATATATACAGGGTGTCCATAAAGTTCGTGTGCACTTTAAAAATTTATAACTTTATTTGTATTTGTGATAGAAATAATCTGTAAAAAATGTGATAAAGTTTAATGTACCTAGTTTTAAGTATAGCTAAAATAACTAATGTGATTTCAGGCATTACTGTAAATCAGTTGGCAAATGTTTTCCGTGAACTGCAAAATCGTATTACCCTTTGTATTGCTAATGATGGAGGACATGTGGAAACTTAAATAACTTCAATAAAACCTTAAAAAATATAGATTTACTTCTTTCTAATCCTTTTTACAAATTATTTCTGTCGCAAATACAAACAAAGTTATAAATTTTTTAAAGTGCACACTAACTTTATGGACACCCTGTATATTTAAAAAAGATTTTCGAGCATGCGTATTGTCTATTCTTGATTTTTGTCGTAAGCATCACTGAGAAAGCCTTTGAGTTATTCAGTTAAAAAGAGAGCAGGTTAAAAACCGTATCGTGTCACTTTCACTGTCTTCCCAAATGAGCAATGGTGAGAGGAAAAAGATCATTCAGTCCTTCAGTAATGCTACCAACATTCATACCGTGTCTTCCATCTTCAAAGTCCATGCAAGGACCATCAAGAGAACTGTGAACGAGTTTTAAAAAAAGGGAACAGTAAAGAGGAAAACTGGATCAGGAGTTCACAACAGGAAGAGGGATCATCATTTCAACTTAGAGCTAAAGAGATCAATTAGAAAAGATCCAACTCAATCCATAAGAAGTTTGGCGCGTGAGAGAGGTGTTTCGGCTATGACAGTCCAAAGAGCAGTGAAAAAAAGACTTGAAAATGAAATCGTTCATGGAATCTATGGGGCACCTTGTTATTCTAGGACAGACAGTTAGAAGGTTAGAGAGGGCGAAGGTCATCTTGAATATGTTGGAAAATGCTCCTGATATATATATATATATATATATATATATATATATATATATATATATATATATATATATATGAACTTCATTTTAATCGTCCATGAGCTTCCGATCCTTAGCTATGATTAATTAATGATGAAAATGTCATTTTCGTCTATGATCGAGATTATCACGATTCTTTAGGTAAGCTTAAGACTAGTTATACATTCTTATTGATGCTAGAGACCAATAGTGTTATAAAAACTTCGGGGAATTCCAGTAAGATATCTTTAATCATTTCAAAAAATACACCGGTTCAGAACTTAATCTAACAAATGGACAATTTTGCTTTTACACTATTTGGACAATTTTGCAGTTACACTCTCTACACACACAGACACGCGCGTGCGCACGCGCAGTGACCTATTAAACTCCACCCGCAACCAACTTATAGAAAATATAAGTATAATAACTTCATCCACACGTTAAAAAAGAAGTTTAAAAATAACAGAAGCATTAACAATAAAAAAGAAATGGAATAGGTGACACTCAATAATATCAGCTATGAACACGGCCATAATGTGATGACCGTGTTTGGAATATAGTTAAAAGAAACCCCGAAAATAACCATTCCGCTCACCGTAGAAACATATATAAACATTCACACATTCAGTTAAAATGAAAAATGAAAAAAAAATACCCTTCATAATAGAATAGCCGAAAGCGCTCGGATATATAAGATATTCGGACAGTTTTTACACACTTTATGTCCAGAAAAGGAAATACTTGAATAATCAGCTCTTTCCGAATCCTCTACACTGTTCTGTTTTCGTACTGGAGCTTCCGGCGAGAATGCCAAGCAGTACAGCCTATCGTTTCCAAATTCCTGACGCAGTGAATTGCATCACGCTGTAGACGGTGCCCAACTGACCCTACGATACTATGCAGTTGACAAAAAAAAATACGCGAAATTAAAAATATAAAATGGTGACAATTTACCCATCGCACCCTGTATTTCTTAAAATGTAAAATACACAACCCTTAGTAAACCAGAGAAAGAAAATCAAGGTAATTATCTATTATAACAAATTTAAAACACGTCCAACTTCATCAACAATAACAACTCACTTGCACGAACCAAACTACGGAGGACCCATATTATCTATGAATTTACATGCCCCTTAAGGAAAATTCACAAATAATAATTATATTGGACATACCACTACAGGCTTATCAAGAAGACTCACTTTGCATCTCGTTGATCATATCTTCATTGGGACCCATTTGACACACACGGAAACCTACCAGCCTGTATCTGCAATATACTTGTGGAAAATACAACTATAATAGCTTCATCCCCATGCAAAAAAAAAAACAGTTAAAGATAATTGAAGCACTAATAATAAAAAAGAAACCCATAATATCAACTTTGAACATGGCCGCAACATGCTGACCCTGTTCAGAAATTTTAAAAAAAAGCAAAAGCATCTTTGATAATGGTTAATAGTTTAGCCGAAAGCACTCAGATCCATAGAACATTTGGACAGTGTTTAGGCACATTATGTCCAGAAAAGAAAATAACTTGTACGGACACAAGAAATATTGAACAGAATGCTTAATCAGACTGACAGAACTATTTTCACCTCGGAACTAATTTCAGCTGGAAACTAATTTCAGCTGGGAACTAATTTCAACTCGGAACTAATTTCAACTGGGAACTAATTTCGACTCGGAACTAATTTCAGCTGGGAACTAATTTCAACTCGGAACTAATTTCACCACGGAACTAATTTTTACCTCGACACTAATTTCAACTCAGAACTAATTTCAGCTTGGAACTAATTTCACGTGGGAACTAATTTCAACAAGGAACTAATTTCAGCTCGGAATTAATTTAACCTCGGAACTAATTTCAGCTTGGAACTAATTTCACCTTGGAACTAATTTCAACTCGGAACTAATTTCAACGTGGAACTAATTTCAACTCGGAACTAATTTCAACGTGGAACTAATTTCAACTCGGGACTAATTTCAGCAGGGAACTAATTTCACTTCGGAACTAATTTCACCGCGTATCTAATTTCAGCTCGGAACTAATTTCAACTCGGAACTGAATTCAACTCGATTTCAAAAACCCTAGCCCTAACCCTAAGCCTTAATTGCGTGGCGAAATTAGTTCCGAGTTGAAAATAATTCCGCAGCCCCTTAATCACAGTGCCTTGTCCGTCATCTTTAATTAAACCTGTATAAAAGAGGAATTGCTGCCCAAATACACACTTAAATGTATATATATATGTGCGTGTGTGTATGTATGTGTGAGAGAAAGAGAGAGGGCAAACTAGAGACTCTTTACCTTCCTATACTGAATGTCAAGAAGTAATCTTGTCACCTGATCCGCGTTCTCTGCTTCTGATGCGTTCAAAGTCTCCCATTTACCAACCCTGACACGACGCCCTGCCACGGATCGGTATCAAGTTTTTTGAAAAAACAAAACAAAAACAAAACCTTGGCAGTGTAGGTGGGGAGGGCATTATTCTTATTTTATTTCATTTTTTCCTGTTTTCCTGCATAAAAAAACACGCTTATTTTTATGATATACTTTTTGATGCTAGTTCATTTTTTCCAGCTTTGCCTTTAATTTCCTTCCCGTTCCACTTTTGTTCCTTATTCTCAGGAAGCTCTCAGACTCGGCTAACGTTCTTAGCAAACTGGTCACGCAGACCATTAACAGTAAGTTCAAATATTACTGGGTAGCACATACTAGCGGCCTTGCGTCAAAACTACGCTAAGCTTTGTTAAATGCATTTGGAACACAAAGGTGTTGCGTCGACGGTTGATTACGAGGTGTGAGTTTGATCCACAGTCTTTCCTTTTCTTTCACGAAGTTCCTTTACTTTTTCGTTTTTTAAGAGTATTCTTTTCACGTTTTTTCCTTTTCTTTCTTTCTTTCTTTCTTTCTCTCTTTCTTTCTTTCTTTCTTTCTTTCTTAACACCTAAATAATTGTCACTTGCTAAAATAAGCTCTTTTTATTTCGTCTTCTTTTTTCTTTCTTTCTAATTATACGTGTTCTTGTCTCTTCCAAAACTAAGCTGTTCTTTCTTTCTTTCTTCCTTCCTTTCTTTCTTTCTTTCTTTCTGAAGTAAGCAGTTCTTTCTTATCATCTATATTCTTGTCACTACATATAATAAACTCTTTCTTTCTTTCTTTCTTTCTTTCTTTCTCCCTTCTTTCTTACTCTTTCTTTCTTTCATTCTTTCTCTCTCATACTTTCTTTCTTTCTTTCTAATTATACGTGTTCTTGTCTATTCCAAAACTAAGCTGTTCTTTCTTTTTCTTTCTTTCTTTCTTTCTTTCTTTCTTTCTTTCTTTCTTTCTAAAGTAAGCTGTTCTTCGTTCTTTCTTACTCTTTCTTTCTTTCATTCTTTCTCTCTCATACTTTCTTTCTTTCTTTCTTTCTAATTATACGTGTTCTTGTCTATTCCAAAACTTAGCTGCTCTTTCTTTTTCTTTCTTTCTTTCTTTCTTTCTTTCTTTCTTTCTTTCTTTCTTTCTTTCTTTCTAAAGTAAGCTGTTCTTCGTTCTTTTTTCTTTCTTTCTTATCATCTATATTCTTGTCACTACATATAATAAACTCTTTCTTTCTTTCTTTCTTTATTTCTCCCCTCCTTCTTACTCTTTCTTTCTTTGATTCTTTCTCTCTCTCTCTCTTTCTTTCTTTCTCTCTTTCTTTCTAATTATACGTGTTAACCTTCAAGATAGGACATCTAACGTAGATCTGTTTAACAAGTGTAATATTAGAGGAATCAAGACTTTTCTCATACAGTCTCAGTTGCGGTGGACTTGTCATGTCTTGAGAATGTCTGATGACAGGCTACCCAAGATCCTAATGTACAGCCAGTTAGATCAGGGCTACAGGAATGTAGGACGGCCAAGGCTAGGATACAAAGACAAGCTGAAAAGCAACTTGTTAGCAGTCAATATACCACATAACACCCATGAGCGCTTACCCTTGCAACGGGTAGCATGTAGATCAACGTGTTTTAGTGGACTCAGCAGTTTTCAATCTGCTTGACTGAATCATCTTCAAGAAGCGAGAGCAAGATCTAAAAGGTCAGCCAATCTAACAGAGATCTCATCTCACAATCCTCACTCTTGCTCCATATGTGGCCTCCTTTGTAAATCACTATCGGGTCTTAAGTGCCACTGAAGATTATCGCACAAGATTTCATAACTGAATCAATTAAGCTGTCAGATAATCATACGTCGAAACCGACGGTAAAGTTCATTATATATATATATATATATATATATATATATATATATATATATATATATATATATATATATATATATATATTAAGCGTTTCACTCCAAGCAAGGCGGGAAGCCACTAACACGTAAGGAGTTACAGAGAGTTGGAGCGAGGGCAAAGGGGAGTGATAGAGAAAAAGATGAAGAGAAGGATAGTGGATAGATCAAGGCAACTGGAGACGTCTATTGACATTACATTTGAATAGTTGGAGATTATAGCTACCAGGGAAACAAGAAAAGAGGAGGGAGTTCCACAGGCGAGAAGTGCGAGACATGAAGCTATTGGAGTTCATTATCATATATATATATATATATATATATATATATATATATATATATATATATATATCAACCTGCCTGACTGACTGCTATGTATCGTGCCCTCTTCAAGAAGTTGATGGCTCTCCCCACAACTTCCTGTTCTTTTTAAAAATTAAATTTTTGCTATCTCTGCCATCCATTTACAAAAATCTCGTTGTTGTTCTCTGTTCCTCTCGCCATCAATATGTCCTGTGAGTGTTAAATTTTCCAAACCCTCAATCCTCATGGTGTGCCCTCTTTCACCCCCTTTTCTGATGCTACGTATTATTATTATTATTATTATATAATACCTGGCCACTCGTATTCGGGGATACCCGTCTTCTAGGGCGGCTAGCCAATCCCTATTGCAGACTCATTTGTGTTT
>OZ038519.1:27650593-27710593 GCA_964036315.1 Acanthosepion esculentum | reverse complement strand
ATTTGGAGCGAGAGCAGATGGGAATGAAAGGTGAAAGGATGTGGAGAAGGGAAGTGGATAGATCAGGGCAGCTGGAGATGTCGATTGACGATACACTTAAATAGTTGGAGCTTGTATTTGTCAGGGAAGCAGGAATAAGGAAGGGAGTTGCACAGGCGAGATGTGCGAGACATGAAGCTATTGGAGTAGAAGAGACGTCTACATCTAACAGTTTCAACGGTGAAGGGGTGGGAACGGGATGCCAGCCTCGTGGGACGTTTAAATTCATGAGGCCTAGGAACCAGCGAAAGCAGCTCCTCGGAGCAATTACCGTGAAAGTATTTATAAAAAAGACAGAGCGAGGCAACGTCGCGTCTGTGAGAGAGAGACTGCAGACGAGATGACAGATCGGGGCCAATTCTGTGGATGACAATATATGATCCCGGAAATCTGATAGAGCTCTCAAGAGAAAGGTTTTTTTTAAAAACAGCAGTTCCGACTGCTATTAATGCATTACTCTTCAAGTACGAATTAAGTTCTCCGTATAGAAAATAGAAAAACTTTAAAATACCCTTCCTTTCTACCGTGCCTAGGGGTATCTGACTGATGTCAAATCAGTCGGGTTGAAGCAATCGGACTGATTTCTGATTTCGCTGTGATACACCGAAACAGTCTCTCTGTGGATGCCTATATATATATATATATATATATATATATATATATCGGGGTTTTTTCTTTGGGCCTTGAACCTATATCTGTGCCATTATTTTCGACAGACTTTCATGTTCCTGGCTCTTTCTTTTTAAAAGGGGGTTACAAAGTATTTGAGAATATGAAAAAAAAGGCATTATTAACGAGTGAGAACAATAAAAGAACAGGAATTAAGAAAAAAAAGATGATAACGATTGACATTGCATTTAAACTTTAGAAGATCAAAGTTGAGTGGAAAGCAAGAAGCCTGAAGAGAGTTCCACCATCGAGAAGTGTGAGAGAAGAGACTCTTAGCATAGAACTTACGGTTACATGAAGCCATTTCGACTGAATGTAAGAAAGTCACTATTAGGGAGTGAAAACAATGAAAGAAGAGAATTTAAGAGGCCAGAAGATAACGCTAGACACTGCCTCTAAACCTTCGAAGATCAAAGTTGCCTAAAGTGCAAGAATCCGGAAGAGAGAAGAAACTCTTAGCATAGAACTTACGGTTCCATCTAGCCATTTCGACTGATTCTATTAAAAACACTATTAAGGAGAGAGAACAAGAAATGAACAGGAATTAAAGAAACAGAAGATAACGATAGATATTGCGTTTAAATTTTTGAAGTTCACTGGGAAGCAAGAAGCCGGAAGTGAGTTCCACATGCGAAAAGCATAAGAGAAGAAACTTTTAGCATAGAACTTACGGTAACATGAAGCCATTTCGACTGAATATAAGAAAAACACTATTAAGGGGCGAGAACAATAAAAGAAGAGAATTTCAGAGGACAAAGGATAAAGATCGACATTGCAGTTACATTTTGGAAGATCGAAGTTGACTGGAAAGCAAGAAGCCGGGAGAGAGTTCCACAAGCGAGAAGTACGGGAGAAGAAACTGTTAACATAGAACTTACGGTGACATCTAGCCATTTTTATTGAATCTAAGAAAAATAACTTTTAAGGGGCGAGAAAAATATAAGAAGAGAATTTCAGAGGACAGAGGATAAAGATTGACATTGCATTTACAGTTTGCAAGATCGTAGTTGACTGGAAACCAAGAAGCCGGAACAGAGTTCAACAACCGATAGAAGAAACTGTTAGCATAGAACTTGCGGTAAAATCATTTTTTATGTTATTTAATAAGAATTGATATTATTAGATTGTAAGTATTTGTGGGGTGGGGTGGATATTGATAATACAAGTTCTACTAATTACCCCATAGTTGCGGGAGAAGAGGCTGATTCCGACCCGGTATAAATACACGCTAGTTTGACAGACATGGCAATGAAAACATTTCTTTGTTTTTTAATGAAATTTGTAAAAAAAAAATTCAAGGAATCTAGCTATCGTAGAGGTAAAGCAATATTTATTTTGAATAATACAAAAATGTGGCACAAGGCCAAAGGGAGGGAGAGAGTAAGCTGGTTTTCAATCTGTAAAATCTAAAGTTAGCTAGCCACGAATACTGACCCGAAACATACCAGAGTATTCCTTACACCAAAACAGCACATTCTTACTTACCATTCTTACAACAGCCACCATAATACCACACAGTCTCTATATAGTCCTAACTAGTTCCAATATTACCATAGAGGAAATTAATACTTATTTTGCAAAAACAAAAATTTGGCACAAGGCCAAAAGGGGGAATGGGGAAAGGCTTGTTTTCAATCTGTCTCATCTTAAACTTAGCCAGCTACAATTACTGACCCAAACAAACTACAATATTCATTGCACCAAATCAGCACATTCTTAATATTCTTACTACAGCCACCATAATACCTCAAGTCTCTATTAAGACCTAACCAGTTCCCATATTACCATAGAGGAAAGTAATATTTATTTTTCAAAAACAACAATATGGCACAAGGCTAAACGGGGTATTGGGAAAGGTTGGTCTTCAATCAGTCAAATCTTAAACTTAGCCAGCTACAATTACTGATCTAAACAAACTACAATATTCCTTACACCAAAACAACGCATTCTTAATTACCATTCTTACTACAGCCACCATAATACCACAAGTCTCTATGTAGTCCTAACTAGTTCCTATAATACTATAAAGGAAAGCAATATTTTATTTTGAAAATACAAAAATGTGGAACATAGCTAAAGGGAGGGATAGGAGAATGCTGGTTTTCAATCTGTCTTCTCTTAAATTTAGCTAGCCATGATTACTGACCCAAACATACCACAGTATTCCTTACACCAAAACGACACATAATTACTTATCATTTTTACTACAGCCACCATAATACCTCAGGTCTCTATGTAGTCCTTACGAGTTCCCATATGTACAATTTGCCCGATGGGGGAGGGGGGAATAAAAATATCAACTTTAAAAAATTTGTAACCTCAGTGAATATTTACAAAAGAGAAAAGCTCATCAGAATAATTACCATGAAAATATTTATAGAAAAGGCAGAGTGAAACTATGTTATGGTGGTGGGGAAGTGAGTGAAGCCCAGATGCCAGGTCAGGACAATTAATATTGCATATTCTTCGTTGAATTTTTATCAAGTACCAAATGAAAATTTACAATGAATGCAATTTATATACAAGAAATTTAGCAAAACATTAAAAACGATTGTAATAATTTTTTTTTGGGGGGGGGGTTGAGAGGAGGCGGGGTGTTTGTTTTTTTTAAAAACTAAACGCTCCTTTTGCTATGAAACGACTAAAGCAGAATTTTCTTTTTAGGCCACGCAGAACAATCGGCGTTTAGCTAAACAGTCGGGGCCAAGACGTAATCTGAACACACGCGTCTGTCTTCAGAAATTTGAGGACTTTGTCACACACCCCACCATTATCTAACCCCACCCCCCACCCCGGCAGCTCCTAGCTCTGCCTTTACTAAAGAGTTGCAACGTCGTTCGAGCTATCCGAAGCGGTTCGTTAGCAGCCGAGATTGTTGGGCAATGTCAGACTGTATCATCATTTAGCAATTCTATATTGAAATGAATACGCGCTGTTCATTTCACGCTCAGGGTGTAAAAACCATTGCTGGCCCACGGTGCCGCGACCGGTGAATGGGCTTCCCAGATGCCTTTACGTCACATCCGGCAAATTCTTAACCACGCCCGTCCTCTGGCCCCCCTCAACCAGACCTAAGGGAGGTCCTGACGCGAGAGACTCGCGTCGGCAGCGTTTTTAACAGCTTCCGGGCTGGATGTCATAGATTAGTCGGTTAGAACGCAGACATCTGGTGAAGTGGCGATCCAAGACATCGGTTGAAGTGATTGGAGTGGGGATATATGGAATATCTTTTAGGAAACACGCCCCAAAATGGTCAGCACTCGATCCCCTGACATTAGCTATTATTATTATTATTATTATTATTATTATTATTATTTCCTTATTTTTGTAATATATACATTTCCGTCGGGTCCCCAACGGCGACCTAAGGCCATAAAAGGCTTCATGACATTTTCCAGACTATATTTGTAAACAAAAAAATAAAACAAAATAAAATTTAAAAATTAAAAAAAAACCCAAGATCACACATATTTTACATAGATTAAACTCTTCGTAATTGTGTTTATAATTCTTTGTATTTCTTTAAGGTAGGGGCTTCCAGGAAACCTTTCAATGTGTCTATCGGAACCATTATCAATCAGTCCGAGGGCTCCAACTACAAACGGAATTTTTGATGTCCTCATATGGCACATTTTGATTCCCTTTCATTTCTGTTGTATATATATTTTTCTTCCGGGTCCTAACCAGAGACCTAAGGTCAGAAAAGGCTTCATGACATTTTCCACTGACCATATTTGTAACCCCCCCCCCATGATCACACATATTTTACATAGATAAAACTCTTCGTAATTGTGTGCATAATTCTTTGTATTTCTTTAAGGTAGGGGCTACCAGGAATCCTTTCAATGTGTCTATCGGAACCTTTATCAATCAGTCGGAGGGCTCCAACTATAAGTAGAATTTTTCATGTAATCGGGTAGCACATTTTTTATTCCCTTTGATTTCTGTTTTATACATATTTTTCTTCCGGGGTCCTAACCTCAGACCTAAGGTCAGAAATAGCATCTTGACATTTTTTCACTGAATATTTTTTAACCTAAGAGCACCCACATTTTACACTGATAAAGCCCTTCGGAATGTGTGAGCTGTACTTGTGAGTACAATTTCTTTTTGTATTTCTTTAAGGCAAGCGCCGCCAAGAACCCCTTCAAGGCGTCTATCCTTCGTAAACCTTTTCCAATCAACCCGCCAGCTCCAACTGGAATTATTGATGTCCTCATGCCTCCATATTTTTTTGAGATTTCCACTTCAAGATCCTTGTATTTCCCTGCTTATGTTCAGTTTGGAATACCATATTTTGCCTTTAGAACCTACATCTCTCTTCATATCATATTGTTGTTGTTGTTATTGTTGTTGTTGTTGTTGTTGTTGTTGTTCTTCTTCTTCTTCTTCTTCTTCTTCTTCTTCTTCTTCTTCTTCTTCTTCTTCTTCTTCTTCTTATTTTACATAGATAAAGACCTCATTAAGGGATGGACTGTACCCCTGAGAACAATCTTTCGTATCTCTTTAAGGCATGGGGAACCAGGAATCCCTTCAATGTGTCTACTGGAATCTTTTCCAATCAATCCGAGTGCTCCAACTACAACTGGAATTACTGATGTTCTCATGTGCCACATTTTTTAGATTTTTATTTCAAGATCCGTATATTTTGATCTTCAAAGATACATTAAAATCTACAGGTACTGCCATATAAATAAGGAAGCAGTTTTTGTCTTTGCGGTCTCTAATCGCGATGTCTAAGATATTAGCTTCGATTGTTCAGCCTGTGTGTATTGTGAGGTTCCATAAAACTGTTACAGGTCTTAAATTCCTCACTGGACATGTGCGGTGTTCATACCGATTTTTCTCGCAATTTCCGTAAAAGACATTTTTGAGCGCAGATATTTGCGCACTCTGTCATGCCGGGTGAAGAGCTGTAAGTATTTTTCCAAACAAATCAGCTCATTCAAATTTCATCGATTGCTTTGCTAAATTGAACGAGATGTAGAGTTTGTAAATCTCGACAAAAAACGTTAGCGATAACTTCAACAATGCAAAATACTCTGAGTGTCAGCGTGTTGCAAAAAAAAAAATTCTAGTAATAGATAATTGTATCAAAACAAATGTCAGTTATTTCTCTTAGAAATAGTTGGTTGATAAGGTCTCCGGTTTTATAGAGCTGGATAAAACTTTTAAATCAGATGGAATAATTAGACGTCTGTCAAAAGAAAAGTAAAATTTATCTCTTCAAAATCACGACAGCTGATTGATAAATAACTTCTTTAGTCCTATGAAGTAAGTTTTGAACCAGATTGAATAATGATTTTTTTTTTCCCTTTTTTAGTCATTTCACTGAAAGTAATCCTCTGCCGCCTTCAGATCTGGGCACATGAAGATTCAGCTTTTAACCCTGCACTACGTAGCCACTGGTGTGTACGGGCTTTGTCTACATCAGCTTGTTTGGTTCGGGCAGAGTATTGACCATGAAGAGGCTAATACTGCCATCGTTTTTTTTTTTGCATTTGGTACATTGCGTTTGATTCTGATATCTTTTTTTTCAGGTTTTTGCAGCTGCAGTATGTGCATTACAATTTGCACATTTGAATTTCTTGCCTTACTTTATTACTGGAGAAAATTTCTTATTTCTTTCATTTTATTTGACACAAATCATCATCGAGTATTCTGTAGTTCCCAGGTATCTTCGAAGACGAATTATTGCGGGTTTGTAAGACAATTCTAGTTGAACTAATCCTCTGCCTCCTTCGGATCTGGGCACGTGCAGTTTCAGCTTTTATCTCTCCCCTGCGTAGCCACTGATAGGTACGGGGTTCTGTCTACATCAGCTTGTTTGGTACAGGTTTATTATTATTTCTTTTGATTTCTGTTTGCGGTCTCTAATAACAATGATAGTTTTTTGAAAGCTGTAGTATGTGTACTATAGTTTACTGGCAGTCTTTCATCCACTTGAAATTCCCTTTTGAATTTCTTGGCTCACTTTATTACTGGACAAAATTTCTTATTTCTTTCATTTTCTCAAACACAAATAATCATCCAGTCTTCTGTAGTTCCCAGGTATCTTTGAATACGAATTGTTGTGCTTTTGCAAGACAATTCTAGTTGAACTAATCCTCTACCTCCTTCGGATCTGCTCACATGCAGTTTCAGTTTTTAACCGTACACTACGAAGTCAGTCATGGTTACGGGGGTTTGTCTACATCAGCTTTTTTGGTACGAGCAGATTATTGACCATGAAGCGGTTTATCGTGCCATTATTTTTGTATCTAGTCGGTTACATTTGCCTTTGCTATAATACTTTAAAGTATTTTGCAGCTTCAATCGGTGTATTGTGCTTTATTTGCATTTCTTCACACCATTTGGAACTCCATTTTTGAAATTGTCGGCTTCCTTTATTACTGAATATAATTTACTACTTTCATACTCTTTGACACAGATCATCCGATCTTCTGTAGTTTCCAGGTATCTTTGAAGGCCAATTGTTATAGTTTTGTAAGACAGTTCTAGTTGAACTAATCCTCTGTCTCCTTCGGATCTGGGCACATACAGACGATCAGCATCAGCCTTAGGATGATGCATACAGTTGTAGGTGAGAAACTTTCTCAATTTTACGTCCATTAGCTAAATGTCAGCTATGGTCCAACTAAGGATGTTCAATCTGTATTGCACTATAGATACAACCAAAGAGTTTATGGCTGATATTCTGTTTTTTTTTTTCTCAATTCAACTCGGTATTTAATACCAGATGCACACAGAACAGAATGGGATCCGATGTGCCTGACCGTTCGGCCACGTAGGGCTTCCGGTCAAACAAAGACTGGAAGATTAATTTCTCAGGTTCACCTTCATTTGGTTATGCTGTATTCCATCTCTTTGTTCCTGTTCCCTAATCTTTGCGACAACATTTAGACCTATCGACTGTGTTTCTGTAAGCCTCCCTTTCTTTAATGTTACTTTTACTCATTTAACTAATCCAAAATCCACAGTGAAACATTGTACAGTATTGAGGATGCCCTTCAACTCATTGTCGTTTTTGCCAAAGAGTTTGATATTATCCATGTCGAATGGCTGACAAAGGACTTTCTTTTGTAGTTTGCATCCACAGTTATCCCGGTTTAGTTCATGCGAAAGGAGGATTAAGGACAGACAAAACAGAAGGGGATCCGATGTGCCTAACCGTTCGGCCACGTAGGGCTTCCGGTCAAACAAAGCCCGAATAGTGCTTCATACACACACAGACACACACACACACACACACACACACATATATATATATGTGTATGTGTATGCGTGTTTGTGTGTGATTCTTTCTTCTGTGTAAATTCAGTCCGTTATTTATTCCAACCAACTGAAGAAGGCCGGAGCGTACAACGGCCCAAACGTTGTAATAAATATGGCGACAAAGATGAGGACAATAGTCCGAATATAATGTAAATAGTGTACATAATACCTCATCACAGAAATATAGACAGATACTGAAAGGCCGAAACGTTGTAATAAATATGGCAACAAAGATGAGGACAATAGTCCGAATAATGTAAATAGTGTACATAATACCTCATCTCATAAATATAGACAGATACTGAAGGGCCGAAACGTTGTAATAAATATGGCGACAAAGATGAGGACAATAGTCCGAATAATGTAAATAGTGTACATATTACCTCATCTCAGAAATTTAGACAGATACTGAAAGATCGATACGTTGTAATAAATATGGCGACAAACTTTAGGACAATAGACCGAATAATGTAAATAGTGTACATAATACCTCATCTCAGAAATATAAGCAGATACTAAAATATTTTATTTCCTATTTCCTCCTCTTACCTTCATATCACACCCCTCTATCTTGCTTGGCTCTTGGACCCTGTATTAGGTTATTAGTAATAATCTACATATAAAATTTAATGACTTCTGTATGTCCGTTCCTCCATCACAGGCTCTAAAATGGCCACAGATCGAAATTTTGATTTTTGTTTGGTTTGGTTTGTTTTACGGTATATCAACTTCAGTGGGTTATTTAACGCGGATGAAATTGATATGTAATTTTTAATTAGAATTAAAATTTATTGATGTTAATATTTTTTCCAAAACTGTATTGCTGCTAATATTTTTTCCAGAAATATATTGCTGGTAATGTATTTCTGGTAATAATTTTTCACAAATTTATTGCTGCTAATAATTTTTTATTAAATAGCATTTCTGGTGTTAAAGCCTATGTTTAAACTTTCATAGTGTTTTGACCCTAGATTGGAGGTTAACTATTTGCCAAAAGTTGAGACCCTAACAGGTGCTACAACCGCGGGTCACGGTGGGCCTGGAAACACCAGCAATTAAGAGGTGGTTTCACGCTCCTCGAAACCTTCAATCGTAGAGGCCTTGCTATCGGATGTAGTTTATCGTCATACCCAGGATGTAGTTTGTCGTCATACCCAGGACGGCCACATTCTCAGTAGCAGTACAAAAAGGTAATTGGTTACAAAGTACAGTTGGTTTTAGTAGAGTGCTTAGCTTAGTACAATGAATTTTCATTAATTATTACGTTTTATTTTTTTATATTTTATTATTTAAGTTTTATTTTATCTTATATCTTATTATTTAACATACAAAATGCACCGAGTATTTTAAAAAAAACAATTTAATAATTAAAATAGCAAATACTTATTTAATAAAAATGCAATATTGATTTTCGCAAATCTTTTCTTTAAGCTTTTGCATATACAAGAAGCCAGTTTGCAATTTCGCCTTTCATTTGCGAGAACTATAAACAAATCACAAAGCCAAACGCCTCAAAACTTGAAATTTGCCCCCAGAATGAAATATTTATACATGACTAATTGAATGTTGCAAGCTCAAGATTGTTTTGGTTTATTTTGTTTTACGGTATATCAACACCTCAATGGGTTATTTAATGCCGACAAGATTTTTAGGATAGGTTCGTATGAATAGAATATGTATTCTTTGTAAGAAATCATTTTGTAGATCAGGTTTGGTTTATTTTGTTTTACGGCACATCAACACCTCAATGGGTTATTTAATGCCGACAAGATTTTTAGGATAAGTTCGTATGAATAGAATATGTATTCTTTGTAAGAAATCAGTTTGTAGATCAGGTTTGGTTTATTATGTTTTACGGCATATCAACCTCAATGGGTTAATTAATGCCGACAAGATTTTTAGGATAGGTTCGTATGAAGAGTATATGTATTCTTTGTAAGAAATCAGTTTGTAGATCAGGTTTGGTTTATTTTGTTTTACGGCATATCAACCTCAATGGGTCATTTAATGCCGACAAGATTTTTAGGATAGGTTCGTAGGAATAGAATATGTATTATTTGGTTTAGATTGGTTTAGTTTATTTTGTTTTACGGCATATCAACCTCACTTGGTTATTTAATGAAGACAAGATTTTTAGGATAGGTTCGTATGAATAGAATATGTATTCTTTGTAAGAAATCAATTTGTAGATCAGGTTTGGTTTATTTTGTTTTACGGCATATCAACACCTCAATGGGTCATTTAATGCCGACAAGATTTTTAGGATAGGTTCGTAGGAATAGAATATGTATTCTTTGGTTTAGATTGGTTTGGTTTATTTTGTTTTACGGCATATCAACTTCAATGGGTTATTTAATATCGACAAGATTTTTAGGATAGATTCGTATGAATAGAATATGTATTCTTTGGTTTAGATTGGTTTGGTTTATTTTGTTTTACGGCATATCAGCCTCAATGGGTTATTTAATGCCGAGAAAATTTTTTATTGCTAGTAATATTTTGTTTTGTGAAAAATCTGTTTCTGGTAATATTTTTCCTTCAAAATTGTATTGCTGGTAATAATTTTTTTGAAACAGTAATAGTTAACTATTTGCCCATAGCTTGGACCCTAACAGGTGTTTCACGCTCGAGAATAAGAAATTCTAAAAATTTATTCTTCGCTGTTAAAAACGAGAAAAGAAAAAAAATCCTTAAAAATATTGTTTACCACAAAGTTTTATAAAATAAAAATTAAAGAAATTATTCAACTGTGAAGCAGGTTTTTTATCAAAGAATTTTTCCAAACAAATCAGCTTATTTAAATTTCATCGATTGTTTTGCGAAATTGAGCGAAACGTAGAGTTTGTATATCTCGGCCCCAAACGTTAGCGATATCTTCAACAATACTAAATACTGTTTAACACTCGTCAGTGTGTTGTCAAAAAAATTCTACTAAAAATGAAACTCCATGACCGCCATTTTCCTTTTCTTTAGATATTTCCTGAGATTCGAAAGAGCGACAAACCAAAGTTGTCAATGAGGTCAGCGTCGCGGTTTCGATCTTTGCCGTTAATTACAGAAGGTCAGAAGTATGTCACATCTTTTAGACCAAAGTTGTTGACAGCTGATATCATCTCGTGGACTCAGAGGGTCAAGACATATTCACGTATCTTCTGTCTTCTTTTCTTTCCTTTTTTAATCAATTCACCCCCAAGCAAGGTGATAATGTCTCTAAAAAGCAAGGGCTTACTGGTAGTGAAATGAAAAGAAAACACGTTAGTGAGGAGAAAGAACAAAAGAAGAACAGATCTCAGGAAGGCAAAAAATGGTGATTGATGGTGCATTGAAATGTCTTTGAAAAATTCTAGGTGGCAGTCAACCAAGAAACCGGAAGAGTTCCTAAGCGAACGAGAGACAGAACTAATTTCAACTGGAAATTAATTTCAACTCGGAACTAATTTCAACACGTGACTGATTTCATCTCAGAATTAATTTCAACTCGGAACTAATTTAAAAAAGGAATTAATTTCAACTCGGAATTAATTTAAACTCGGAACTAATTTGAACTCAGAATTAATTTCAACTCGGAATTAATTTCAACTCGGAACTAACTTCTCGAAATTAATTTCAACTTGGAACTAATTTCAACACGTGACTGATTTCAACTCAGAATTAATTTCAACTCGGAACTAATTTCAACTCGGAATTGATTTAAACTCGGAACTAATTTCTCCTCAGAATTAATTTCAACTCGGAATTAATTTAAACTAGGAATTAATTTCAACTCGGAACTAATTTCAACTCGGAATTAATTTCAACTCGGAATTAATTTCAACTCGATTTAAATTCAAAGTTATCAATTTCCGTGAATTCCTAAACAAAAATACAATCAGTTGGTGTTAATTTTTTAATTTAGCATTAAAAATCCTTTGTAGATAATTCAGGATTAATTTTTCTACAATTTTCATTAATTACTTCCGAGTTGATATTAGTTCAGAGGTGAAATTAGTTCCGAGTTGAAATTAATTCAGAGATTAAATTAGTTCCGAGTTGATATTAGTTCCAAGTTGAAATTAGTTCCGAGTTGAAATTAATTCCGAGTTGAAATTAGTTCCAAGTTGATATTAGTTCCGAGTTTAATTTAATTCAGAGTTGAAATTAGTTCCGAGTTGATATTAGTTCCGAGTAGAAATTAGTTCCGAGTTTATATTAATTCACATTTTAACGGATATATTTACCAAAATTACTTAAATATATGTATTGGAATAATCATGAGTAAATTTATTCAATAAAATCGCCATTGGCTTCAACCACGGCCTCCAGACAATTGGGAATCTTCTGCAATTCTTCTGGACGGTAAATCTCCCATAATCCTTGCTTTCAGTTCATCTTTGGTGTTACAAGGACTCTCGCTAAACTGCTCCCGCAGGAAGTTGCAGAGAGCCGTGGTCGCACACATAAAAGAAGATCATCTTGAACACATGCTCTCAGTTCGATATTATAACCACTGGACTACAACTTCGGTCGTTAAAATCTGACCTGTTAATCACATTTTAAGTGTTGTCAACACATCATGAGGGAACAGGGTTCAACGCTGAGGTTTATCAGCGTTACAGCCGATGGTACGCTCAAGATAACGAATAAGGAACCCTCGGGGAATAGATATGGGCTTGATTCGTTTATAAGTGAACAGAAGTGGATCGGAGCGGTCGGGGTCCGCCATTTAATTCGCGTCAAATTCACCGGGGTTCAAACTGGTATAGGAGTTGTCCGTCCTTGCAAAAATAGGTCGGAGTTTATCAGTCAGAACACGGGCAGGACGCCGATATCGAAAATTTCAGTTTGCATAGCTCTCCACATCTTTTTTTATTTCGGTTATTTTACAAGGATGTTCATCCTTTGCAAGGCCCGGGTGCCTCTCGAGATAGAGGGTTACAGAGTAAGAATCAAAGTTTATGCAGACATGTGTGAAAGATAACGGTGATTCCTAGGTTAAGACTGTAGCGATCAGGAAAGCATCCTCTTGGGAGTCAGTTCCACAAAGCAGGTAAAGAGTTACAGAGTAAGAGGCACAGTTTATGAGGATATGGGGGGAGATAACGGTTGATCCTAGACTTGAACAGGTTAAGATTGTAGTGATCGGGAAAGCATCCTCTTGGGAGTCGGTTCCACAAAGCAGCTCGAGGGCTACAGAGCAAGAGCCACAGTTTATGCAGACATGTGAGGGAAAATAAAGGTAGACCCTAGACTTGAACAGGTAAAGATTATAGCGATCGGGAAAGCATCCTCTTGGGAGTCAGTACCACAAAGCAGGTAGAGGGTTACAGATTAAGAGGTACAGTTTATACGGATATGTGGGGAAGAGAACCCTTAAGCCTAGACTTGAACAGGTTAAGATTGTAGTGTTCGGGAAAGCATCTTCTTGGGAGTCGGTTCCACAAAGCAGGTAGAGTGTTACAGAGTAAGAGGCACAGTTTATGCGGATAGGTGGGAAAGATAACGGTTAACCCTAGACTTGAACAGGTTAAGATTGTAGTGATCGGGAAAGCATCCTCTTGGGAGTCGGTTCCACAAAGCAGGTAGAGGGTTACAGATCAAGTGGCACGGTTTACGTGGATAGGTGGGGAAGATAACAGTTAAACCAAGACTTGAACAGGTTAAGATATAGACAGATATGTAAATAACTTCATATCCTTCTTAACGCTAAGCAATTTTTTCTCACCATATAAATCCGTATTTTACCATCCATTTTCTTGCTAAAATGCTTATTCATGGAATATTCGCGAAAAATATTCACGATGAATAGAGACATATTATTATAATCTAAATAAGTAATGGCTCAAGTCACCTACAATGAATAGGAGTAGATAGTTGCCGTCTATCGTCCTGGTCACACTCTTCCCCGGTCTTTTGAACAGGAGTAGAGTTCTGTCCCTTGATTCCTGTTTAGTATTCTGTTTCCAGTTCCATCTCAAGTCTCCTTCAACTCTGTACGAGGGTCATTCAATAAATAAGTTGAATTTTTCGGTATAAGGACTTCTAATACAGATCGAAGCTTACGCTTTTTTATTATTATTTTTTTTTGTTTTACTTCTTTTTCACATGTATTTAATTTCTTTTGCAGATTAATAAAAAAAACTTTGAGAGTTTTGGCGATTAACAAAGATGGCCGACCAAGAAACATGCTCCAGGATTGAACAGGGGTCAGTTATCAAGATTTTGGTTGCTGAAGGGTGCAAACCAGTTGAAATCCATAGGAGAATGTCAACTGTGTATGGTGCCACATGTTTCAGCCAAAAAAATGTCTACAAGTGGGCTAAATTGTTTAAAGAAGGACGGAGCAGTATTGAGGATGAAGACAGGCCTGGGAGGCCTACAGAAGTGAGGTCTCCTGAGGTGATCGAATCAGTCAATGACCTCATTCACTCTGACAGAAGGGTGACAGTGGATGACATTGCAAGGACTTTGAGCTTATCTGTTGGGACAGCACACAAGGTCAGCCGCCGGTGGATGCCAAAGATGCTTACTGCAGAGCACAAACAGCATAGTCGCTCAAACGGTGCAGGCCATCAACGAGCTGGGCTGGGAACTGCTACCTCATCCCCCTTACAGCCCAGACCTTGCCCCTTCAGACTTTCACCTGTTTGGTCCCTTGAAAGCGTTCACGAGAGGCACGAAGTTTAAAAGTGACGATGAAGTTAAAAGTGTTGTGAGCAACTGGCTGAGACATCAGTCCAAAGATTTTTACGCTGAGGGAATACGGAAGCTTGTGCACAGATGGGAAAAGTGTGTAACAATGCTGGGAGTCTACGTTGAGAAATTTTTAAAAAAGTACGCGTCTATCTGTATTAGAAGTCCTTATACCGAAAAATTCACCTTATTTATTGAATGACCCTCGTACTTCTAACGTCTCCGCCTAAACTCAGAAATTTTATTTTTTATTTATTTTTTTATGTATTTATTTTTTCTCAATAGGAGTAGATAAGTTCGCCTATCTTACGGTTCACGCTACTTCACGGGCTTTTGAACAAGAGTTGAGATTGATACCAAGTATCCTATTTTGGACTGGGTTTACGGCTCCTTCTAAAATGTACTTCAACATCTCCGTCTAAACTCTGAAAATTTATTTCGTATTATTTGTTACTTCTTTTCCTCAAGATGAATACAGTTTGTGATGGTCAATTGTCTTTATATCTTATTTTTTTTTATTTCGCGCATGCGCGTTGTCTGTTTTTGATTTTGTCGTCTGCGCAGTATAGTATGGTAAGTTGGGCACTATCTGTGAGAAAAAGAGAACTATGACGCAATTCACTCCGCTAGAAATTTGGAAACGGCATGAAAGAAATGGTGAATGAGAAACGTTCATTTTAAGATAGAAAGAAAGAAAGAAACAAACAAAGAAACAAACAAAGAAAAAAATGGTTAGTGTGAAGAAAAGAAAGAAAGAAAGAAAGAAAGAAAGAAACCGCCGATAATCTAAAAGGTTACTGCGAAAGAAAGAAAGAAAAGTTACTGTGAAGAAAAGAAAGAAAGAAAGAAAGAAACGGCCGATAGTCAAAAAGGTTACCGCGATAGAAAGAATGAAAGAAAGAAAGAAAGAAAGAAAGAAAGAAAGACATGTTTAAAATTAAAGGAAAAGAAAGAAAGAAAAAAAACGAGGCAAGAAAGAAAGAAACGGCCGATAATCTAAAAGGTTACTGCAAAAGAAAGAAAGAACGAAAGAAAGAAAAAGTTAGTGTGAAGAAAAGAAAGAAAGAAAGAAACGGCCGATAGTCAAAAAGGTTACCGCAATAGAATGAATGAAAGAAAGAAAGAAACAAACAAAGAAACAAAGAAAGACATGTTTAAAATTAAAGGAAAAGAAAGAAAGAAAAAAACGTGGCAAGAAGGAAAGAAAGAAAGAAAGAACAAAAGTAAGAAAGAAAGAAAGAAACGGCCGATAGTGAAAAAGGTTACCGCGATAGAAAGAAAGACATGTTTATAATTAAAGGGAAAGAAAGAAACCAACGTGGCAAGAAAGAAAGAAAGAAAGAAAGAAAAAAAAAAAGAAAGAAGTAGACGTAATGGCCAAAATTAAAGGAAAAAAAGACACAAACAAATGTGGAAAGAAAGGAAGGAAGGAAGGATGGAACGAACGAACGAACGAACGAAGAAGCGTAAAAAAGTTGAGAAACCATGTTAAAAAAAAACATGCTTAGACGTGGAGAAAAATATAAGAAAAGACAATACATTGGAAAGAAATAAAGAAATTATATTTAAAAAATCGGCGGAGGGGTGGACAGAAAACAATTTGAAATGACAATGCAAAGGGAAAAAAAACTCACTGAAAGCAAAAAAAAAAATTTGAACGATGTAGGCCCCACACATCTACGACTCTCCCCTTCAAAATGATGGAAATGCTGGCAGAAAAAAAAAAAAAGAAAAAAAGAAAAAAGACGAACGCAAAAGAGCGTCTATACAAGGGAGACAAATACGACGAGCCCTGAAGAAATGAGGTCAATAAATAAATGCAATTAGTGACAGGCAAGCGTTTGATTAAATTACAAATGTCGGCCCCGAGGTGCATTGCTGCTAATTTTGTTAGTACGTTTGTAAAAAGAATGAGCCGAAAGTGCGATGAAGATGCCCTTTTTATTTATTTATTTTTACCATCTGTGGTGGGTGGCCAGTTTATTTAGTGCCACTGAATATCTTGTCAAAGGCTTCCATGGCTTCGCCATCTTCAACGGCAATTTTAGGATTACTAGTGTTTTCAATATTCTTCTGGTTTCCCCATTTGAAGATTTTTTTTTCGTTTTTACGTACAAGCTGCCGTGTTGTTATGTGTTTTTCGGTGTTGAGATGCACACCTGATATTTCGACAATCTTACGCGAACACAGGATGCGATTTGAAGGACACTGCTGGCGAGTAAAACAACTCAGGAGTGGTTTACTGCTCTCAATATATGCCAATGGCCCAAGAGAGTCTTGTCGCCAAACACTTACATTGACCAACTATGTAGAGCAGTGTTTCTGAACTGTTTCCATATTTTTATTTTTTTTTTTTTACTTCAGGGTACACTTGCAGAATAAGTCTAGAGCTCACTTTAAAATTTAATAAGGAAATATTGGACATGAAATTTGAAAATAGGGAAATTATAAAGAAGTCTCCTGAAACAGAAAACCTCTTTACAAAAATACGTCAATTAAACCTGATCTACAAACTGATTTCTTATGAAGAATACATATTCTATTCATACGAACCTATCCTGAAAGTTTGTCAGCATTAAATAACTCATGGAGGTGTTGATGTGCCGTAAAACAAAATAAATCAAAATTGATCTACCAACTGATTTCTTACAAAGAATACATATTCTATTCATACGAACCTATCCTATAAATCTTGTCGGCATTAAATAACCCATTGAGGTGTTGATATGCCGTAAAACAAAATAAACCAAACCTGATCTACAAACTGATTTCTTACAAAGAATACATATTCTATTCGTACGAACCTATCCTATAAATCTTGTCGGCATTAAATAACCCATTGAGGTGTTGATATGCCGTAAATCAAAATAAACCAAACCAAACCAATTGAATCATAAATAATTTCCGGTTTATTTTATCAACGGCTCGCTTTGATTTATTTGCCATGAAGTTTGTGAACACTAACACCCAGATTTTGTACAATGTAAGAGACTGGGTCTTACTGTAAAAAATCAATAATTAAAAAACAAAACAATAATCAATAAAGCCGATCAAAAATAGATAAATTCAATTTTTATTTCCTCTGATTTCGTTCAAACTCAGTATGTAGGTTACGTATGTAGGTTTCACATCCCTCTGACCTTTGCATGGGCCTCACCTGTACAGAAATTAAAAAGGAATCTGAATTAGTTCAAAAGTTCAGCTATGGCTCTTCTTTCTGCCTGAGGCTTAAAACGATCCTCATACGTGAATAAATGTAACACAATTTATATATAAAATTCTGTGACTTCTGTTCGTCCGTCCAACATACCCTCTTAAATAGCGATACATTGTCCAATCGAAACCAGATTTTACAAACTTTATGACTGCTCGGGCCACTGTTTTTTACATTTTTAGATATGTCGCCCACCTCTGACCCTTGTATGGGTCTCACCTTCAGAGAAATTAAGATATAAATCTGAATTAGTTTTTTCTAGCTTTATCAGAAATGCCAGTTTGTTGCCACAATAAAAATCTTCGGCTATGGCTCTTCTTTCTGCGCAAAGCTTAGAACGTTTTGAACGAGCATCGTAGGTTGGTTGCTTTTGTTTAGCGGCATATCAACACCCCTATGGGTTATTTAATGCTGAAATCTAAACATTTTGTACACAGTTTTATGGCTTCTGCTACAGATATTTTATTCATAATTTTATACTAGTACCTGGGAACGACAGCAATTTTATTATGTTGTTTATCGTCAAACCCAGGACTAGACCCTAAGAAGTACTACCACCCCTGGTCAGGGAGGACAAGGGAACAACAGCAATTTAGAGGTACTTCCTCGCTTCTCAAAGCCTCCAATCTTCCGATTTGCTACCGTGTGTTGTTTATCGTCAAACCCAGGACTAGATCCTAAGAAGTGCTACCACCCCGGGTCAGGGTGGACAAGGGAACAACAGCAATTTAGAGGTACTTCCTCGCTTCTCAAAGCGTCCAATCTTCCGATTTGCTACCGTGTGTTGTTTATCGTCAAACCCAGGACTAGATCCTAAGAAGTGCTACCACCCCGGGTCAGGGTGGACAAGGGAACAACAGCAATTTAGAGGTACTTCCTCGCTTCTCAAAGCGTCCAATCTTCCGATTTGCTACCGTGTGTTGTTTATCGTCAAAACCAGGACTAGATCCTAAGAAGTGCTATCACTCCGGGTCAGGGTGGACAAGGGAACATCAACAATTTAGAGGTACTTCCTCGCTTCTCAAAGCGTCCAATCTTCCGATTTGCTGCCGTAAGTTGTTTATCGTCATACGCAGGACTAGAACCCAAGAATTGCTATCACCGCTGATCAGGGTGGACCTGGGTACAACAGCAATTTAGAGGTACTTCCTCGCTCCTCAAAGCTTCCAATCTTCCGATTTGCTGCCGGATTTTGTTTATCGTCATACCAAGGACTAGACTCTAAGAAGTGCTATCACACCGGGTCAGGATGGACCTGGGAACAACATCAATTTAGAGGAAGTTTCTCGCTCCTCAAAGTCTCAGATCTTTCGATCAGAGGCTTTGCTTCCGTATATTGTTCATGGTCATACCCAGGACTAGGCCCTGAGATGTGCTATCTCCCCGTGTCAGCGTGGACCTTGGATCAACATCAATTTAGGGGTACTTCCTCTCTCCTCAAACCCTCCAATCTTACGATTTGCTGCCGTATGTTTTTCATCGTCATACCCAGGACTAGACCCTAAGGAGTGCTATCACCCCGGGTTAGGGTGGACCTTAGAACAACAGCAATTTAGAGGTAGTTCCTCGCTCCTGAAAACCTCCAATCTCTCGCTACCTATTCGTTATTAAATTACCAACAATATTTTTTATAACAAATTGACCAACAGTACATTTTGTCTTTATTTGAAGGACTACATTTGCGTTCAACATATTTAGATTTCGGCATTCAATAACCCATACAGATGTTGATATGCCGCTAAACACAATGACGAACAATACATTTTATCTGTAGTTGAAGGTATACAATTGCGTTCAAAATATATTTCGTTGGATCCATATAATTGTGTTCAAAATATTTAGATTTTGGCATTAAATAACCCATAAAGATGTCGATATGCCGCTAAGCAAAATGACCAACAATACATTTTATCTGCAGTTGAAGGCATACAATTGCGTTCCAAATATATTTAGTTGAATCTATATAATTGTGTTCCAAATATTTACATTTCGGCATTACATAACCCATAGAGGTGTTGATATGCCGCTAAACGATATGACCAGCAATAGATTTTATCTATAGTTGAAGGCATACAATTGCGTTCAAAATATATTCAATTGAATCCATATAATTGTGTTCAAAATATTTATATTTTGGCATTAAATGACCCATAGAGGTGTTAATATGCCGCTAAACAAAATGACCAACAATACATTTTATCTATAGTTGAAGGCATACAATTGCATTCAAAATATATTCAATTGAATCCATATAATTGTGTTCAAATTATTTATATTTTGCCATTAAATGACCCATAGAGGTGTTAATATGCCGCTAAACAAAATGACCAACAATACATTTTTATCTATAGTTGAGGGCATACAATTGCGTTCCAAATATATTTAGTTGAATCCATATAATTGTTTTCAAAATATTTAGATTTCGGCATAAAATAACCCACAGAGGTGTTGATATGCCTTATGCAAAATCAAACAACGACACTCTAAATCAATGATTATTAACGCCGGGTGCATGCCCCGTGGGTCATGGTAATATTTTGGTGAAGCATGCACACGATGTTCACCCTTCGGATTACTATACTAACGGGGGCGCTGTTCGAGAATGAGCTATTAACTGAATTTTTTTTCTAGTTAGTCTGAGTGAGAGTGTTAATGTTATATAAGGTATATCATCTTAAGAAGGATAGTTGTGTGGTTTCCCTTTGCCTTCTCCATAGTTTTGAATTCAGAATAAACCCTCTCCTAGGCTCTCTACCACCCAAGGCTAGAAATTTAAGTCTACCCTGCTATATAATGTATTTTTTGGAATTTAAAATATTACTTATTTCAATATTATACACTAAATATAACTTTTATTTTAGAATATTCTAAATTAATTAGAATATATTTCTGTTTCTTTTAAGTGCCGTATTTCTTCAGGACATAGGAGATTTTGGTCCTTCACGGTTTCCTTTTCTTCATTATCTGGGAATTGGTATATCATCTTCAGAAAAATAGTCTTGTGGTTCCCGTTGCTTTCTCCATGATTTCAGACTAGTCCTTCTCCTAGACCAATGATTCTCAACGGGGGGCATTGTAATATTTTGGTGGGATATGCGTAGAATGTGCACCCTTCAGTTTACTATACAAACAGAATAAGGGGACAATTCGAGAATGAGTTATTAACAGTGAAGTGTTTTCTAGTGAGTCTAAGTGAGAGTGTTAATTTTTTTTTTAAGCGTTTCACCCCAAGCAAGGCGGGAAGCCACTAGCACGCAAAGGGTTACAGAGAGTTGGAGCGAGAGCTATTAGGAGTGATAGAGGAAAGGATGAAGAGAAGGATAGGGGATAGATCAAGGCATCTGGAGACGTCAATTGACATTACAATTGAATAGTTGGAGATTATAGCTATCAGGGAAACAGGAAAAGAGGAAGGAGTTCCACAGGCGAGAGGTGCGAGTCATGAAGCTATTGGGAGTAGAAGAGACGGCTACATTTAACAGTTTCGACGGTGAAAGGATGTGAGCAAGATGCCAGCCTAGTAGAACGTTTAAATTCATGAAGTCTGGGAACCAGCTCCTCGGAGCAGTTACCATGAAAGTATTTGTAAAAAAGACAGAGGGAGGCGACAGCATGTCTGTGAGAGAGCGACTGCAGACGCGATGCCAGATCAGGGCCAATTACGTTGCATATCCGTCTCTGTATCTTATCAAGAACCTTGAGACAAACAGAAGGGGCTCCAGACCATATATGGCAACAATTCTCCATGCAATGGCGAATGGTTGATTTGTAGATTTGAAGGATCGATTCCGACGAGAAAAATTTCCTGGCACGGTACAGGGAGCCAACTTTCCTTGCGGAGGACGAAGCTATTGACTCAATGTATTTGTTCCATCTCAGGTCAGCAGACAAGTAGTGGAATATTATTATGTGTTAATACATGAATATACAGTATATATACATAAAAATATTCTGTGTGTATGTACGTACATGTGTAATTGGCATGCAGAGTATTTCCCGTCTCCCCACACGTTTCGGTCAACAAAGGAGAGGGCGTGATGCATGTCGCTGGAAGAGCAATTGTTTTGTCGGCCAATCAACGCGTAAGCAGCGGGCGTGATGCATGTCGCTGGAAGAGCCCATGTTTTGTCGGCCAATCAGCGCGTAAGGAGAGGGCGTGATGCATGTCGCTGGAAGAGCCCATGTTTTGTCGGCCAATCAGCGCGTAAGCAGCGGGCGTGATGCATGTCGCTGGAAGAGCAATTGTTTTGTCGGCCAATCAGCGCGTAAGCAGCGGGCGTGATGCATGTCGCTGGAAGAGCCCATGTTTTGTCGGCCAATCAGCGCGTAAGCAGCGGGCGTGATGCATGTCGCTGGAAGAGCCCATGTTTTGTCGGCCAATCAGCGCGTAAGGAGAGGGCGTGATGCAAGTCGCTGGAAGAGCCCATGTTTTGTCGGCCAATCAGCGCGTAAGGAGAGGGCGTGATGCATGTCGCTGGAAGAGCCCATGTTTTGTCGGCCAATCAGCGCGTAAGGAGAGGGCGTGATGCATGTCGCTGGAAGAGCCCATGTTTTGTCGGCCAATCAGCGCGTAAGGAGAGGGCGTGATGCATGTCGCTGGAAGAGCCCATGTTTTGTCGGCCAATCAGCGCGTAAGGAGAGGGCGTGATGCATGTCGCTGGAAGAGCCCATGTTTTGTCGGCCAATCAGCGCGTAAGGAGAGGGCGTGATGCATGTCGCTGGAAGAGCCCATGTTTTGTCGGCCAATCAGCGCGTAAGGAGAGGGCGTGATGCATGTCGCTGGAAGAGCCTATGTTTTGTCGGCCAATCAGCGAGTAAGCAGCGGGCGTGATGCATGTCGCTGGAAGAGCCCATGTTTTGTCGGCCAATCAGCGCGTAAGCAGCGGGCGTGATGCATGTCGCTGGAAGAGCCCATGTTTTGTCGGCCAATCAGCGCGTAAGGAGAGGGCGTGATGCATGTCGCTGGAAGAGCCCATGTTTTGTCGGCCAATCAGCGCGTAAGGAGAGGGCGTGATGCATGTCGCTGGAAGAGCCCATGTTTTGTCGGCCAATCAGCGCGTAAGGAGAGGGCGTGATGCATGTCGCTGGAAGAGCCCATGTTTTGTCGGCCAATCAGCGCGTAAGGAGAGGGCGTGATGCATGTCGCTGGAAGAGCCCATGTTTTGTCGGCCAATCAGCGCGTAAGCAGCAGGCGTGATGCATGTCGCTGGAAGAGCCCATGTTTTGTCGGCCAATCAGCGCGTAAGCAGCGGGCGTGATGCATGTGGCTGGAAGAGCCCATGTTTTGTCGGCCAATCAGCGCGTAAGGAGAGGGCGTGATGCATGTCGCTGAAAGAGCAATTGTTTTGTCGGCCAATCAGCGCGTAAGGAGAGGGCGTGATGCATGTCGCTGGAAGAGCCCATGTTTTGTCGGCCAATCAGCGCGTAAGCAGCGGGCGTGATGCATGTCGCTGGAAGAGCCCATGTTTTGTCGGCCAATCAGCGCGTAAGGAGAGGGCGTGATGCATGTCGCTGGAAGAGCAATTGTTTTGTCGGCCAATCAGCGCGTAAGCAGCGGGCGTGATGCATGTCGCTGGAAGAGCCCATGTTTTGTCGGCCAATCAGCGCGTAAGCAGCGGGCGTGATGCATGTCGCTGGAAGAGCCCATGTTTTGTCGGCCAATCAGCGCGTAAGGAGAGGGCGTGATGCATGTCGCTGGAAGAGCCCATGTTTTGTCGGCCAATCAGCGCGTAAGGAGAGGGCGTGATGCATGTCGCTGGAAGAGCCCATGTTTTGTCGGCCAATCAGCGCGTAAGCAGCAGGCGTGATGCATGTCGCTGGAAGAGCCCATGTTTTGTCGGCCAATCAGCGCGTAAACAGCGGGCGTGATGCATGTGGCTGGAAGAGCCCATGTTTTGTCGGCCAATCAGCGAGTAAGCAGCGGGCGTGATGCATGTCGCTGGAAGAGCCCATGTTTTGTCGGCCAATCAGCGCGTAAGGAGAGGGCGTGATGCATGTCGCTGGAAGAGCCCATGTTTTGTCGGCCAATCAGCGCGTAAGGAGAGGGCGTGATGCATGTCGCTGGAAGAGCCCATGTTTTGTCGGCCAATCAGCGCGTAAGGAGAGGGCGTGATGCATGTCGCTGGAAGAGCCCATGTTTTGTCGGCCAATCAGCGCGTAAGCACCGGGCGTGATGCATGTGGCTGGAAGAGCCCATGTTTTGTCGGCCAATCAGCGAGTAAGAAGCGGGCGTGATGCATGTCGCTGGAAGAGCCCATGTTTTGTCGGCCAATCAGCGCGTAAGGAGAGGGCGTGATGCATGTCGCTGAAAGAGCAATTGTTTTGTCGGCCAATCAGCGCGTAAGGAGAGGGCGTGATGCATGTCGCTGGAAGAGCCCATGTTTTGTCGGCCAATCAGCGCGTAAGCAGCGGGCGTGATGCATGTCGCTGGAAGAGCCCATGTTTTGTCGGCCAATCAGCGCGTAAGGAGAGGGCGTGATGCATGTCGCTGGAAGAGCAATTGTTTTGTCGGCCAATCAGCGCGTAAGCAGCGGGCGTGATGCATGTCGCTGGAAGAGCCCATGTTTTGTCGGCCAATCAGCGCGTAAGCAGCGGGCGTGATGCATGTCGCTGGAAGAGCCCATGTTTTGTCGGCCAATCAGCGCGTAAGGAGAGGGCGTGATGCATGTCGCTGGAAGAGCCCATGTTTTGTCGGCCAATCAGCGCGTAAGGAGAGGGCGTGATGCATGTCGCTGGAAGAGCCCATGTTTTGTCGGCCAATCAGCGCGTAAGGAGTGGGCGTGATGGATGTCGCTGTAAGAGCCCATGTTTTGTCGGCCAATCAGCGCGTAAGGAGAGGGCGTGATGCATGTCGCTGGAAGAGCCCATGTTTTGTCGGCCAATCAGCGCGTGTGAGCATTCAGTTTGCTTCGTTCACGTGAATTGCAATAAAATTTTGAATATGTTAGAATTAAATATTACAGTGGGAGCCAGCAGAATTTTAGAAATACCACAGTGGAGTATGGCTCAAAATCAGTTGGGAACCACTGCTCTAGATTGAGTGGCTCTTAGACCTTGTATTTGGTGAGCCTGACTCTAAAAATAATATCGATAAAGCATCAATAAAGTTATTTATTTATTATTTTTTTACAGAATCTTTCGAAAAATGTTGCTACTGCCAATCACGTTTCGGGAGAAAAGTATGTCGTGCCTGAGTGTAACGTGAGACTTTCTTTTGAAAGCACAAACCGTGTAAGCAGAATTTGTTGGCTGTCGGTTGTTAAAATTCTGGGAATTCTGGAAAATGGTCAACGGATAGAACCAAGAATACATAAGACGGAAAAATAATGTTAAAAAAAAGAGATAGAGAAAACCACCTATTTTTTTTTTAAGAATGGAAAAATTTCAAGAGATATTTAGGAATGCAACAGATCCTACGGGCAAGTCGATAGTCTAATTAGATTTTTTTATTATTCATTTTGAGTACGTCTATATTGGAAAACTACTGTCTAGATGTCAAACGTTTTAATACCACGTCCTTCAGAATGTAGGCAATATTAGCTCCTCAAAGACAAAAATGAGGCAGTATTCTTTTAATCTAAAATGACACTGTTATATTCTTTTCTTTTGGATGTAAATTACCCAGCAATCTCAGCCATATCGGAAACCTGTCTCAAATTTCTAGTCATTCCTGTACTGTTCTTGAGGCATGTGCACGGAGATTGTTCTATGAGCTCCTTGATAGGATCCAAAGAAGAATCGGCAATATTATTGGTCGTGATCTGGCAGCTCGGCTCCAGTCACTTTCCCACCCCCGTATGGTCACCTCAATATGTCTTTTACGATAAATCCTTTTAGGGTAATTGTTCGGATTAGCTCTTCACTGTGGTACCTAGACTTTTTTTTTAGTTTAAGCGCAGTATTAGACTAGCGTCGAGACTCATCATTTTAAAGTTGAGCTGGCTAGATGTAGCCAAAAGGTCTATGCTAACAGTTCTTTCTCTCACACTTCTTGCTCGTGGAAGTCCCTCCTGGCTCGGTGCTTTCCAGCCTACATTAATCTGCAAAAATTTAAATGCAATGTCAATCGCTATCTACTGTCCACCTGATTACTCTCTTCTCTTTCTGCTCAACATTAATGTTTCTGTTCCTAATTCTTCCACACCTTGTAATCCCTTGTGTTTTAGTAGCATTACTGCCTTGTATGCGGTGATTCCGATTAAAAATTTAATAATGATAAAGAAGAAGAAGAAGAAACGAAAAATATGGAAAGAAAGAAAAAAAGGAAAACATCAGTAAATCCCTGGAGAGAGCATGACATTAAAAAAAATGGGAAATGAATAATAATAATAATAATAATAATAATAATAATAATAATAATAATAATAATAATAATAAAAAAAATACAAAATACAAGGACCTTGAAATAGAAATCTCAAAAATGTGGCTCATGGGAACATCAACTATCCCTGTTGTAGTTGGAGCCCTCGGATTGGTTGGAAAAGATTCCAGTAGACTAATTGAAGGGATTCCTGGAAGTCCATGCCTCAAAGAGACACAAAAAATTGTTCTGACAAGTACAGCCCACACTTTACGAAGGGCTTTATCTATGTATTTTTTTTTCTGCAGTGGAAAGTGTCATGATACCATTTCTAACCTTAAGTCCCTGGGCGGGACCCGGAAAGAAATGTGTAAACGGCAGATATCAAAGGAAATAATAATAATAATAATAATAATAATAATAATAATAATAATAATAATAATAATAAAAAGAAGAGGAAGATAGTAGAAAGGAAGAGAGACAAAAAGAAACAAGCAAAAAAGAAAGAAGGAAATATGAAAAAATATTTGGAACAGTCAATCAGTATTTATAGTAAAAAGAAATGGGAAATTAATACTATTACTACTACTACTACTACTAATAATAATAATGATGACAATAAAAAGAAGGAAAAGATAATAGAAAAAAGAAAAACAAAAAGAAAGAAACATCAAATTACAGATGAGCTGGCTAGATGAAACCGTAAATTCTATGGTGACAGTTTCTTCGTTCGCACTTCTCGCTTGTGGAACTCTCTTCTGGCTCCATGCTTTCCAGCCAACTTTAATCTTCAAAAATTTAAATGCAATGTCAATCGCTATCAACTGTCCAGCTGATTACTCTCTTTTCTTTCTGCTCATCATTAATCTTTCTGTTCATAATTCATTCACGCTCTGTAACCCCTTCTGTCTTAGTGGCTTTATTGCCTTGCTTATTGTGATGCTGATGAAAAAAAAGGTACAGACCAGGTTCGACATACCTTAACTTTTTAATGGAATGCAATTGGAATTAAGTTCTCTGATTTCAAGTTCCGTGCCATTATTCAGTACGTTATCTGCACATCCAAAGCTAACAGTACCTCGTATACCTAAGTGGTGACCCATCTAGATGCTGTCGAGATCTCATCAGGTTAGAATTGTGCTGACTAGATGTAGCCGTAAGTTCTATGCTAACGGTTTCTTCTCTCACACTTTTTGCATGTGGAACACCCTTCCGGCTCCATGCTTTCCAGCCAACTTCAATCATCAAAAATTTAAATGCAATGTCAATCGCTATCTACTGTCCTCTTAATTACTCTCTCCTCTTTCTGCTCATCATTAATTTTTCTTTTTCTTATTCTTCCACAACCCGTAACCCCATGTGTTTTAGTGACAATGCTGTCTTGCTTGGAATGATTCCAGTAAAAAACAAAAAATCTGCAAAAAATTTAAAGGCAATGTCAATCGCTATCTACTGTCCTCCTGATTACTCTCTTCTTTTTCTGCACACCATTAATGTCTCTGTTCCTAATTATTTCACAGCCTGTAACCCCTTGTGTCTTAGTGGCTTTATTGCCTTGTTTAGAGTAATTCCGATTAAAAATAACTTATAGTGAGGGAAAATATATGACAAAGTGGGAAAAAAGTTTTTGCATGACACATTTTGTCCCTTAAGACGTCATCGGATGAAAAACGTCACACACACAAAAAAAAACTTTTTTTCCACTTTGTTATATATTTTCCCTCCCAAACTGTTCGTGATAAATAACATTTTTATATCTTTTGTGATGTCAACGAATCCTCGCTGCCATTTTTGGGATGTCAACTAATCTTCGCTGTCACTTTCGTAATGCTCGTTGTAGTAGAGACTTTGTAATCGCAGATACAACTATAGTAACGCCGTTGAACAGTACTGGTGTCAGACGCCTTCGAACATCACTCACACTAATAATACTCGCTCGAATAGTAACCACTGAATAAAAATCCGTAGAGTGATCAGTATAAAGAAATAGTATAGTGAACAGAGTAGAGAATAGCGCTTCATATAGTAATAGAGGATAGACTAGAAATGACGGGCGTTGATCGTCAGCTACTTCAGAATCCACCTTGTACATTTATAAATCCACCATTCTTTTGTGACATCAACGAAGACTCGTTGCCACTTTCGTAATGCTCGTTATAGTAGAGACTTTGTAATCGCAGTTACAACTATAGTAACGCCGTCGAACAATAGTGTTGTTAAACGCCTTCGAATAACACTCGCACTAATAGTACTTGCTCGATAATACTCGCTCGAATAGTAAACCGGATAGTGATCTGAATAGAGAGATAGTATAGTGGATAGAGTAGAGAATAGCGGTTCGTATAGTAATAGAGGATAGACTAGAAATAGCGATCCGTATAGTAATACAAGTATAGCGAAGAAAACGGCGACTTACCTCGTCAAACCAAGCGACATCGCGTCGCGTGTATCCTACGACGGAAAATGTGGCGAAAAAGAAAATTACTTACCAAAAAAAACAAAACAAAACAAAAAACCCCCCAAAAAACAAAAGGACACGTATTCCGCATGAAATGCTGAAGACGGAAAATATGTAAATTAAAAAAAACAAGTCCGTCGCAGGAGTCGCTGTAAAAGTATTTTGATATGCAAAATACTGCACATCCTCTCCTAGCTGTCGACGAATACATGCTCAGCGGATAAAAGCAGTTGGTGATACACATTTAAGCGATCATCTATCTTTCGATACACGACTGACGAGGTAGATTTCTTCCTGCGGTAGGTTGCCATTTCTTTCTACGGTAGATCAATTGCCATCCAGGGCTTTAGAACCTGGTGTGTTCTGCTACTTACCCATAACTGGAGAAGAGAAGAAGCGGATTTATACCTTTCCTAAGGGTATTAGCACGTAAGTGAATGTAACAGATTCGACTGGAATTCGAACTCGGCTCTCCGATTCCTCAATTACTCAGCAGTTCTGACCTTTCATACAAGTCAGTCAGTGAGTAATGTGCCATGCGTCATACACGCTTAGGCGATGATGTATCTTTCGATACATGATTGACGAGGCAGATTTTTTTTCCCGCAGTAGGTTGCCATTTCGTTCTGCGGTAGACCAGTTGCCATCCATGGCTATAGAACCCGGTCTGTTCTGCTATTTTATCCATAGCTAGGGGAGAAGGAGAGGATTCATAGCTTCCCAAAGGGTATTAGCACGTAAGTGAATGTAATGGATTCGACTGGAATTCGAACTCGGCTCTCCGATTCCTTAATCCGAGACGCGACTCCACCGTGCCTCCTCAAATAGAGTAGAAAGAGTGATCCGAATAGTAATAGAGGATAGAATAGAAATGGCGATCATTTAGACGTCACGTGAGTTCCTATATATTTGTTTCCTTTATGGTCACATGATCCACTTAATTCAATAATGGGATCGTAGGTGTTTGCTATCTGGCGATCTATGTTCAAACTCAAGGGACACTTTATTCATATATATATATATATATATATATATATATATATATATATATATATATATATATATATATGCTTCTATATATATATATATATATATATATATATATATTATAAATTAATAGATTTAAAATATGGTTTTAGCGCTACACAGTGATAACCATGTTTCAGAAATGGAAGCTAAAGCCCCTGAATTTAATTTTGTTATTAAACCAAAGACATGAGTTCCATTTCCTCATCAAGCGAATTTAAATTTAAATTTAAATTTACATAGAGCACTATTGTGTAAAAATAAAAATATCTATAAGAAAAATAAAAATATCTATAAGAACACCGGATTTTATATCTTACTGTTCTTTCCTTTATATTTATATATATATATATATATATATATATATATATATATATATATATATATATATATATATATATATATATATATATATATATGTATGTATATATATATATATATATATATATATATATATATATATATGCATGAATGTATATGTATATATGTATGTATATATATATGTATGTATATATATATATATATATGTATTTTAAGACATTTTTATGTTTATACATTCTTTTTATAGATACAAATATTTAAGTAAATGCTCTGTTTTTTATAATAAAATAAGGCAATAAAGCCACTAAGACGGAAAGGGTTAACTGAGTGTGAAAGATTATAAGAAAAAAGAAAAACATTATTAAGAAGAGAGAATCGTTATGAGGACGGGAATTAAGAAGACAGATTAACGTTGTATTTAAATCTCTGAAGATCAAAGTTGACTTGAGAGCAGAAGAGGCCAGAAGCAACGTATTAGGAAAGAGAACTCATTTGTTACAAATAAAACAGTACTGAACTGTTATGCAATATCAGTTCTCCTTATATCACAGTGACAATACCCTCAAAGATGATGAAGAGATTGAGGCAACAGAAATCTGTTTCTACAGAAGGATACTGAGAATACCATTGACCGAACATGTGGATAACGAGGAAGTTTTAGTCAAAATCTTAAAAAAAGATTAACACTTATGCTTACAATCAGAAAGAGACATTTCTAGAGCACATGAAGCGGAAATTGGACACTCACAGGGCATACTGTAGGTAAGACGGTCAGAGGAAAACAGCACGTAACCTACCTAATCAGCTTGTTAAAATGGATGGCAGAACAGCGTGTAGAAGTGATGGCAAAAAGACAAGCGACAAAGGGCAGGAATTTGTTGACATCCATAATCGTCAACGTCATGAAATGTTAGCCGTCAATGAGTCACACTTCTGGAGGTTAACATGCAGAAGAGTGACATATTTGAGTCGAGGGAAGCCAAAAAAAGAAAAAAAAGGTTCTCAAAGACAAAAGATAGTAGTTTCGTTTTGAAAACGTTAAAAATTATCAAGGAATTTTGGTTAATTTACAGTATAATAACCCAAAGCCCAGGGTAATGAAAAATGTTCCATTATGATGTAAAATTGCCTGATTATTTCGAAAATGACATTAAAAGTTTACGCCCTCTTACCGTTTAAGAGTTATGGACAATATAAATTCGACTTCTTTCGCGTCGCGTCGACAGAAGGGCAGCCATTATTGGCTTTGTTAACATGCGTTTGCCTCGACTAATAATGCGCAGAAGCTTCACTTGTCTTGATTACTACGCAGTAAAAATGAAAAAGCGAAAAATAAAATCAAAATTATTTGCCTCAAAGGATAAAAAATGATGTTTTCCTTTTTTTTAACGTTTATTGTTTTGAAAAAAGAATTCAGCCATGACGTATTTATTTAGAAAAATTAATTTTAGAAATTATTAGGAGGATTTGATAATCATAACTAAGTAAGCCACGACTACTATCACCAAGCCGCGCCAACTGGAGGATTTGAAGCCGGATCAAGCAATGATATACAAATGATAGAAATTATTGGGAGGATTCGATAATTATAATTAAGTAATTCATTGAGTCTGAAAAAAACCTCAAGAGAATGCAGAAAGCACTGAACGGCCGTTTTGTCCTATATTTGGGACTCATCAGCAGTGCGCATCCACTACCGAGAATTGAAACCCTGACTGTTAAGTTATCAAGCAAATGTCATACCAACTGCGCCAACGGGTAAATCAGACACAATATAGCGCTGCTCGCGCTCAAATTAATTCAATAAAAAAAAAGAATTCATTATTTAATGAAGCTTCACTTCTACAAATTAACAATATTTTTCATTGGAAAAAAAAAGAATTTATACAAATTAGAAAAAAAAAAAATTAATTTAAAAAAAAAGAAAGCCCATTTTAATATAACTTTCGCGGTAATTGCGTAGTAATCAAGACGTGTAAGAAGATACGAAAAGCAGTAAAAAGGCCGTTAACTAAATAAGCTTCCGCGCGTTATTACTCGAGGCAAACGTAAGTAAACAACGCCAGAAATGGCGACCGGACAACGCGAAAGAGATCGAACTTACGTTGTCGATAAATCCCAAACGGCAATCGAGCGCAAACTTTTAATGTCATTTTCGAAATAATCAGGCAATTTCACGCCATAATGGAACATTTTCATTACCGTCGGCTTTTGGTGCTTGTACTACAATTTAAGTGCCAATTCTTGCCCCTCGTCCTGGGTATGACGATAAACTACGTCCAACAGCAAGGGCTCTGATCAGGAAGTTTTGATAAACGTGGAACCACCTCTTAATTGCTGGTGTTCCCAGATCCATACTGACCCGGGGTGGTAGCACCTGTTAGGGTCCCAGCTATGGGCAAATAGTTAACACCCAAACTTGTGTAAAAATAGGTTTTAATACCAGAAATAGTTTGTAATAAAAAAGATTATTGCCAGCAATAATTTTTGAAGGAAAAATTATTATCAGCAATACTTTAAAAAAAATACCAGCAATATAAACAGTTATACATTATTTGGAAAAAATATGACCAGTTATAGATTTCCTCAAGGAAAAATATTCCCAGAAATAGATTTTTGAAGAAAAACATATTACCAGCAATATAAATTTTGTCGGCATTAAATAACCCATGGAGGTGTTGATATGCCGTAAAACAAAATGAAGCAAACCTGATCTACAAACTGATTTCTTATAAAGAATATATATTCTATTTATACGAACATATCCTGAAAATCTTGTCAGCATTAAATAACCCATGGAGGTGTTGATATGCCGTAAAACAAAATAAACCAAACCTGATCTACAAACTGATTTCTTACAAAGAATACATATTCTATTCATACGAACCTATCCTAAAAATCTTGTCGGCATTAAATAACCCATTGAGGTTGATATGCCGTAAAACAAAATAAACCAAACCAATCTAAACTAAAGAATTCATATTCTATTCATACGAATCTATCCTAAAAACCTTGTCGGCATTAAATAACCCATTGAGACTGATATGCCGTAAAACAAAATAAACCAAACCAATCTAAACTAAAGAATTCGTATTCTATTCATACGAATCTATCCTAAAAATCTTGTCGGCATTAAATAACCCATTGAGGCTGATATGCCGTAAAACAAAATAAGTCAAACCTGATCTACAAACTGATTTCTTACAAAGAATATATATTCTATTTATACGAACATATCCTGAAAATCTTGTCGGCATTAAATAACCCATTGAGGTGTTGATATGCCGTAAAACAAAATAAACCAAACCTGATCTACAAACTGATTTCTTACAAAGAATACATATTCTATTCATACGAATCTATCCTAAAAATCTTGTCGGCATTAAATAACCCATTGAGGTTGATATGCCGTAAAACAAAATAAACCAAACCAATCCAAATTTCTTGCCCCTGTTAACAACGGATATGCCTTCTTTTCATCTGAATAAAAATTATGTAGTATTCTTCTCATCGGGAACGACATTGTGTAGTGTTCTTTTCACCTGGATGAAAATTGCCCAGCAATCTCTGTCACATCGTTTGCATGTTATTACATCTTTTGCATGTTATTACATCTTTTGCATGCTGCCATTTGCTTATCCTATGTAGTTAACAAATCCTGGTTGGACACCTAGTTCGCTGTAAATATTCTATTTCTACCAAATTCGACAATACTCCACGTGTATGAACTTCAACAGTGATCAGTACCATCACATTTTTCTTTTCCTTTTTGACTCTTCACCACAGCGGTAAGCGGAAAAGTGTCAGCTATATCCTTTCCACCAGCATCTGTAATTATTAACTGTGGGCCGCTTTTTCGACGATTTTACCACGCACTTGTGCCATCCAACTTTATACGCCTTTAACCAAATTCGCCCTTATCAATTTCACATCGTTTCAACGGGATGGTTGAGGATGGCAATGGGGTGGGACGAAGGGAAGGTCGAGGAAGAAGAAAACTTCAAAGAATGTAACTTCGTTGTTGCTCTTGTCTTTTTTTTATATATATATATTTTGTCTTATTTTTTTTTTTATTGTTGTCAGTCGAAATATCGAAGCGGAACTCTCGGCATTTTGCTTATTTTTATTTATTCATTAATGTTTCTTTTTTTTTTCTATTTATTTATTTATTTATTGTTGTTGACTTTCCGGAGAAGTCATTATTTCCAGAACTTTTTTCCCCCTGTACTTATTGGGAAGCGGCATTTAAATCTTCGACCTTAAGGGCAGCTGGTCAAAGAACGTGCGGCATTTTCCAATCGACAAATAATAATAATAATAATAATAATAATAATAATAATAATAATAATAATAATAATGGGAAAAAAGAAAACAAAGAGACTGAATGAAATGGAAAAAAGGAAATAAAGAAGAAAATCAGGAAAACTTCAAGTAACAATAGAAATGAGAAGAAGAAAAAGAGGAAGAAGAAGGAATAGAAGGAGGAGAAAGACAAGAAGAAGAAGAAGAAGAAGAAGAAGAAGAAGAAGAAGAAGAAGAAGAAGAAAGACAAGAAGAAGAAAGACAAGAAGAAGAAAAAGAAGGAATAGAATAACAATAAAAGAGACAACAAGAAGAAAAGGGAACAAAAGAAGAAGAAGAAAAAGAAGAGGAAGAAGGAGGAGGAGGAGAAGAAGAAGAAGAAAAAGAAAGACAAGAAGAAGAATAAGAAGGAATAGAATAACAATAAAAGAGACAAGAAGAAGGAAGAAGAAGAAGGAGGAGGAGGAGGAGGAGGAGAAGAAGAAGAAGAAGAAGAAGAAGAAGAAGAAGAAGAAGTAGAAGAAGAAAAAGAAGAAGAAGAAGAAAAGAAGAACTATTGACTAACAAGAAAAGAGACAAGAAGAAGGAATAGAAGAATAAAAAGGTGAAAGACAACAAGAAGAAGAACAGAGCAACAAGAAGAGAGACACGAAGAAAAAGAAGACGACGAAGAAGAAGGAATGTAAAGAGAAAGATACCAAGAAGAAGAGAGACAAGAAGAAGGAATAGAATAACAAGAAAAGAGACAAGTAGTAGACGACGACGACGACGAAGAAGAAGAAGAAGAAGAAGAAGAAGAAGAAGAAGAAGAAGAAGAAGAAGAAGAAGAAGAAGACAGAAAGGGAAAGAAGAGTAACAATTGAAGTCAGACAAAAAGTAGACAAAAACCAAAATTAGATTCAAAATAATAAGAATAGAGACAATAATGAGAGGGGGGACAAAAAGAAAGAGAAAAAGAAGAAAAATGGAGACCTAAAGAAGAAGAAAAAGAAGTGATAGAAGAGAGACAAGAAGAAGAAGAAGAAGAAGAAGAAGAAGAAGAAGAAGAAGAAGAAGAAGAAGAAGAAGAAGAAGAAAATTTGATTGGGACAATCTGAATTGTAAAAAGAAATTGGATGAAGTTGAAAAAGAGTTAGATGAAAATATAATTAAAATGAATTACAAAATAACAGGCTTGGCCACCACGGCATGGTGGAATGGTTAGTTCGTAACAGTGGGTTCAATCCTCACTAGGTGCTCCATACATCCGGCCTTGTGCCACATCCAAGCAGCGCTTAGAAAATCACCAGGCTCCTCGGCGTCATTTAAAGTTTACCAAACTTGTCTCGCTAGAACAATTGCGACTGAGTAGTGAATTCGATCCTCACTAGGTGCACCCATACACCCGGCCTTGTATCACATCTAAGCAACGCTGAGAAAATCACCAGGCACCACGGCGTGGTGTCATGGCTAGCAAGTTTTTCTCGAGTAGTGAGTTCGATCCTCGCTGGGGGCCCCCATACTTTCGGCGTTGTGCCACATCTAAGAAAATGAAAAGCCGCTGTTGAAAAGGACGAAGAATATTAGTGAAAGGAGCCAACACCTATGTTGGCTGCAAGAGAGCTTCTTTTGAACAAAAAGAATATAGGCTGTAGCTTTAAACGTACCATTCATGGTGGAAATGTTTACTTTAGAAGAAATATGCAACGCAATATAACCTAATTTGACTGAAGCTAAACCAATCGATATATGCAGCTGCAAATGTTCCCCAATCAACGTGTGGAATACCCCCCCCCCAAAAAAAAAGACCGTATCGTTGCCACCTTGTGTCTTTTTCTATAAACTTGACTTGACTTTTGACTTGTATCCGTTTTCACCCTGGTCGGGTTGAACCGGTTCCCTCCCGACCATGTACAGCATCTCGGACCATCTTAGAAAACCCGAAATATGTGGAAAGAAACAATCATTAATTTGTAGGAGCGCTAATCCGAACAAGAAGACCAGTTTAGATGACACAATATAATAAACCTATCTACATATATACTTACAAAGGACGAATCAACCTATTGAAATTAGGCCTAAAATTCTGCCCTGCTTCGAAAAAAACAAAACTGCCCTGTGTGCCTAAAAAAAGACCCTAGAGAAACTGAACGCAAATTCAGACTAAAAGAAATCCTAGGAATCATCAGTAAAAAATAAATCCAATATATTCCTAAACAAAAATAACAATACCAATGAGCTAAATATATATATTTAAAAAAACTCTGGAACCTCGACCTACAAGAACAATCCAAACCATACGACAATCTTATATCATTTGACTTTGACTTGACTTGTATCGGTTTTCACCCTGGTCGGGTTGAACCGTCTTCCTCCCGAGCATGTACAGCATCTCGGACCATCGCTGCGAATGCCCGCCGATCCTGAGCCAGGTCACACGAAATGGCGAGCCACTCGCGATTCCATCGTCGGAGACCAACTACTTGTGGACCCGATAGTACTGCTAGGTCATCCTTGATCGTGCTAGCCCACGTCTTCAGCTGCCCACCGACACACGTCTTCGCCAGCCAGGAAGTGAAAGAGGGAGACGTACATCGCGGGTGAGTTCTCCCTCCAGGCGTCGAGCTGCGTTCGAACCATCGGATACGACGCTGGAGCAGGACGGGTGGAAGAGGACGGAGACTCGGGCGACGACGTAGAGTGGTTGTGGGCACACGATCGATCCGGCGGCATAGTAGAATGCAGCTAAGGCAATTGTTGTCAAACACTTCAAGCCTTCGTAGGTCCACCGCTCGAAGTGGCCACGTTTCGCAGCCATAGAGAAGGATAGTCCGAACAATAGCCTGATAGAAGCGCCCCTTCGTAGCCGCGGAAATCTCCCCCATACTGACCGCTCGAGACGGACGAATGCGGACCTTGCAGCTCCTATACGGTGATCAACCTCAGCAGCAGCATGCCCGGATGGTATAATGGTTGAACTGAGATAGACGAAAGACTGCACGTCCTCCAGATTGACCCCGTCCAGCGTCAGTGGCTGCCAGTTGATCGGATCAACCAGCGACGGCATAACTTTGGTCTTCGAGGGATTGATGTTTTCTATAAACACTTTCATGGTAAGGTTTTGCTATGGTGTCATTGACGAAGCCTGAACACTGTGTTCTTTTGCATGCTAGGGTTCATGACAGCCGTGAATTGGACAACACATCAGAAGGGATTCTATGGAGGCGAGAAGTTCACCTCTTCCCAACTGATCTTGTGCTTTAAACATCAGCTTTTAAGTCAAGATCAGGACAGAAAAGCGGCGTCAGCCTTCATCAGAATTTGGCAAAAGGTGGGCAATCTTGCGCGATTGTGTCGAGTGAAAGGGGCTGACTTAGAGTGGCACTTTGATACCGGTTCGGCAATAGGATATTTGCCCTAACTGTATTGAACTTTGGCAATCCCGCCAGAAATTATGTTGGTTTAGGGTTGTTTCTGTATTGTTAGTTTCTTCATTCCAGTTAACTTAGCTAGGGGATATATACTCATTGCCCCCTTTTTTATTTCTGTCCCCATTTTCTTTAGTTTAATTCCCCATCCCCTGATAGATGCTGGGGGGACTTTCTTTTCAGGTGTGATTTTAGTATTTGTTGTTGTGTCTGAATGAGTGCATGTCTGTCTGAGTGCTTGGGATCAATGAATGTTTTATATTATTATAGCCTCGCATTGACTTCATCCAGTTAACTGATTTTTCTGCCACATTTAAGGATTGTGGGGCGTTTTATTACAAACATTATTTTACTATTATTCAAATAAATAGTTTTTCTTTTCATATTGTTAATACATTGAATTGGGGCTAGTTTTTAGAATTGTTGTTTGATTCCCCTCCCCCCACAGACAATAAATTGTACATATGGGGAATAGTTAGTATTTTCATAGAGACAATGTGGTATTACGGTGGATGTAGTAAGAAAGGCACGTAAGAATGTGTTGTTTTAGGGTAAGGAATATTGTTTGTATGGTTGGGTCAGTGTTTGTGGCTAGCTACATTTAACGTTTAAGTCAGAACAAGACTGTCCTTTTACCCATTCCCCATTTTGGCCTTGTGCCAAATATTGTCAGTTTTTAAAGTAAATAATGCCCTTCGCCCAGACTTTCATGGATTTAAATGCAGTACTAGACTGGCGTAGAGATCTCATCAATTTACTATTGAGCTGGCTAGATGTAACCGTAAGTTCTATGCTAAGAGTTTCTTCTCTCACACTTCTCGCTTGTGGAACTCCCGTCCGGCTCCATGCTTTCCAGCCGTCTTTAATCCGCAAAAATGTAAGTGCAATGCCAATCGCTATCTACTGCCCTTCCGGTCACTGTCTTTATGCTTATTATTAATGTTTCTGTTCCTAAGTACTCCAGACTCTGTAAACCCCTTGCGTCTTAGTGGCATTACTACCTTGCTTGGGGTGATCCAGATCAAAAAAGAAAAAATAAAGAAAGCCAGTTTACAGAATAATAAACCAAGTTGGATATTAAACACAGAAAAATAAAAAAAAAAGACGGTGTGAGTAGAAAAGATTCATTTAGGAGAAGAATAGACCAAAAACATTCATTTTGGAAAACAATGGAAGCGTGCAACCGTCACTTAATTGCAGTTGTTCTTATGTCCACCCTGACCCGCGTGGTAGTGGGGGAGGGGCAGCACCTTTTAGGGTCTAGTCCTGGGTATGACGATAAACTACATCCGACAGCAAAGTCTTTGATCAGAACGTGTTGGGGAGCATGGAACTACATCGTAACTGCTGCTGTAACCCAGGCCCACACTGACCCGGGGTGGTAACACTTGTTAGGGTCCCAGCTATGGACAAATAGTTAACTGAAAGTGTAAAAATATTTTTTTTATAGTAAAAATACCAGCAATACAATTTTGAAAAAAAAAATGGCAGCCTTCTTCAGGATCTATCTCTCTATATTTCTGAGATGAGGTATTGTAATTATTTACATTGTTCAGACTGTTGTCCTCATCTTTATTGTCATATTCACAATGTTTCGGCAGTTGTATGCTCCAGCCTTATTCAGGATCTCTCTATATTTCTGAGATGAGGTATTGTAATTATTTACATTGTTCAGACTGTTGTCCTCATCTTTATTGCCATATTCACAATGTTTCGGCAGTTGTATGCTCCAGCCTTCGTCAGGATCTCTCTATATTTCTGAGATGAGGTATTGTAATTATTTACATTGTTCAGACTGTTGTCCTCATCTTTATTGTCATATTCACAATGTTTCGGCAGTTGTATGCTCCAGCCTTCTTCAGGATCTCTCTATATTTCTGAGATGAGGTATTGTAATTATTTACATGATTTACATGATTTTCGGAGTGTTGTCCTCCTCTCTTGTTTCACCTTCGTCTGGTGATTGGAATTTCGAACTGAGCCCATTATTTCGTCCACTGCTATAGAGTTATCTAGTTCCACGTGCCATGCCTCTTCCGAATGTCTCAATTATCTCCCTTTAATTCAACTCTCCATTTTTTTTTTTGTTCAGCACTGCAGTAGCCAGGCATTGAGCTCACAACTCTTTGGGTCAAGTCACTGGATGCAACCAGCGCTTCTACGCACTGGGCCATCTATTCTTGAAAACACCAATGCATGAATGTTTGGGGCTTATAAACTTAATGTTTCAGAAACAGTTTCTTTTTTTTAACAGAGTTCATATTGCAATTTTGTTGCTATTATTGATTTTCTCTAGCACGCCGTATTACTGGTTGACAAATTGAATTCGTATTCCGTGGGGGAACTCTACTGACATTCTCTTTAACCATAGGACTGTGTCCCCTGGGGCCACGACTACTATCACCAAGCCGCTCACTCCAGAGCATTAGAAGCCGGTTCAAGCAATGATATACATATGAAATTATTAGGAGAATTTGATAATTATATTTAAGTGATTCAATATGTGAGTGAGCGGCGCTATTTTGAGTCTGATTTGCTACCTCTTCTTTACCGAGGTCCGTTGGAACAGTTGGTATGGGGTTTGCTTGACAACCTAACTGTCAGGGTTTCAATTCTCGGTATTGGATGCGCACTGCTGATGAGTCCCAAATGTAGGACGAAACGGTCGTCCAGTGCTTTCTGCATTCTGTTGAGGTTTCAGACTCGATGAATTATATATATATATATGTTTGTGTGTGTATAGGGGGTGATCAGGGCTATATTTTGGTAATAGTTGATATGCTTGCACATTATTTAGATCCCCACCCTCATTTTGAGAAAGGAGGGTGGGGGCACCTAGGAAATTTGGATCCCTGGAACTGAGCTCTTACTTTCGGCCACGGATAGCAGAGATTCCGGTTTAACCCCCAGAGAGTTGAATCTTCTCTTTCTAAGAAGTGGAGACCATCCCACCAAACGAACGTCTACAGTGAGGTTTGTGGGGGGGGGGATGGGCACTGAAATAAGTTAGCCCGCAGCGGACTGTGTAGAAGCGTTGGATCGCCATGAATAAGAAAGTGGAATTTGTGACAAGCATAAAAATTCTAAGGGCCAAAACAGGTCACTGATTTTTCGCGCGTGTACCGCCCATGAACTGGTGGCTCCGAAAGGTGTCGGCTTGTCCTTCGGAACGGCTTGAAGAGTGGCTATCGTTTCGCGAACGATATTGATGGCCCTGTAGAGGGAAACAGGAAATGTCGGCCCTTGTTTTTCGAGTCTTCCAGAAAATGGCGGGAAAATCTCGAAAAAAGACGTTGGGATATAAAGTAAGAATGAATAGAGTGGAATTTAGGGGAAGGAATGGAAAGAGAGAAAAAACAAAGAAAGGGAGGAAATATTTGATTTGATTAGTTTGTTTAACGGTATATCAACACCTTATGGGTCATTTAATGACTAAACTTAATTTTCTTGAGAGCTTTGAAGTTACAAAAATAATGATATATGTTATTCTACTTTCACATTTGAATACATGGTAGATGATACTCAGCTTTTGTGCATATAAAGGGTGTTCAAATAACTTGGACTGATTTTAAATCTGTAAGCGTCTAATGATTTTTTTTTCTTTTTCTTTCAGATTTAACAATATATATATATATATATATATATATATATATATTAATGTTTTATTGTTCGATATGTTTCTAGTGTTAATTTCTTTGGGAACATTTTTATTATATATATATATATATATATATATATATATATATATATATATATATATATCAAATACAATATATGATTTTATATAAAATTTATATATATATTATCTGCACTTTCGCCATAACATATCGGTGTTATGAGTGCAATTAATCTTTTCATTCAAGCATATATGAAATAATATATATATATGGTGTACTATGAACTTGGACCGATTTTAAATGTGAATTAACTTTACAGCGTCTAATGCATTTTTATTTTTCTTTCGGATTTAACAGCTCAAGTCTTTGGCAATTGCAACCATGGAAAGATTAACAATCAAACAACTTGTTAAAGTTTCAAGAGTGTAATTGGAAAAAAAATGTTCGTAAATTCAAACAAACTGGGTCGGCGGCAGATGTGCTTGTTTACGCCGTTCAGCTAAAAACATTGCTGCAGTGCACGAGAATGTGGCCGAAAATCCAGACCCCTCTATTCGTCGTCGCGCGCAGGAATTGAACCTCTCCACAACAAAGTTACATCGTTTCCAATTGCCGTCTCGGCAAAGTGCGCGAAATTCATTTCTGTTGGAACGTCCATTTTCGTAATAGGCTTCGATAACTTTAACACGTTGTTTGATTGTTAATCTTTCCATGGTTGGAATTGCCAAAGACGCTTAAACTTAATTCACATTTAAAATCGGTCCAATTTATTGGAACACCATTTATATATTAATAAATATACATATGCTTACGTTCCAAGTGCATCTATCTCTATTTTTTCCTGTCTGGATGTGAATTCGGAGACATCTTCGCAAAACGAAAAAGGATAAAAACATATTATGAATGAAAAATAAATAAATAATGAGCAACGAAATATATTTGGCTTCCTCCTCTCTTTCATTCTTTCTGGCCTTCTTTCTTTCTCCTTCGTCTTTTCTTTTTCAGTCTTTTTCTTTCTTCCTTTCTTTGCCAGTCTCTTTCCTTCTTTCTTTTTTGGCAGTCTTTTCTTTTCTTTTTTTCTGTATCTTTGCTTTCTCTTTCTTCATTTCTTTTCATTCTCTTTCTTTCTTTCATTCCTTCTTTTTTCTTTCTTTCTTTCTTTGCCACTCTCTTTCTTTTCCTTTTACTGTCACTTTTTTTCTTTTTCTTCCATTCTTTTCATTCTTTGTTTGTTTGTTTCTTTCTTTCTTTCTTTCTTTCTTTTCCCTCTCTTCTTCGGTCTCTTTCTTTCTTTCCTTTCCAGTCTCTTTCTTTTTTTCAGTCTTGTTCTTTTTCTTTCCTTAATTCCTTTTTTCGTTGTTTTTTTTTCTTCTTTCATTCTTCATATTTATATTTCTGGCTTTCTTTCTTTCTTTTTTGACACCTTCCTCTCTTTTTTTTCTTTTTTAGTCTTTAATTCTTTCTTTTTCAGACATTTCCTTTTTTCATTTCTTTTTTCTTTCATTCTTTCTTTCTTCTTTATATTTGCCATTCTTTCTTTCTTTCTTTTCTAGATTTCGTTTTTCTTTTTCAGCTCAGTTCTTTTTCTTTCTTTAATTCTTTCATTTTCAGGCACTTTCTTTTTCTTTTATTTTGCTGTCTTTCTTTCTTTTTATTTCTATCTTTCTTTCTTTCTTTTCCAGTCTCTTTCTTTCTTCGTTTTTCAGTCTTGTTCTTTTTATTTCTTTTTCAGTCTCTTTCTTTTTTCTTTCTTCTTCAGATTTGCCTGTCTGCATTTCTTTCTTCGCCTGTCTCTTTCTTTCTTTCTTTCTTTCATTCATTCTTTCCTTCTTTCTTTCTTTCTTTCTTTTCTAGTTTCGTTTTTCTTTTTCAGTTCTGTTCTTTTACTTTCTTTAATTCTTTCTTTTTTATGCAGTTCCTTTCTCTTTTGTTTTTTCTGTCTTTACTTCTTTCTTTCTTTCTTTCTTTCTTTTCCAGTTTCGTTTTTCTTTTTTTCTTTTTTATTCTTGTTCTTTTTCTTTCTTTGATTCTTTCTTTTTCAGACACTTTCTTTCTCTTTTGTTTTTTTTATTTTTCTTCTTTCTTTCTTTCTTTCTTTCTTTCTTTCTTTCTTTTCCAGTTTCGTTTTTCTTTTTTTCTTTTTTATTCTTGTTCTTTTTCTTTCTTTGATTTCTATTTTTCTTCTTTCTTTCTTTCTTTTCCAGTTTCGTTTTTCTTTTTTCTTTTTCATTCTTGTTCTTTTTCTTTCTTTGATTCTTTCTTTTTCAGACACTTTCTTTCTCTTTTTTTTTTTTATTTTTCTTCTTTCTTTCTTTCTTTCTTTCTTTCTTTCTTTTCCAGTTTCGTTTTTCTTTTTTTCTTTTTTATTCTTGTTCTTTTTCTTTCTTTGATTTCTATTTTTCTTCTTTCTTTCTTTCTTTCTTTTCCAGTTTCGTTTTTCTTTTTTATTCTTGTTCTTTTTTCTTTGATTCTTTCTTTTTCAGGCACTTTCTTTCTCTTTTGTTTTTTTTTATTTTTCTTCTTTCTTTCTTTCTTTCTTTCTTTTCCAGTTTCGTTTTTCTTTTTTTCTTTTTTATTCTTGTTCTTTTTCTTTCTTTGATTTCTATTTTTCTTCTTTCTTTCTTTCTTTTCCAGTTTCATTTTTCTTTTTTATTCTTGTTCTTTTTCTTTCTTTGATTCTTTCTTTTTCAGGCACTTTCTTTTCTCTTTTTCTATCTTTTTTCTTTCTTTCTTTCTTCATATTTGCCGTTATGCCTTTCTTTCTTTCTTTCTTCTTCGCTAATCTTTCTTCGCAAATCTCGGCTCCCACCAATCGCTGCCTACTGACGTCACTAACTGTCAGGTGGCGGCCTTCATTTCATTCACAGTTTAACTTTACGTTTGAATTGACTGCTCGAGATGGCAGGGGAGCGGATAATAGGCAACTCTTTGCGGACAGTGTTTGCAGTGGAGGGTGGAATCTGGACGAAGCCCAGTTGGATGCTGAGAGAGCACGGGCGCGTGAGAGAGAGAGAGAGAGAGAGAGAGAGAGAAAATGAGAAAAGCTAAAAAGAATAGGAAAGACCGATGTCGGAGATAAATGTCCAACCGTGGAGACCTTTGTTCCGGCATTGAACCTTTCTTCTTCCGGTCTAGCTTTCGTCAAATATCCAACAATAATTTCGTGACAGCTGTTCGACTGAATTGCCCCCTTACAAATGCGCGCATACAAATTAAAGAAAATGAACATCTACTTACAATTATCTATCTATCTATCTATCTATCTATCTATCTATCTATCTATCTATCTATCTATCCCTTTTTCACATCTATCTATCTATCTATCTATCTATCTATCTATCTATCTCCGTAGGCTTACATCTATCTATCTATCTATCTATCTATCTATCTATCTATCTATCTATCTATCTATCTATCTATCTATCTAATGTAACCTAGAAAAGCTTACTGAATGATGAATAACCAAAACAGAGGTTGGAAATGAAATGTTAATCTTTATAACATCAACAAAATACAATGCTCGCCAGCGGCGTGAAGTAGGTAAACCACTGTTAATAGTGGACTACTTAAGCATCATATTACTCCCACTTACAATAATGTCCAACGTATTTATGATGATTGGGACATATACCTTAGTGTTCATAGGCACGGTATATAACACTATCTATCTATCTATCTATCTATCTGATGTAACCTAGAGAGGGTTACTGAATGAGGAATATCCAAAATGGAGGTTGGAAATGAAATGGTAATCTTTATAACATCAACAACGTCCAGCGTATTTATGGGGACTGGGATATAGACATTAGTGTTCATAGGTACGGTACATAACACTCTGTTAATTTAGAAAGAATTGCAACCAGTTTCTATTTTATGGACTAAAACGAATTGTGAATGTTAAAACGCTCTCAATGCAAGTATTTTAACACTTTAATGTTCAGACCTCCCCGTAAATATCGGCTCTCAGTGTTCAAGTCGCCGTAACCCGACTTATATATTCTCCGCAATTACATATAACGACATCATCGCAAATAATGCATGAAGTCGCGCAAACATACGTTAACCATAACCTTATAAAGACAGGTGGTTGGCTGATCTGTTTTCAAAATGTGAAAATTTGAAATGTTCTCGATTTTAAACCCCATAAAGAGAATATTAGAACAATTAGATTTTCTCTATCATCTCAGTAAATACCGTATATCGTCGAGTAACGTGCAATCTCACGCATCGCGAGACTTGAATCTTTTCATTTGTACAAGATTATTTCATCCGGTATCTCGTGTATCATGCGAGTTCCCCCTTTGAGAGACCAAATTACAATAGACAAACCTCTTTTCCTGTATCTCTTCATCCCATCTTCTGGTTAAATAAATGAAAAACGTAAAAAGAATGAAAAAAGTATCGTCAGTAACGCTATATATATATATATATATATATATATATATATATATATATATGTAGATATCTTTCATTAAATAATATGGACAAGTTTTGTCCATTTATTTTAAGTCAGTTCCTTTCATATTGTCTGATAAGCTTTAATAACATTATCATTGAAAACATTATAATTGATAACAGAAGCCATTGGTTTATACCAAGGGATTCCCATACTTAATATTTCTCGTTTTCATTCTCGCGTGGTCATGTGTGACTTCACGAGCTGCAACGCGATTTCGCGTCCGCGTCTCGTATATACGAGTTTGTCGATGCTTTGAAATCTTTCATGCAACAAAAACAAACTATCATTATTATTTCGTCCGTGTATTGTTTAATATATTGTAATGTACTTGTCATCTCTGATGATGGCTTATGTAAGCTGAAAGCTTAGATAGGATTAAAAAACATGTATCAATATGGTGATTTTCTTTCGTCTTTCAATGATAATGTTATTAAGCTTATCAGACGATATGAAAGGAATTTACTTAAAATAAATAGACAAAACTTGTCTATATTAATGAAACATACATCAATGAAAAATTACGAGCGAAATAAATAAATATATATATATATATATATATATATATATATATATATATATATATATATATATATATATATATATATATATTGTTAAATATTGTGGAATAAAACTAGTAATAAAATAATAATAGAATGTTGGGATAAAAAGCAACAATAATAAGATGGAATAAAACTAGTAATAAAATAACAATAGATTGTTGGGATACAAAACAACAATAATAAGATGGAATAAAACTAGTAATAAAATAATAATAGAATGTTGGGATAAAAAGCAACAATAATAAGATGGAATAAAACTAGTAATAAAATAATAATAAAATGTTGGGATAAAAAGCAACAATAATAAGATGGAATAAAACTAGTAATAAAATAACAATAGATTGTTGGGATACAAAACAACAATAATAAGATGGAATAAAACTAGTAATAAAATAATAATAGAATGTTGGGATAAAAAGCAACAATAATAAGATGGAATAAAACTAGTAATAAAATAATAGAATATTGGGATAAAAATCAACAATAATAAGATGGAATAAAACTAGTAATAATTTAATAATAAAATGTTGGGATAAAAAGCAACAATAATAAGATGGAATAAAACTAGTAATAAAATAATAATAGAATGTTGGATAAAAAGCAACAATAATAAGATGGAATAAAACAAGTAATAAAATAATAATAGAATGTTGGGATAAAAAGCAACAATAATAAGATGGAATAAAACTAGTAATAATTTAATAATAAAATGTTGGGATAAAAAGCAACAATAATAAGATGGAATAAAACAAGTAATAAAATAATAATAGAATGTTGGGATAAAAAGCAACAATAATAAGATGGAATAAAACTAGTAATAAAATAATAATAGAATGTTGGGATAAAAAGCAACAATAATAAGATGGAATAAAACTAGTAATAAAATAATAATAGAATGTTGGGATAAAAAGCAACAATAATAAGATGGAATAAAACTAGTCATAAAATAAGAATAGAATGTTGGGATAAAAAGCAACAATAATAAGATGGAATAAAACTAGTAACAAAATAATAATAAAATGTTGGGACAAAAAGCAACAATAATAAGATGGAATAAAACTCATAATAAAAGAATAATTATTATTGGAATATTAAAGTATCAAATTAACTTTTTTTAGTAAATTATGAATGTAAAACTATTGATGTTAAAATATGTTACGTTTTTCGCGTTTTATTTTCTCCAATTGCAATATTTTCCATTTCATGTCATCGAAAATGAAATAATGACATTTGCATTGCAGTATATTACTGCATAAGATGGAAAAAAATTAAATCATCACTTAACTTTTTATTTTCTTTCTTTGTCATCTTTATTTGAAGTTATTGCAAACCATTTTCTTTCATCTTTTTTTTTTTTTTTTAGAAATTAGAGCTTGCAACTTCTGAAAAACGCCTTCCAACCGGAGACAAATTATTCGGCCTGAAATACCGCATCAGACATTTATCGCCGAGATTTAAACTTCGTCAAAGAGAAGCGTTTCGATTTCACACTCATTTAAGCAGCAAGTGTCCGTTTTCTGCACTTTCAATGTGACTTCCAATAAGCGAGTGAACGATCGGACCCAGTTAAAAAGACTTTTCTTCTTTCTTTTCGAAAGACAAATCGTGCAGATTTCCACCTGCCGATTCCAGTCTTCTTGCTGAAATTTACAAGGGTGAAAAAGAGAAAATCACCAGACAAGAAAAATGACTTTCGAATCAAATCAAACATTTTCCTCTTGTCGAGTGAAACATTGCATCGACTTATTGCCATGCACGCCTTCACCAGAAAGAAACCATATATATATATATATATATATATATATATATATATATATATATATATGTGTGTGTGTGTGTGTGTGTGTGTCTGCGTGTGTGTGTATATCAAGTATATATATCAAGTATATATATATATATATCAAATATATATTTATATCAAATATATATGTATATATCATATATATATTGATATATATATATCTTATATATAAATCATATATATATATATATATATATATATATATCCAATATATATATATATATATATATATATATATATATATATCCAATATATATATATTTGATATATATATATATCAAATATATATATGATATATATATATCAAATATATAAACATAAAATATGTATATATATATTAATTATCTATTTATATATATATATATATCAAAAATATATATATCAAATATATATTTGATATATTTATATATATAAAATATATATACATATATATATATCAAATATATGTGTGTCATATATATATTCTGCCATAATCCTTGATTTCATATCATCTTTGGTGTTACAAGAATATTTGTTGGTTTGTCTCTCAACTGCACCCCATACAGTTCTGGGGGTGGGGTATGCGTCCAGATGCAAGGGGTGATGTGGTCGCAGACATTGTTTGACTGCCAATATTTGGTTCTCCTGCTTTTGTGGCATGGTGCAGAGTCCTGTTGCAGATATAGGCTCTTCTAGCTGCCAGCCTCTTGGTCAAAGATAGCACTACCTGTATCAAGGAATTGATGCAGGCCTTCCGGTTGAGTCTGAGGCCTGGTGGGAAGATTAATGGAGACATAAAGTTGCCATCACGATTGATCACTCCAAAACACCTTCGTAATCACCATTCGATTCATCTAACTCTTTTGAAATACGCTGCGTTTTCCTTAGATTGACACCCAAACACTCGGAGCTGCTCGTATTGGAGAATCCGGCACGAATGCCAAGCAGTACAGCATGTTGTTTTCAAACGTCTGGCTGAGTAAATTGTGTCATGTCGCTCTTTTGCTCACAGAAAGATCCTACTATACTGTGCAGTCGACAAAATCAAAAACAAACAACGTGCATTAAATTAAATACATAACAGGGTAGCAATTTACCCATCGCTCTCTGTATAAACGGTGTATTAAAACTACTTTTACAAATTTTAGGGGATGGCTCCTCACACCAAATCAAGGGCAAAAGTTCATATAAACATAAAATGCTGTTCGAAAAAATGACTCAATTGATTTTTCTTTTTTACGAAATGTTCTCTTCTCCGATGAAACCAAAGTTGAGCTAAATTCAAAGGATAAACGATCTAAAAATCCGAAGAAGAAGCCTTGAAAGCCCTTTGAATTTAGCAGCAAGTACGGTCAAGCATCCGTTCAGTATAATGTTCTGGGGATGCTTTTCTTTTCATGGAACTGATTTCTTAAAACCTATTGAAAAAGATCCTCAGGAGCGAGCAGTACAAGAGAACTTCGACCTATACACTCTATATGAATATATTTATACACGCACACGCTTTCTTGAATATTCCCAAATATATATATATATATATATATATATATATATATATATATATATATATATATATATATATATATATATATATATATATATATATATATATGAAAATTTCTCAAAGTTAACCCGTAGAAAAGACAATATGTATAAATAAAATGACAATAGGAAACTACTACAGTTTTCCTATTTTCATTTATATATATATATATATATATACTATGCAATAGACAAAGTCTGACAATTATTTTCATAGAAAATATTCGTCCTCCGACAGGAATCGAACCTGTATCCTATACGGAACCGTCATATACCCCGATGTGCTTTTACCGATTTCGCCACAGAGGAGCGTTCGGTTAGCAGGGTCGATTTTACGTGAGAAAATCATGGAGAATTGTAGTTTAAAAACAGTAAAATCGACTTTGCGAACCGAAACGCTCCTCTGTGGCTCAGTTGGTAAAAGCACGTCAGGCTAAATGACGGTTCCGTATAGGATACAGGTTCGATTCCTGTCGGAGGACGCATATTTTCTATGACAATTTCTCGGACATTAAGGCCGGTAAATGTTAATATTGTTTATTATAAACAAAGCATTTACTTAAATATTTGTATCTATAAAAAGAATGTATAAACATAAAAATGTCTTAAAATATATATAAATCTATAAGAAATATATACGTGATATATCTAGCAATAAAAATGTTTTTTATGAATACTGATGAGACCTCTCTTTAGTTATTTTTTTCCTCAATATATACACTCTATCTGATTATATATATATATATATATATATATATATATATATATATATATATATATATATACACACACACACATAAATATATATATATATATATAAAGTCTTATTAAATATATATGTGAGATATCTAGCTATAAAAAAGTTTATATATGACCACAGAAAAAACAACCTCAGTTGGGATAACCTTTGAAATACCTTCATATCACATATTACCAATTGAAAATTCACATAGTTAAAGCCTGGGCCACCTTGAATTCAAAGAATGTAAACTGGGTATCGTATCTACTAGACAACCTTAAACGGAGCTTCTTTTCAGCCTCTGTAGAGTCGGTTTTAATGTAAAGTGCCACTGCTTGGACATTAACAAAAACTCTAGAATCTAAGCATTACTGGAATACTTAGAGCTATACACTACATCATTTCCAGGACACTAACGACTCGATTCCAGGTAATTAGATTAGTAACTCAAGATGAAGCTTGGGTTCACTACTTTGTACCTGAATCAAAGATTCAAAGCAAACAGTAGAAGTTCAAATAGACAGCCTCTGTTGGCAAAGAGTCTAGGCTTCTGTTATGGGACATTCTGAAGGCGTAATTATGACAGATTAAGCTTAAGCAACGTTCGACCAAGTGCATTGATGCCAAAGACGTGGGGAACTTATATTGAAGAATAGTGGAAAACTGTCTTGTTTCTGCAAATTCTTCTGGGACAGATTTAGCACTTTTTGAACGGTCCTCATTTTAGTCTGCCAACGGATTACGATGACACATTTTCCGTCCTCTGCGAATATTCTTCCCAGTCTTCTGTATTTAATGGATTCTGGTATCTCGAATTCAGAGTTCGAATCACGGGCATTTTTATTTTTTGTTGAAAAACACAATCATGATCAGAGAGCTTGCTGCCGGATGTAGTTTATCGTCATACCCAGTACTTTGTGTGCTGTGAAGGTAGAGTCTGTTTGCAAGGTGATGGTTCCTGTTTTTTGTGTTTGATTCTGAAGACGTAATCATGAAAAACTACCTGGAAAAGGGAGAAAAAAACTATTAATGGCTAGTCCTATGCGTCAGAGTTAAGACAACTGAAGAAAGCAATCAAATCGAAACGCAGAAAGAAGATGACGGCAGGTGTGTTCCTGTTCCAGGATAATTAGCCTTATCCCACTGCTCAGGATGCAGCAGCTGAAGCAGCCATCTATTCGTTTTAATTTTTTATCCCATCCTCCTTACGCTCCACACTTAGCTCCATCTGACTTCATCATTTTGGGAACAATGAAGCGATCATATTTGCTGTGGGGAAGTTTTTGGAGTACCAGGGTGCCACCTTCCCCCGTGATGTGGTTGCCATGCTCAAGCATCGATGGACCAAGTGCGTCGATATCAAGGGGAACTATTTTGAAAATTTTTTTAAAAACTGTCTCTTTTCTGAAACCTCATCTGGGCGAGACTTAGTAACTTTTTGAACGACCCTCTTGCAATTTCACTGTGCTAACGGATTACGGGGACCTAATTTCCGTCCCCTGTGAAGACACTTCTCATTCTTCTGTCTGGTATCTCGAATTCAGAGTTCGAATCACGGGCTTTTTTTCCTTGTTTATAACCATAATCATGAACAGAGAGCTTGCTGCCGGATGTAGTTTATCGTCATACCCATTATTTTATGCGCTGTGAAGGTAGAGTCTGTTTGCAAGCTAATGGTTCTTGTTTTTGTTTTTTCACTTGATTCTGAAGACGTAATCATGAGAGACTACCTGCAAAAGGGAGAAAAAAATCTCTTAATGGACAGTCCTATGCGTCAAAGTTAAGACAACAGAACGACGCAATCAAATCGAAACGCAGAGAGAAGATGAGGGCAGGTGTGTTCCTGTTCCAGGATAATGCACCTGGTCCCACTGCTCAGGATGCAGCAGCTGAAGCAGCCAACTATTGGTTTTAATTCTTTACCCCATCCTCCTTACGCTCCAGACTTAGCTCCATCTGACTTCGTCCTGTTTCCTAAACTGAAACCCCACCGGCGTGCTCGTCATTTTGGAAACAATGATGAGATTATGCGTGCTGTGGGGGAGATTTTGGAGTACCAGAATGCCACCTTCTTCCGTGATGGGGTTGCCCTGCTTAAGCATCGATGGATCGAGTGCGTTGATATCAAGGGAAACTATATTGAAAAATATTGAATAACTCCGAGGAGCTGCTTTCGCTTGTCCCTAGGCCTCATGAATTTAAACGTCCTACGAGGCTGGCCACCCGTTCCCACCCCTTCACCGTTGAACCTGTTAGATGTAGACGTCTCTTCTACTCCAATAGCTTCATGACTCGCACATCTCGCCTGTGGAACTCCCTTCCCTATTCCTGTTTCCCTGACAAATACAATCTCCAACTATTTAAGTGTAACGTCAATCGACATCTCCAGTTGCCTTGATCTATCCACTTCCCTTCTCCACATCCTTTCACCTTTCATTCCTATCTGCTCTCGCTCCAAATCTTCTGTAACCCCCTTGCCTTGATCGATCCACTGTCTTTCTCTTTCTCCACATCCTCTCCTTTACCACTCCTATCTGCTCTTCCTCCAAACCTTCTATAACCCCTTGCGTGATAGTGGCCTCCAGCCTTGCTTGGCGTGATACGCTTAGAAAAAAACACCCCCCCCAAAAAAAATGACTTGTTTCTCTAACTTCATCTGAGCGAGACTTAGTAAGTTTTTGAACGACCCTCGTAGGAAGCGAAATAAATTCTACCGAAAACGATGCGAAATTACGAATAGCTAAAGACTGGCCAGCCTTGAATAAAATGGATACAATCTGGAAATCTGTTCTGCCAGAATCTGATCTACCAGACAAACTGATGCGGAGATTCTTTCCTGACACTGCCGAGGCGGTGTTAACCCTTTGAACCTTGAGCACCGATAAAGCAGTAATCAGCGCTCAAAGGGAAAAATGACGTAATGCCCAGCCACCGGATGAACAGTGGTAGAGAACAATGACGTAATGCCCGACCACCGATTGAACGGTGGGTAAACACTTGTAACTATTTTTATATCTACAGTGAAGCATTTCATACCAATTATTTGCGAAATTTTGACTCAGGAGCCCAGGTAGAAGGGTTAAAATTGTTCATGAACACAGGACTCAAACGGTTAGTATATGATGCCACTTCCTGGACATTAACTAAAAGAGCAGGAATTCTCAAACTTGCTTGAGTCCCTTTCACTATTTTGTCAAAATGCCATTCTTCCATGCTTCTCAAGGTGACAAGCCAGATACGCCAAATTCTATAATTGCTCTCCCCACCACACACACCTAAACCTACTGTGGTCACAATTTACCGCTGAAAATCCAAAATTCACCCGCAACACCCTGGGGGTGAATTTTGGATTTCTCATCCCTGTTGAGAATCCCTGCTCTAGAGTTTAAGCTTCATGGAAACTACACTCGGATGCTGTGAACTATATTTAACATCTCCCGGAAAGAACATCCAAGTAAATCACGGCTTTGTGGACGCATCCCTGATATTTCTGCAACCTTTCGCGAACGCAGAATTCCGTGTGCAGGACATTAGTGGCGAGGAAAACAAGAACTTGCGAGTGATCTACAGCTCTAGGCGCCTAACCATGGACTAAGTCAAGCTGGTCGCCAAGCAACTACATATCTTCACCTGATAGGTTTATGCCAGAGATTGTCACAAAAATGAACTTCCGACCTCGATGCAGGAACTTGTGGGCTGGCGTAATGAAAGACCGAGCTACCTCGACCGAAAAAAAAATGGCTTTCATTTTTCTCTTCAAAGTGCTACTTAATTTAACAAAAAGGGAATACAGCCGATTACAGAATAAATATTTCGAAGGGATAAAGGAAACTGAGCATACACCCTTGTGCAAATTAATTGAAACAAAATGAATAATTCCGTTATTATTGACTTCTTTTTCGTATCTTCCCAATAAAACATGACTTTGAACAAGCGAAAATAGTGTTCTGACTTTGAACAAGCGTAAATAGTGTTCTGACTTTGAACAAGCGAACACAGTGTTCTGACTTTGAACAAGCGAACACAGTGTTCTGATTCGAACAAGCGAAAATAGTGTTCTGACTTCGAACAAGCGAAAATAGTGTTCTGATTTCGAACAAGCGAAAACAGTGTTCTGACTTTGAACAAGCGAAAATAGTGTTCTGACTTTGAACAAGCGAACACAGTATTCTGACTTTGAACAAGCGAAAATAAGGTTTCCGATTCGAACAAGCGAATATAGTGTTCTGACTTTGAACAAGCGAAAACAGTGTTCTGACTTCGAACAAGGGAAAATAGTGTTCTGACTTCGAACAAGCGAAAATAGTGTTCTGACTTTGAACAAGCGAAAATAGTGTTCTGATTCGAACAAGCGAAAATAGTGTTCTGACTTTGAACAAGCGATCATAGTGTTCTGACTTTGAACAAGCGAAAATAGTGTTAGTACTTCGTATGTCCATTCATGAAGTCGTTCCTTGCAGATTGACCACAGATTCTCGATTGGATTAAAATCAGGAGAGTTTCAGAGCCGGTCGATAGTACTTTGATTTGATCACTGGTAAGGCTTGCCAGTGTGTTCGTCCAGCGTTACAATTTTTGTATGCCTCCTTGGAGTAACGTCCATCGCAGACAATGGCCGTAGGACAACTAATCGACAATCGAGACAATAGTGTCTGGGCGAGAAGAAAATATTTTTCAAGACCAAAACAAATTTCATCATACACCCCGAAAATTCATATTGCTGCACACCACTGCAAACGTCCTAAGCCGAGGAAAAATTAGAAATCGATTACATCTTGTCATTTCGGATGGTTTAAAACTGACCGTATAGTGAAACAAAGGAAACTAAAGCTGTTGCTTCAATTAATTTGAACAAGGTGTAGAACAGGAAGCGCTAGGGGTAGTTTCACACAATACCGCCAATTACTACAAAACTAAATCTTTATCCTAAGAATTCGAATCACATCGGTAGACAACCTCATTAGCTGGAAACTTTCATATGAATGACATGCATGGTGATAAACTGACTTCAGTAATATCTAAATTTCCAGCAGGATCTGACCAGTTTCCCAGATCAACGATGTCAAATGGCTTGCAGCAAATAACGCCTGTGCGTCATAGCAAACACCAACCTACTTGCCGTCTAGCGCGGCGTCATCAAAACAAGAACTTTACTAAATAAACAGAAAACACTTTATAGCGAATAGGTATAGCGCGTCAAACTCGAAGATGAATTAACGACATAATCAAGATGTGGATTATTCCACACTGCTTCAAACAAAGAGTTAGGAATAAAACCCCCATGAGATACTGGAACGAGAAAGGACAATTTACCTGAGATTTTTACGTAGTAGAAAGATTTTATAAATATCAACCGAGAGCAGCACGCATCTTTCATTTATCCATGAGAGACCAGAAGAACAGATACTACACTTTGATGAACAGGGTGTGAAGAAAGGCGCATCTCGAGTAGCAATGGCTGCACGGTCAATGAACGCCGAATGTTTCCTTAGAAAGAAACGGTTAGTGACATCATTCTTCGTCTTCGGTGTGTCATGACTCTTCAGGTCTTGGGTGACGATGCCTGTTCACGATTTCCTCTACTTTGTTGGTCTTAGCAAAATATTGCCTTGGAAGCCATAGTGGGGCTGACACAAAACGATTTTAACTGAACTACTCAAAGGGTTTTTTCAGTCACATTTACGACAAATGGTGTCAAGATGGCTAAACGTCTTATCTGATAACCTGAAAAAAAAGAAACTGAATTAGTTTAGTGGCTTTTTAGATACTAAACATTTTGTGGGATGGACAATTATTCCATGCGGTTACACGATTTGGACAATTTTGCTGTTACACCCGGTATAAATATAACAGCTGGCCACACGTATTCGAGGACACTTGTCTACTAGGGCGGTTAGCCGATCCCTGTTGCAGGCGTCTGCTCTGTGGTTTATACTGCCAATAGGCTGAGCAGACCTTAGTCACAGTTTCTGGGAATGGACGTGTTATCGAACGTGATCATCAATGTGAACAAGGCCAGCACACACTCGGTCACGATGACTTGTGACTTCGTGCTATTTTAATTTTAACCATCTCTTTTTTTTTTAGCTGCATAACTCTAAGGATTTTTCAGTGATTCTTACCACAAATGGTGTCAAGATGGCTAAACGTCTTATATAATAACCTGGAAAAAAAGAAACTCAGTTAGTTTAGTGGCTTTTTAGTAAGATTGGATCGAAAAATCGGTGATCCCAGTTCACGGTATATTCACATTCGAGCAAATAACCTCGGGAAAGTTATTAATCTTTATATCTCTCTTCCCCACCAGCTACGGGTTAAATAGTAGAGTAGACTAACTATTTATCTGCCCAGTTCTGTCCATTATCTATCTATCCATCTATCTATCTATCTATCCCAATCGATTCTTATCTATCTATCTATCTATCTATCTATCTATCTATCTATCTATCTATCTATCTATCTATCCCAATCGATTCTTATCTATCTATCTATCTATCTATCTATCTATCTATCTATCTATCTATCTATCTATCCCAATCAGTTCCTATCTCTCTCTTATCTATCTATCTATCAATCTATCTATCTATCTATGTATCTATCTATCTATCTATCTATCTATCTATCTATCTATCCCAATGGATTCTGATCTATCTATCTATCTATCTATCTATCTATCTATCTATCTATCCCAATCAGTTCCTATCTATCTATCTATTTGCCTCTCCCCATCGATCTGTCTATCTATACTACTCTGTTCATATCTATCTATCTATCTATCTATCTATCTATCTATCTATCTATCTATCTATCTATCCCAATCGATTCTTATCTATCTATCTATCCCAATCGATTCTTATCTATCTATCTATCTATCTATCTATCTATCTATCTATCTATCTATCTATTTGCCTCTCCCCATCGATCTCTCTATCTATACTACTCTGTTCATATCTATCTATCTATCTATCTATCTATCTATCTATCTATCTATCTATCTATCTATCTGCTAGACTTTTTTTCCGCCTCACTGCCAATGTAATAACGCCGATTTTTCGATTAGTAACGCTTGGTAAGATGAATTTAACTGTTCCACGTGATTGATAGCCGACTACAATTTTCGCATTGTCAAAAGAATGCGACCTCTCGCCATTGGGTTTTGTCTGCCGTCACATCGCTCAACGAATGGCAAGCGAAATCTGTCTGCTTCATTGTGGCCCGTCTCCTGCCATACCTTGACGCGCCGCAGAGCTGTGATCTGTTCTAACGGACTGCCGAGCTCACGAGGTACCGCCGAATTATTGCGCTGCGATGGCTGGCTGGCTGACCGGATGGCTGGCTAACGGAGAGTAGCCAGCTGCGGGTGTAGAGAAGCCGTCTGGGGAGAAGTCGTTGTCATGAGATCAAGGTGAATGAAAACGGACGATGGTTCCGGATGGCAAGGTAACATCTAGAGAGGGATTTGGGACGCCTTGGAATAGAGCAGGTAATGACACAGAGACATAAACACATGAAAAGAAACACCAAGTCGTGGAGAGTTAAGATCTCTTATGTCTTGTTCGTTTCTGTCTATCTATCTATCTATCTATCTATCTATCTATCTATCTATCTATCTATATATATATATATATATATATATATATATATATATATATATAGGCAATATTAGTGGTAAATATACACATACATATGCAATTATATATACACATACATATATGTATAAAAATAATTCCAAGAGGATAGAATCCAGGTAGAACTCAAAGTCCAGGACAGAGTAAGGATATAATAAAAAAAGGCTTAAACATTAATATTCCATGGTCATAATTTATTCCATTGGAATCGTAAATACGATCCAATTCATCAGACCTACAGATTCAAAAAGAAAACAGAAAAAACAACTCCGGGAAAATATTAGTAAGAGTATATGTGTGAGAGTGTGAGAGGATATGGGTAACAGACAAGAGAGGCAGGGATTTATTATATATATATATATATATATATATATATATATATATATATATATATAACGTAAAAACGCTTCAACTCAAAGTCAGAAAATGGCGGAGAGTCCCTCGGATAATTAACGAGGAAGCCGGGCTTGGAAAACTTAACACTCACGGGGCATATTGAAGCAAGAGACATAGTGACGGTCAATTACCTGATGAGCTTCCTTGAATGGATGGCGGAACGGAGTGGCAAGAGATTTAACATAGGGACAAAAGCTGCGATGAACCATACGAAATAGGAAGAAGTGGAGAGCCATGATCGCTTATGTCCTTATGCAAAATCAAACTAAAGAAATATTGCGCTAAGTAATCGAACTACCTAAAGGATAGAGAAAATTTTCTTCACCTCACTCTCTCTCTCTCTCACATTGTGTGTATATATATATATATATAATATATTATAATAATATTTTTAGTTTTTAAAAATATGATTCCTCCGCTACATAAGAGTTCTACCTAACGTGTTCTTTCCTATTTCACTGCACACCTGCATACATACATATATATATATATATATATATATATATATATATATATATATATATATATATATATATATATATATATATATATTTGTAGCGCTTGAAAATACATTTCAATTGAGCACTGTTGAGTGATAAGCTAATTCTATAAGCAACATCCACGTGAAAAGCTCCTCAGTAAAATGATTGGAGCACTTTGGCTGATTGGCATTTTTTACATTCGTAAAAACAGTATGCTACATTTAGCTGTGTAACTCTACCGAGTGAAGATGGCATAATTTCGGAACTGTCCAAAATACTTTTTTCACTACCTGTTTTAATAATTTGTATATAAAATATATATACGTGTCAAATAATTTATTTTTGCTGTTTATTTTCATTTATAATTGTTTTACAAATATATTGGGAGCTTTAGACAATGCTTTTCTTTCAATATATGATTCTAAATCCATTTTTTTTACGGTCCAAATACTTGTTTCACCTCACTGTATATATATATATATATATATATATATATATATATATATATGGGTCTGGGATATAAATCCGAATATTGAAATCCTGAAATTTTAAATTCCGAAATTTGAATTTGGAGTGCCAAATATCTCAAACTCCCCAAAGATCAGAATCCCGAAATTTAAAGTCCGGAAATGTCAGAATCCCCCCCCAAATAGATTTGGGGAGAAATTGAAAACAATAAATTTCACAAATAGCGTTTAAATAATGTTTATACATTTTAAATATTCAAAATACATTAAAAAAAATATAAAACCAGAAATATATGAATAATTTATAATAAAAGATTATAAGCAAGAGCTTTAAGAGAATCCCATTTTTGGAGGGGCAAGACTCTCCTGCTTCCTGGGTAAGGCGATAAACTGCGTCTGCGTCCTAGGTGTGACGATAAACTAGGTCCAACAGCAAGACCTGGGATCAGGAGGTTTTGAGGAGGGTTGAACCACCTCTTAATTGCTGGTGTTCCCATGACCACCCTAACCCCGCTTGTTAGTTCTCGTTAGGGTCCCAAATATGGGCAAATAGCTGACACCCAAACTGGAGTCAAAACACTGAAAGTGTAAAAATAGGTTTTAATACAAACAAAACGTTTTTGAAAAAGGTTATTACCAGCAATGACTCTT